>VWZP01010581.1:0-97301 GCA_013396995.1 Dicaeum eximium
GCTTTTGATGCCTTTCCTCCAGAGAGGGGTAGCCCTAATGGTCGGTAGCCCTTCTCCACTCTGTCTACAGAGGGCTTAATAAAGCAGTTCTGGTAGTGCTGACCTGGCTAGGAAGGGAAAACCAAGGCTGCAATCATTCAGTCTAAGAGCTGCAAGGCAGGCAGCATTTCATAGGGCGTTTTCCTGAAGTGTTGGAAATGATGGTTGTTACAGTTTCGGAGAGAGGAAGTGAGAGGCACACACCGAGGTTTATGCAGTAACAGCTCAAGTTTAGTGTCGGGCAGGTCCTTTTATGGGGCTTTCAAGTTTCCTTCGCTTACAGACTTGATGGGTTAAGTGTCTCAACTCCACGTAGCTCACTTGCCAATGGTATCGGTGCAGCTGTGATTCGAAGGGGTTGGCTGAGATCCCCTGTTTGGGTTTGAATCTGACCGCGAGCAAGCATCAGTCCGAGCCTTTGGTGTGCTGTTAAGTTGGATTTCTGCCAATTTTATTTTGTCTGGTTCATGGGGGGAGGTTCTTGAGGGCTCTCTGTCCCTCTCGCCTCGGGGGCTGTTTGGGAGGGAACCGGGGGCACTGAGGGGAGCGGGAGGGAAGTGTCCCTGTCCGTCTCACCCTGCAGGATGATGGGCGGTTTCNAGGATGAGGGGCGGTTTCTCCATCCTCATTATCTTTGCGGGGCCGGGGCTGCTCTCCGCGCCGCTGCGGTCTGGGGAGGTGGACGCAGGGAGGCGCGCGCGGCGGCGGCCGGACGGGGCGCTCCCAGCTCCCTCCCAAGCACCGCGCACGCTCCCCGGAGCCCAGGGCCGCAGGGTCGCGCCGCTGAGAGGCAGCGACGGCCCCGAGGTTCCCGCGTCGCGATGCCGAGGGCGCGGAGCTCCCCTGGTGCGCGGCGGTCGCCCCGGCCGGCGCCGCTCGCCTCGGCGAGTGGCGCTTGTCGCAGCCGCTCGCTTCGGGCGGCGCCGCTCGCCCCGGCCAGCGCCGTTTGGCCCAGCCATGGCCGGCGCTCCCACCGGGACCAAGCCCGCACTGGGACACGCTGCTCCATGGTCCTTTATATAGGCGGCTGAAGCACAGCCCTCTCGCCGACAGCCAATGGGAGCTCAGTTACAACACAATGGAGGGCGGAGCAAATAATGGTGGCCTTTGTGATGAAGAGGTGATGCAGGGGACGGGCCCGCGATGTCACCGAGCGATTCGATTGGCCGAGAGGCGGAGCGCTCCATGACGAGTGAGCGGGCGTGGCTTGCGGCGTGGGGGGCGGGGCCAGCGTGAGGGCGGGCTGAGAGCCGCGCCCGGCCTCAGGGCCGAAGCTGGCCTTGGGCTGAGAGCCGGGCCCGGCCTCAGGGCCGAAGCTGGCCTTGGGCTGAGAGCCGGGCCCGGCCTCAGGGCCGAAGCTGGCCTTGGGCTGAGAGCCGGGCCCGGCCTCAGGGCCGAAGGTGGCCTTGGGCTGAGAGCCGCGCCCGGCCTCAGGGCCGAAGCTGGCCTTGGGCTGAGAGCCGGGCCCGGCCTCAGCGCTAAAGGTGGCCTTGGGCTCAGAGCCGGGCTCAGCTCGAGACTGCGACTGCGGCTGCCCGTGGCCTGAGGTCCCAGAACTGTGCTGGCCTTAGGGCAGCAGTCGCGGCTGCGTTTGGCAGCTGCCTTAGGAACTGCACTCACACCCAGGGTCATCTCTGTGGAATTTATTGTCATTTTCTCATCAGTTCTACAGTACAAAAGCATGCAAAAAATAGCCTCTCTCTTCATGGTACATATTTACAGTGCAACAGCCATGTGCTGTCACAGTAGTAAGTGCATTTACATCATGCTGGAATCATAGCAGGGCACATACAGGGGCAGAGGTTCAACTTCAAGTGCAACAAGAGACTGAAATACCAACAGAACAGGCCTAGGAATCAGAAAGAGCAGCAAAATTACAGCACAGAGGATCTGCATTGTACCCTCAAGAGTTGCAATTCGCGTTTTCCTGAATTTACACCATTTTTTGGGAGCGCTTTGATGGCTTGTGGATACTGCCGGAGGGTCTGGGCTCTGCCAGCAGCAGCTCTGAGCGTACATGGCTTTTCTCCAGGAAGGGAAGGAGCGAGGCAGGGACTGATGAGCTGCTTTCCTTCCCTCATCCCATGGAAGGCTGCATGCAGAGCAGCAGGGTCATGGCATAATCCAGGTTAATTCAGCCCGGGAGGGACTCCGGCCGAGCATGGACTCGTGTGGGAGGATCTGGGCCAGAAAGGACAGCACTGCTGTGCTTTGCTCAGCAAACTCCACTACAAATGAGCCCTGCTAAAGCAGAGAACTTTGGCACCTCATCCAAGTTCTATTTCCACACAAACCTTCTGCTCTCTGCTTTCCAGTCTCTGTGCTGCACACCTCAGGTGCTCCTGCTCTCAGTGGCATCCCCCAGCACAGCCCTCCTGCCTTGGGGAATTTACTGAGATCCCGGTCCTTGGGGGGGCCTGGGCCTCTCAGGGGCTGGGACAAAGCTCATGGCCTTCTTGGGCAGCATGGGGAGGAAAGCCCTGAGCTGGGGAGAGCAAACAAGCTCCCAGCCACATGCCACAAATGGAGAAATTTCCCCATGGCAGCTCTGCCAAGGACTTCAGGACTTCAGAGTTGTGCTGAAAGAACAGGAAATTTCTCCCAGCAGCTCCTCCTTGCTAGTCTGGCAATAAATAAGGAACAAAATTGCTCCCTGGAAGTTGTTTTATCGAGCCACTGTTTGTTTTGCAGCTACACTGTCCCTTGTCAGGCTCCCCACACAAAGCCAGCTTTGCCACCAGCATCCCTGATGCTGAAAACCTCATCTGTTTGCAAGTGTGACATTCACAGCAGCACATTCCTGCCCAAAGGGTTAAAGACATGGACTGTGCATTCCTCAGTGCAGGACAGAAGTGACTTGACCAGGATTTTTGCTTAGCACTACCTTCCAAAAATGTAAGGCCTAGAGCCATTAATTGAGCAAGACAAAGAAATCCACCTCCTAGAGATCAAAAAGATTTGCTGTTCCCCCAAATGAGACATTTCTTTCAAGAAGATCATCCTTGACCTGGAGGAGTCTGGAAAACTTGCCCAGATGCAATGTGGTGGGAAAGTGGAGCCCTCCTGGTGACTCCAAGCCCACCTAACACAGGCCAGAGCATCCCAGTGCTCCAGGAGCAGCAGAGGTGAGGATTTGGAGGGGAAAAACACAGAGCACACACCAAAGCACGAGTGTGGCACAGCTGCTCTGCAGAGCCCACACTGAACCCCATCCCCTCCATCACAGAGAGGAGCAGACAAATATTTACCCATCCAGCTAAAGAGAATGATTTTACTCAAGAGCTAAAAGTGCTGCCTTGCCAGGGATGTTTATTCTCAAATAAATCCCCTCTCTTCAGTCTCTTCCCTTCTTCAGAGCAGAACCAGTGTGGCTCTGAGCTGCTCTAACATGCACTTAAACAAGCAAGGATTTCATTGCAGCTGAGTGAGTAGAGCCTCTTTTTGCCTGTCTGAGCATTTCTCCTGCTGCCAGGGCACATTTTTCATCTCATTTCATGCAGCTTTTCAGGCTGCTGTTGGTGACACGATAGGGGTGATTTCTGGGGTATCAAGAAAAGACTGTTGGCAGATTTGCTGCAGAAACAAGGTGTGACACGAGCTCAGAGCTCAGCTGTACAGCTCGAGGGGCTGGTTCTTGGACCTGTGGGAACAGCTCCAGGATTCCTCTTAGCTGAAAGAGCAAATATTTCAAAGCAGATTTTGAGATAATAATTTAAAAATCCATTCCTCTCAAAACCTGAAGTGACTAAAGGAACATGATACAGAGCTCATTTGTAACCTACCACTTGTTTGGTTGCATTAACTGAGGCTGAGAACAGCCTTCCTGCAGCCTTGCCCCACCAACTCCCACCCCTTGGCCATCACTAAAATAACCCCGACTGCCTGGCTTAGCAAATTACTCTTGCCACAGATGAAAAATAGAATAACTAACCCCATGTTTGCATTCTTAGAGCTCTTTGAGCACAACCCAGGTATTGCTTAGACTTCAGAAGTCCCATGGGGATGAGCATTACCAGAACTCCCTTTTCTGCCTGGGGTAGGGCATCTTCCTGAGGTGTGTCCTTGTTCCAAGGTCACTCCCTGGCCCTGTCCTGGGGACACCAGCTGGAGAAAGTTTTTTCCACCAACTGGAGGACAGTTTGCCCAGCTTGGCCCGTGGTGTGCAGCAGGAGCTGGTGGCACCACAGCACAGATCAGTTTGTACCCAGAGACTCTCCTTTCCACAGGCACCAGTTCCACCTGGGCAATCCTTCCCGTTTGCAGAATTCCCTGTGCTCTCAGACTTTTCACTCCCTAACTCTGGGTACTGAAATCTTCATTACAAAGCAGCAGGATCGAAGCAGCAAGTCCCATGCCCCAGGCAGGGGGAAGGATCAGGGCATCCTCCAGGTGCAGGACCAGGCTCCTCAGAGAACGCTGAGCTCACAGCTGGTGCAGACAGCAACAGGCAGGATTTAGCACCTGGAAGCAGCAGGGCAGAGCTCAGGCCCACAGCAGTAACCTTTACAGGATCCATCACCATTGCCAGCTTTCAACATTAAAGGTCTCCATTAAATAGAGAAGCTGCAATGCTATGTCCCATTTTGCCAATATTTACAGGTGGGAAGCAAGGAAGAGCCCAGGCTGTGACTGCTGGGCACCCCACTGAGGTGGCTGAGGATGAGTGAGGGGAGGTGACAGGCTGGGGACAGACAAAAGGCACCAGCAGCAAAGCCCAGCTATAAAGTGGTGGGAACCATCAAATTAGACAGCAGCAAACAGAGCAGGAGCACCAGGATACACCAGTCACTACCAACAACCCTGGTACATGTGTCCCCCTGCACAAAAAATGAGGGAACAAAGTCTCAAGTCCTCAGGATTAACCTAAAAACAGACACTAAGATGATTATGTAGGAACCAAATTTAATAATGTTTTTCCTTTAAGTACTATAAAATAAGATTCTAATCCCACTGGCTTCCCAGGGGCATGTTCAGGCCCCATAAGGCTCCAGGGAAAATAATGACATATATTTTGACAGATGGATGTCACTGGTCTTTACTCTCTGAATGGAAGAGTGAAATTCCTGATTATCCACACAGTCTGTACAGTCAACAGCCACAAAAATGGCTGTATTTGCCTTTTTGTATTTGCCTTTTTAAGTGCAATCTCTTATCAGTTGTCAAACTATTGAGATGAAGCTTCTAACCCCAAGTTTAGAAGCAATCTATGGATAAAATAGCAGCATCAGCACATGCATAAAAATCAGAGTCTTAAAACAAAATTTAAAATTAAAGCCTTTTAAAAAAATCAAAAGATCAAGTTGTGAACTTGTGCTCTTGTAGCTTTCTAAAAACTCTCCACCAACATTTTCCATCCTAGGAACCTCTCCCAGTCTGGGTAATTTTCAGGAAACTAAAGTTTCCATCAGGTACACAAGAGATGAGTGAAGAGAAGGAAATTAAATAAAATAAAGCCCAAACCTGCCACTCTTTTCAGCTGGAGTACATGGTCCATGGCTGCAGGACTGGGTGCAGCTGATGGGGTGCATTCCCATCTCTTTGGGAAGAGCAGCCCTGGCAGATGTCCCTGGAGCACTAAGCTGGTCTGTGTAGCAGCATATCCCCATGCCCCAGAGCTCTGTGACCTTCCAGGGCTCACTGCACAGCACTGCCCTGACCAGAGCCATGGCTGGGGGCAGGGCTGACTGTGCAGAACTCAGGGATAACAGGAAAAGGGAAGAAAGAGAAAGAAAGGCATAGGGAGGGACAGCGTTCACTCCAACAGCAAGATCTCATCCCAATTTAACTGACATCCAAAGACATTTTGCCGTCAGCTCCACACCAGGACAGGACTCCCGATGTGCACAAGTGTTTCACCTGTAAATTAAATAAAACAGCTGCCCTCTGATATAAAACCTGCCTCTAACACCATTGTTGTTTCCTGATGCTTGAAGTAGAGAATGCAAAAACTCAAGGAAAAAGTCTCTGGGGGAAAAGGAGCCTTGAGACAAACACACCCCATTCCTCGGCCGCGAGCCCCGAGGCGAAGCACAGCAAGGCACACACGGAGGAGCCACGGGGCTGGCGCTGCTCCTGCTGCCTGCCCTGCTGCTCCTCCTGCCTGCCCTGCTGCTCCTGCCTGCCCTGCTGGCTTGCTCCCTTTGTGCTGGGCTCAGTCTGGCTCTGGCAGTGCCGGGCAGCCCCGGGCTGGGCGGTGAGGGTGATGCCAGCCCGCGGCGGCCGCGCGGCCTCAGGACGCGGCCTCGTCCTCGCACACATCCGGCAGCTCCGGGTCCCTGGCGGCCTCTCTGCTCCCCTGGGCTCTACATGGGGGAAAAGGAAATAAAGACATTATAGGCACAGAGCAAGGCAGGGCAGCAGTATCAACAGGGAGCAGCAATGAACCAGCCTGTTGTGCTGGTACCACGTAAACACCTCAGCCATGTCCCAGCACGATGCCCTGCGGTGATGTGCAGCTTGTGCCTGGACACCTGCTTGGCCTCTGCTCCCAAAAACTGAGCTCTCCACTTCCCTGAGTGCCCTTCTTCACGAGGAGGTATCTGGTTCTAGGGGAAAGTCTTGCAGACCAGCAGCATAGTTTCCAAATTATCTAGTTTGCATTTGGAGATTTCTGGTTTGCTCTCCTTTAATCTGATTTTTTAATAAAGATCAGAGTGATGGGTTGATCCCACAACTGCTTCTCTAAAGTGCCACTGTAAATGGCAGTAAAACTAAATGTTTCTACCAGAACCCATTTTGTCCTACACAAAAACAGTGTGATTTCAGTTTCTGTAAGCTTGCCTGGTCCCCAAAACAGGAGTCTCCAAAACATGAGAGCAGCAGAATCTCAGCCAAGGTCACTTATTTGCATTGCACATACACCACAACAACTTCAGCCTTTTCCTCCTACTCCTAACTTTTGATGTTTTCTCATGTAGAAGGCATGAGCTGTACTGCTCAAGGAGTACATCCTTGAGGAGCAACACCTCCACCCAGCCCAGCCACCCCCAGACAGCGTGTGATTGTCACTGGATGGAGAGAAGGGGACACTTCCGGGTGCCACCCACAGCAGAAACCGATTGCAGGCAGATGACTTCACCTAAAACAGCCATTTCTCCATCATAAAGATATCCTCAACACAAAGGAGGTGTCATCTCCAAGCAATTGTGTCTCCCAGGTGTCCAGCCTCACTGACACCAGCCTGGCTGTACCACAGAACCATGGAATGGTTTGGGTTGGAAGGAGACCTTGAAGACCATCCAGTTCCACCCCCTGCCATGGGCAGGGACACCTTCCCCTATCCCAGGCTGCTCCAAGCCCTGTCCAGCCTGGCCTTGGGCACTGCCAGGGATCCAGGGGCAGCCACAGCTGCTGTGGGCACCTGTGCCAGGGCATTCTGTAGAACGTGCAGGGACAAGCCAGCTGGGCAGTGCTGCTGCACGTGCCTGGAGCACACAGTGTTTGGGGGGACTGGGCTGGGGGCTAGGGTGGTATTTCCTGGCTAGAACAACACAAAGTACACACAGGGATAACCCGGTTTTTGAAGAAACCAGAAATGATCAAAAATCATGTTCCTTTCTCCCTCCACTTCAGTAAAGCCCTGCAATAAACCTGACCTTGAACCCATGGACCATTTTCCTGCAGGGAAGGCTGAGGAACAGCCCTGTCTTCAGTGCCTGTCATCCCCCTCTTCAAATGATTGATCACCTCATTTAGCAGCAGAGGCTCTGTTCTGTGGCAGCTCAGCACAGCCCAGCTCCCTGTCTGGCACATCTGCTGATCCTGCTCCTGTCAGGGCTGTCCTCAGTGCTGTCCCACCACTCTGAGCAGCCTCTGCCTCTCCAAACACCTCAAGGTCAGGGTGAGAGCATCCTCAGGTGGCAAACAGCAGCCAAAAACCAGCAGGGACCCAGTACCAGAGCTCCCTGTCTGCACAGAAGCCAGGCTCGTGCTGGGAGGCCTGAGCTGGAGGGGAACCTCCAGTAAATTACTCTTGGTAAGAAATAAGACTCTCTTTCTCCTACATTTTTTAAGCCACAGGGGAGGAAAGCCTGGTTTGTGCAATTACCCAGGAGAGTACAGGCTGTCACCCAGAGCAGCTGTGGGGGGATCACACACAGCCCCTGGGGATTCACACGTGTTTCGTGTCCAGCAAGGAATGAGCAGCCCCACACTGCCCTCCCAAACACAGGACATGGGACAGGGATGCTGTGGGACAACCTACACAACACAAACAATAATCAATGCAATAATCTGTCCTCAAGCAGGCTGCTGTAGTCCCTTCCTCCCTATGGAAAATGCAGCAGCAGCAGGAGGCAGTGGCACCAGCTGTCCCCATCTGCCTGTGCCTGCCTTCTCCTGGCTATTTTTGGAGAATCTCTGCAAGTCCTTCCTCACTCAGAGGAGGTGACATCCTGGCTCTGGCTCATCCATTTATCTCAGAGCAATAAACCAGGCCAGACAGAGGCTCCACAGTGCTGCCAGAGGTCTTTAGAGATGTGTGGTTGTTTCCCAGTCTCTCAGCCCAGATCTTCCCAGCCTGGCTGGAGGCTGTGTCCTGCCTAACCATTGGATCCTAGGACTTCCCACTGAGGTGTCTGTAAGCAGCTCATCATGGTTTGCATTAATGTTATTTTGTCATTTAACAGAATTAACTGGACCAACACTTCCTAGAAGGGTCAGTGCAAGTGGTTGGACAAGTGACCATGTTTTGATGAAGTCCTGGCTGGGGTGGGGTGGTCACTTGGAGCAACCAATTTTGGTCTGCCCAGAGCTCTCCCAGTGCTGCATCAGAGGCAGAAGCACAAGGGAGTGGTGGAGCATCTGGAGCAGAGATGGCTCCAGCCCTTTCTTTTGCATAACCACTAAATATTAAACTCCGGTTACAAAGCTCAGCCTTTCCCAAATTCTGTAGCTATTCCCTCTGCAAAGGTGGGGCTGAGCACCAGTTCCTGCTAAAACCCAACTGGTTTTTTTCACCCCCCCCTCTCTAAAAGCAGCTGAAATGCCAAAGAATCACAAATAGAAGTAATAATAAAAAGCAAACATAAACATTAGTGTCACACACACAGAATGAGTGCAGTAAAACTGCTCCTACAGGAAGGAAGGATGGAGCCAAATGCTCTCACTACCACACAAATCACACAGGCTGAGGAGGGGACACAGGTTTCTACAGCACCTGGGGAAACACAGACATGGAATTACCTTAAAGATGGATGCAAATATACAGATGTGTTTAAGAGGAATCTGTCCCTGAGAGCAAAACAATGAGACAAAGGAAGAAAGTGATCATGAAGACAATGGCAGCAGGTGAAGGAGTTTGTATTTCTGTTTCTTGTATTTCTGTGCCAATCCAGCCTAGAGAGCACAGTGGGATGGAACATCAGCCACATTTACCTGCAGGACAGATGAGGACAGGCACTGGCAGCACTCACACAAACCCACTCCAGCCCCTACCACTGCTGGAAGCTCCAGATGGCTTCCAGCACACTGCTGACATCCAGCTGTGCTGCCCTGGGCCATGGATTTGGCACCTCTGGGCTTTTGTGCCCTATCAGCACCTTGTGCAATGGGGCAGGGCTGGAGGGACCTGCTGATGGGTCATTCCAGAGGAAAAGCCTGTGCCACAGCCCTGGCCCTGTGGGGACACCTGGCTGTGTGTGGGGCATGGCTGTCCCCACAGAACGTGCAGCTCTCTCTCTGGGAGAAGCTGTTTGTGCTTGGAGACCTGGGCCAGCCACTTCTTTTACCTCCTCTTCCCCCTTGGCTTCCTTGTGCCTAACCTACATGGATAACATGGCCCTAAGGGCAGTGACCCTTTTGGCCTCTTTTTGGGAAGGCTGGAAACAGGGTAGGCTTTTTGAATACCAACTGATCCCCCACAGAGGAGCTGACAACCACATTTCATCAATAGTACTAGCAGCCATAATGGGAAAGTAAATTGGGGTCTGTCAAAACACAGCAATTAATTTGATAGGTAGTAGTTGCAATAAATGAGAGCAATAAAATGTGGTGAAGGCAGTGCTGACTCAATTAGGAGAAATGTGGAGCAGGCAGAAGAAATGCAGCAAACACTGCTACCAGAAATCCAGAACTTAGCTGTGAATGCTGAACTGGACTTAAAAAAATACTTTGGAGCTGGAAAATTAGGAAAGATCAGTTGCTTCTGCAGCCACCATTAATGATGGACTTGAGCCTGGCCACGCTGTGCAGGATCTGTAAGGCTCCATGAATCACTGCCTCTCCTGGGAGATGCTGCAGGAAAGGCAGGATCCAGTGACACCTGGCCACTGCCCAGCTGACAGGTGAGGTGACAGCTGGCAGCACTCACACCATTCTAGGTGTGCAAAACAAGGACTGCTAAATGGAGCATCACCATTTTAGTTCCCCTCCACCTGCTGAGTGTGTCTGCACTGAACATCTGCCTTTTAAACTGCTCAGTGCTGATAAACAGAGCAATAAATAACTGCCAGGAGAGGATTTGCTTCTTCCAGGTCTAAAGAGTGCTAAAAAAGCTTTATCTCCTCCCAGTGTTAACTTAAAAACTGTTTCACATCAGTGGTGTCTTAATGGCATCCTCTAAAGGCATCAAGGCTACAACAGGAAAGCACTGCTGCTGCCACAGACATCTGCACAGAGCATTTCCAGGAGCAGAGCCCAGCACACTGTGTAGGTAATGCAGGGAGAAGTTAAAAAAAGATTCAGCCACATGATTTAGTTTCCTCCTCTCCAAATCCCAAAGAGTGAGCTTGAAGGACAGCTCCATTTTAAGTGTCATCAATTAGGCATCAAATACCAGAAAGCTCTGGTACCAGAGCTCAGCTGCCAGAGGATTTCCTGCAAAGTCTATCCTCAGAAATGGCACAGATGCAAGATGCCTGAAGCAGCAGTGAGTGGGGCTCTGGCAATTTCACATGCAGCCTAATTAAATAAATTGAATGTGAAACTGGAGTATTCTAATTGCTTTCCTTTTTTCTTCTGTAGAAACACAACAAGTTATTTCCTACCTACAGCCAGAAGGAGATGCAGATTACAAAAGCTGACTTCTGTCCCTCTAAAGACACTGGGGACAAGGAGCTCTTGGGAATGTGTGGCTCATTTTTCTCTCAGCTCCTGCTGGGCAGCCCCATGTCCAGAGCACAGTGATGGCTACAGGCACTGCTTTTCTGGCAGGTCCCAGTTCTGGGGTGCCCTGTCCAGCTGCAAGGGTGATGGACATGCAGAAACTCTGCAGAGCCTTATTACAGCAATATTATCTGCTCCTGCAAGATCCTAAAACTTTACAGAAATCCAGACTCACTTGAAACTTACTTTAACACAGCTCTAATCATAACATTGGCACTTTATATGTGTAGCAAGGGTGGTTTTTCCAGGGAACAACCAATATGAATTAAAAAGTGGATGAGCTTGGTGTCTACTCTGTTTGCCCCTGAGGAAATAACACTGTCATCAAGAGATAACTCACTGAACAATGAATACTTCCCATTTAGCAACGGTTCACTTGAAATTAACATCATTAGATCCAACACATCTATTTAAATTTGAAGGTATTTTCATTAGATTCAATCAGTAAAGCGTTTTCCAAAGTTTGAAATAATAATAATCCATATGCCTTAAAAGGAGCATCCCTGCTGTAGTGTTTAATATACAACACCATTTGTTGGAGAGACTTGGCAAGTGTCTTTCTTTTACACAACAGTTTTGAGATGGGTTCTCAAAGCTCCAGTTGTGCATGAAATAATTTAGGATTAAGTCAATTGTTACTGCCAAAAATTGGCACTGATGGCACGAGACTGGGAGATTAAGCACAGGGATTAGTGCAGTGGAGAGTTGGCACATTCACACTGATTTTGGATATTTCTAAGTGCTCACACAACTGGGCAGAGGCCAGCCCAGCACGGCTGCAGCTCCATCCCTGGCCTGGCATGGTTTTGTAAACTAAGGGCACCAGACACAGCAGCACAACAGTGGAAATTACACACTGCTTTAAAAAAAGAAACCTTTTAGTCTGTACAAGGAGCCTGAAAACACACAGGGCCAGAATGAGCTGAGACAGGAAAAGATGCTGGGTTTCAATGAACTGAGAAAAATCTAACTAGCAACTTTAAAAAGGAGACAAAAGTGGAGGCTTACAGCTCATCTTGAAGGCCTAAGAATATTTTATAAAGGACAAGACATGATAATGTGCCTGATCAGAGGCTTCACAGCTACCTGAGATCAAATGAGCTTTTTTTTTTCTGAGCAGATACTAAAGCACCCAGCTTCAGGCAGAAACCAACATTAGGGGTCAAGGACTTTTCCCACCACCTGGGTGAGTTTTCAAGCATCTCAAATTAAGGTAGAAGGGAACAGGTCCCTTTTGGAAACATGCTCAGGGATGCCACCCTGAAATATCAGTTCAGGCAGGGTTTGAAAAGAAATTCTGCCTTGCTCCAAGTTACCTGTCTGGAACAGTGGGAAGAATAAAATACATTTTCCTTCAAATTTAGTAAATGTATCTCCATTTCAGAGCAATGCAATGCAGTGACCAGGAATGATAGTGAAGATATGGGTAGGGACATGTGTCCAATTAGCAATAACTAATTTGGAAGGCATTGAGTGAAGAGAAACAAATCAGGGCAAATCCCTTGTGCTAAGATGGCAAAGGAGCTGTGAGTGCCAAGCTCCAGATGTGTCCCACAGCAGCACTCATGAGCAGGGTGTTTAAATGCCAAACTGGTGTCTGGCCATGGACAGCAAGACTAAGTCTTCACTAAAGTCTCCAATACACAGCTGGGGACCATGAGCATTATCATCCTTAATTGAGCTGAGCCCTTAAATCCCCACACACCTGTGAGAGACAGAGAGCGACCCCTCTAATTGCACTGTCAGTGGTGCAGTGAGACTCAGCACACCCTGTGGGAGTCTGCTAGGAATGGTACTGGGATTCTGGGTGGAAAAGACTCATCTGGGGGCAACATAGCTTTGTTGTCAGCCACAGCCTTACAGATCCTGTAGGGTGAGAACTTTATTTCTGTAAAAATAATCGTCCTACATCAGGCTACTGGTCCAGCTGTTATTTACTGGACTGATGGTCCAGAATCCTGGCTCTGAAAGGAATCACTGACAAAAATGAGGGAGAAAGAGTAAGAACCAAGTAAAGGACAGAAGAATTCCCTTCCCATCCCTGTACAAATCATCATGATTAAAAACTGTTGATGAATCTATTAGTCATCAAGATCTCTATTCCCTTTTTAATTCCAATATAGTAATTTATACTCAACCTCCAAAGTATCCCCTTGCAATGTGTTCCACTATTTCATTAACTCACAAAAAACTGTGTGAAAAAATACTGTATGTGTTCTCAAGTGAAAAAGCAATTTCAAAGTGTTCTCTTTTGTCTGACCATGATGTCTCTGCCCAAACTTGGGCCCCACACCACAGGTCAAATCCCATCATCTCTTTTTGAGTTAAAAAACCTACATAAACTGCTCATTTGGTACTACATAAACTACTCATTTCTGCTGTCCATAGAAAGGAGAGAAGAATTAAACCCTCCAATATATATCCAAGCTAGAGCCTAATTAAACTTATTTTACTTCACCAATCTCTAATGGATCTTTGATCAAAGCACTATAAACTAACAGGTGAAAAAACAGACTCAAGTTTAGCAGCTTACATGTGTTTAGACCAAACCCATCTCACAGAGAGAACTGCATTTATAATAGAGTTTTTAGGCTGCAGTAGTACACTGTACTTCAATCTGAGAGGACTTTTATCTCCAGTGTTGGATGCAGGAGTTTTGTATTTAAATGCTACAGAAAAGATTTGCAGACTGCTTCCCCCGCTCTCCCTCCCCACGTGCTGCAGAGGCAGGCATGGCTGTAGGTACCTACATCAGCAGGTTCCCTGGAGCAGACATGGATCTCTCCTCCCGCCTCGCCTGCACCTCGAAGGGATTCCCAAAGGAGCGTTTCCTTAGCATGGCCTTCACTAGGATCTTGGAGGAAGAGAACAGACCGGTGAGAACAGCAGGATTGACTCCTGGAAGCCAGTTCAAAGGGGTAACAACAGCTTCTTTAATAATTCAGCTGACATTTTACAGCACTACAGCAAAGAGCACGCAGCCAAGGAACCCAGGGAGCAGCTGCTTGAGAGAGTCAGGCTGCTGCAGCACTGAGGCACAAGAAGTTCACACTGGGTCAAAAGGCCGGGATTTCCTGCCAGGAACACACGTGTCCCCTCTCCAAACCCCTCCACCAGCTGAAGGCTCCAGCCCAGCCCCCTGCTCGAGGGTGTGGTGTGTCCCACACGTACCACGGCTGGCAGGCTGGGGATGGTCTTGATGGAGTTCTGCACCTCCTCCTCGGTGACCTCCACCACGGAGCAGTGCTCCTCCTCCAGCGGCAGCGGCTCCGCGCCCGCCCGGCTCAGCCACGGGTGCACCTGCACGGGGACACACAGCTCTGGGCTGGGACACACAGGGCACAGGGCTCACTGCAGGCCAGCTCTCAGTCCTGCTCCATCTCCCACTGCCAGAGGTGGTTTTTAACCAGCTGCCTTGGAAACGGCTGCGGTCCGGCTCAGTGCTGTCACACCTGCTGCCACCAACCAGCACCGTAGCACCCTCTGGACCAAGTCTGAAACACTTTGAAAACCTGAGTTATCTGGAGCATTTTCTTTTTTTGTCTTGTGTGCAGCAGAGCAAAGCCCTCTTTTCTTGCTGCCTCTCATGGGATGGTTTCTTGGCTGTGAGCAGGAGGAAAGCCCTGTCCGAAGGCATGGGCTGAGCACAGAGCCCAGCCTGACACGTACCCTGTCAGCACCCAAGGCAGGTCCACAAGCACTCCAGCCATCTTCTGTGCACAGCCAGGGACAATGGCCAGCACTCAGCTCTGCTCTTCTACCCACAGGCTGTTACAGTGTGCCTGCAAGAGCTGTCAAGTGAAATCCCATAAACACAGCTCCAAACCTGGCTTTGGCCTCCTGGGCAGGGAGGGAAGGGATGTCACGATTTTTTCCTGAAGCTCAGCCTTTCTACAGCCCTTCAGCTTTGGTGGCAATACTGGTGTTGGCCTGGGACAAAGCAAAGCAGAGCTTGCCCTGTAGAGCATGCTGATGGATCTCTATGGAAATTTTGAGATCCTCCAGCAGGTCTAAAGCCTTGGTGAGGGGTGACAGGAGGACAGCAAACCACACAAACTCAGAATGAAACCACAACCTGTGAAGCATTGTGTTCTGCCAGGCCTGTTCATTCTTTCTATTATTAAACATCTCCCAAATAATGGTGATTGAAGAAAAATGTGCTGCCTTGAGGTCACTGGCCACACAAGGACCAGAGGAGGATCACACATCCAGACCCTGGAATGCAACACTGCCAGCCCAGGCTCTGCAGCTAGCAGCTCCCCTGGCAATGCTGATTCTCCCAGGGATTCACTGAGATCAGCCAGCTTTTGAGAAATTTTCATTTAAATAAGTAAACAAGAAAGCTTTTGTCAATATTCCCCAAGCAAGAAGCAGTGATGGAGCTGTGGCTGCAAAATGAGTGCTCTTCCTTTCCAAGGGAGGGTGCTAGAGACAGCTCCCAAAACAAACACTGGGAACAGCTCTGCCTCGTTACCAAAGGAAACAAAATCAGCTGAGACTAAAAACTCTAATATCAAGGTCCACCTTACCTTTATTTCAGGGACTGTTATCCTTGTTTCTGGATTTTTGTCGAGCATGCGCAGTATCAGTTCCTTGAGCTCGTCGCTTATCTGTGCTCTGAGTGAAGAAAACAGCAGCACACAGTTAACAGGGGAACTGTGAGTGCAGCAAGGCACAGTTCTTACTGCAGTTCCCTGGTAGACAATCTGCTCTGCTCAGGAGGTATTTTCTCTGCAAACCTGGCTTGAAAAAGGAAGGCACCACAGTCACTGCTACAGGGCTTGGTTGTCCTGTTCTGCCCCCTAACACAACAGCACACGCTCAAAATGTAGGATGAGGGATCAGGTGAATGGGTCTAAGGACATTCTTGAAGACAGCACTGCATAAGGGAATTTCTGAGGGGAGATTTAGAACAATAAAGTGTTCCTGAGAGCAGAACTGGAGTTGAACTTTGTGAATCAAGAGTGGCACAGCTTGATTTGCTGAACCTGCATCGTGAGCAACTGTATGCTGGATAAAACACCCCCATCTGACATTCAGGTTCCCAGCTAAGCTTCCAGGTTGTGTTATTTAGATTGCTTCCAGAACACTGATTGCAGGCTGCCTGTAACTCAGTATTCCCTACCTGCAAAGCTCAGCCTTGGGGTAACAAAAGGAGAGAATGAACAAATGCAAATAAGAGAAACACATCTACATTTTTAACACTATTTCCAAGATCTAAATGTGAGACCACCTGAATCCAGAAGCCACTCTATTGACATGGGGCCCTTGGTCCTGCAGCCCAAAGGCTGCAATGACTCCTGTGATTAATGATGCAGGAGATGCCTTTAAAATGAACTAGATCTGAATGATCAAAGTGCTACTGCAGTAAAATGCCAGTATGTGACTGAATTGTATTAGGCAGTTGAAAGTCTGTGTCACAAATGATTCTTGAAGAACTGTGTTTCTTTGTGGAGATGGAACTTAGCAGCAGAAAATGTCACTCCCCAGGAAGGCTGAATTTGAGACTGAAAACAATAGTGAGCACCAAGTGCTGTGCCCACCTCCTCTGCAGAGAAGGGAATAAACTATCACAAACCAAAATGAAAACCACATCACAGCAAGGGATATTTCAGTCTGATGAAAACAGAGCTGCTGTTTAATAATTCATGAATATTTTATTTGGACTTTGGCTATGAGATCTTTACAAACAACCACAAGGAAATGCTGCTTGTTCAGAGGCAAAAAAGGGGGTTCAGTTTGAAGTCTAAACACTTAGAATTGCATCAAGGCTTTGCTGTACACAGGCAATAGAGCCCAGACAAGGAGAACAACAGGATGAGTCCTCAGAGACTGGGGTGACAATTTCAGCTGGAATGGAAAGAAGGGTGCTGCTCTTGAGATGAGCTCCAGAGGAACAGCCATGGGCAGTGACAGTGCATTTAGCAGGTCAGAGCAAACAGATTCCTTCCAGACACCACACTGAGGAAGGTGAGTTGGCATTTTAAAAATACTTAAAATCATTTCTGTGACAAGGCGTTAAAAGCTTTACTTAAAATACAATAAACAAAATATAAAATCACTTAACATTTCTGGGCACCGGATTGATTTCTGTGCAACACAGGATTAAAGTCGTAGGGAAAAGCCCCATAAACACGATCAGCACGTGTCAGGTGGGTTATGGGCAGATCACATCACCCTGTCTCTGGTTCCCTTCTCTCCAGTCTGCAGCATAGTGTGAACACTGTGCCTGATGGCATTTTTCAATTGAAAAGCCTGCACTGTCTGGGATTTCTCACAGCCATGGTCCTGTAAGAGCTCTCAGGAAGATGCCAAGCACAGAGCTCAGCATCCATTCAGGAGGGTTGCCAGCACCACAGATCACTTTACAGGGTGCCCACAGGTCAGGGAACATTGTCCTGGGCTTCACCAGGAGGGATTAGGCAGAGCTGCTGGCTCTACTGACACATGTTTGAAAGAACTCTCAGCTTGCTTTTCAGTCAGGCCAGGATCCTCAGGGTGGGAGCTAAGCCCATTTGCCTCATGTCATGCCAAGGACTCCGTGACATGAATGAGAACTCCAGTGCCATAAATATTTATCCTGGCGTCTCTAAGGGAAGGGACAGGATGGTGACACCAGTACAGGCAGATCCATCTGTCCCTACAGGTTGTCAGGAAACAGGCAATGAGTTTCCATGGGCTGTCTGCAAACAGGAATGTGTCTTTTGTAGCCATGGTGAAATAAATTGAAACCAAAATACTCCTCACTATAGAGAGGTGCTAATTCTCTGGGAGGTCAGGGTGGATCCACTCCAGTGAATTCCATGTCTCTGTTGCTGCCTCTAACAAATAGATGTGGTTTGGACAGCTGTCAACACCTAGTAACCCTCAGCTCCTGCAACAACCTAATCAGGGGTGCAGCTTTTTTTAGACTGGGAGAACAGGTCACTGAGGAATCCACATAAATCATGCAGCCCAATTATCGCTGAAGGAAATGCCTGAATGAAGGAACAGATCTCAGCACAACCCAGTTAGCCCATTAAATGTTAATAACTTACTGCAGAGGCAGATGGGAACAGTCACTTGTAAGCTGACTGCTAACCCAAATACATGGTGGCTGAGGGAGGGGTGGGAGTTTTGCCAGCCCCTGAGCAAGGGAGAAAACTGCCAGGGGAACATAGACAGGTTTGGGTTTTTTGGCTGCAGTGCTGTCAGTACAAAGTCCCGTTCCAACTGCAGGTGGGGACACAGCACTGGAGCATGACCAGGATTTGTGCTCCTTTGTGCTCCCAGTCACCTGGTCCTGCCAGAATTGCTCCTTGCTGTGTGTGCCATCAGTGTGGCACACACAGATGGGGGGTCTCTGTGCCATCTGAGTGGTCTGACCCCCAGGTGCTTGGAGCCCCAGAGCCCTGTGTGGGCTCCAGCTGGGCAGAGGTGCCTGAGCTGCCTGCAGTGGCTGTGCCTCCTCATCAGTGCAGGGGTAATTAATGCAGCCTGTGGAGCTCAGTCAGCCCAGGTGTCTAAAAGAGGGCACCCTGAGTATCCATCCCTTTCTGTGGAATCAGGAGGAAGTCTGGGACTGCCAAGGTAGAGGCCCAGCCCTTTACTGTATTGTGAAAATTCAGTGAGCATCTCACAAAAAAGTCTTGCCTTGGCATAGATATTGATAACATGCACATACCACAGGCTGCCTGATAACATCCCTCCCTTCCTCTCTAATACCACATGTGCCTCCCATTAGAGTTTTAATTTGTGCTTGCTCCAAATCAAGTCACTTTATCTATACATTTTTATTAGAATGAGCAATGAAGTCAAGAATTCTTTGCCTGACTACTGTGTGGATTTGGGAAGGAAAACAGAGTCCAGCTCTGGCTACTTCATCTGTCAGGAACCAGGGGAAACAAATTCTTCAGCAACAGGAAGTCACCAAAGGCCTGAAGCTGGAGGAAATGCTGAGGAGTGGCCCACACTTGAAGCTGCAGGCATGGTGACCACAGAGGCACGAGTGAGCACACAGGGAGTGTCATCACCTCCTGCCAGGCTCTCTGACAACACCACCAGCACTCATCACCTCAGTACTGAACTTCCACTGCTCAGTTGTCACATGCGTGGCCTTGGCTTGTCCCCTGCACTGCTGAGCACACACTGTGACCACAGCTGGCCTTCCCAGCACTGCCACTGTGCCCCACGGGGGTTTCCTTCACTGACCAAAGCAGGGTGGGAGCAGACCCTCAATAGATCACAGGTAAATTAAATCCTGTTTTTTTTATAACTGGCCCCTCTCTGCCAGTGCAAAAGCCAACCCATGTTTTCCTGGGGTGTGCTGGAGGAGTGGGATTTGCTGAGCTGTGGTTGCACATCTCAGGACAAGCATCCTTCCATCAGACAGTTTCCCTGGCTCCAAGGGAAGTCCACAGGAGAGGGATGTGTTTACTTAGACCAAGACCGAGGTTTATCACCACGTTGCTTTTGAAAACGAGTACATTAAATCATTCTGGTGGCTGCTGCACAGGGAGAAAGAAAACCCCAACTAAACCATGCATCCAACATCTCCAGAGTCAAGTAGGTGGGGCAGAACTTCCTAGATTCTGGAATCCCTTCACTTCCAATGAGCCATTTCCTTTAGTCCCTGTCTGCACAACAAGGACAGAGGGAGAGCAGAAGCACTTTAAACACTTCAGCACCAGCACAAAACCCACATGAAGGGCCCAGGAGAACAGGGAGCTCCTCACCCACTGATGTCCATTCCTCTGTGGTGACCCACTGTGCCACACAGAGAATAATGCTGAAAACTGAACTTTATTTTACAGCAGTAAAGTTTACTCACTCTTCTGGGAACTCCACAGGCTTGGTCTTGATCCTGTTATGAAGACCCAGAATATATTCATCTATAAAAGGGCACTGTAAAACAAAGAAAGAGATTTTCCAGTTGTCCAAGATCCTGGCATCACTCAGGAATTTGTCATTCCTGTAATTCCAAGTACAACCTCTGCACTCCCTGGATTTTACACAGAGATGGAAATAAATTTAATCTCCCCACACACACTAAATCGATTCATTCCCTTGTTCAAAAAATAAATTCAGAATAACAGCAGAGGCATCTAGGGAATACATAACTGGGACTGGAATACCCTCCTTCATCCAGCGTGCCAGGTGACCATGAACTGCCTCTGCCACCTTCCCTGGCCACTTCTTCCCCAGAGCTGGATGCCTGGTGCCTCTGTGCTGTGGTCTGCAGTGGTCAGAGGTTCAGGTGACATTGCTGCCCACAGAGACTGCACACACCTGCTGTACTGCTCATCCTGGGACAACACAGGTGGGACTTGGGGCCACAGGTGAGGGAAAAGCCATGACAGGACATGGAGTGTGCAGAAGGCAGCACTGAAGAGCTGCCTCTGCCAAACTGGACCCCCCATCAGTCCTAAGTCAGCTTTGGCAGACAGAGCTTTCTGTAATCTGGTTCCAAATGTGCTGCAGCAGTCTGGGATCAATCCCACGCCTCTATCCAGGCTCTGGCTCATTTCTAAATGCAGGCAATGTGGATAAACCCCCACAAAGTGCTGGTGGTGGTGCTGCTGATGCTGCTCTGGGTTTGCAGCACAAACAAGGGCTCTGCATTCAGGGCCCAATGCTGGAAATGATCCTTTCCACAGATCACAGTGTCAGCCCCTTCTGATCTGCAGGGGGATTTTTGAACTGACAGAAGCTAGGCCTTTGTCTCTAATATTTGCCTTTATTTGGAAAGGAATGAGTCAAAAGCCAGGCAGACAGTGCAGTGCAGGGCTCCAGCAGCTGAAAGGCAGCTTACCTTCCCATAAACAAAGCAGTACAGGGTGATTCCCATGGCCCACACATCCAGTGCCTGAAAGAGAGCATGAACAGAGAGTAAAGGAGAGGCAACACAGATGATCTGAGTAAGCTGGGTTTTCCCACCACTTCAGAAAACACTATTTGTATGGATTTAACATTTTCTATGTCACTTTGAAGTTGGGCTCCTAAGGGCAGCTCTTGCACACCTGAGGAATGAGGGCTGTGCTGGGTCAGGCATTGCTCCCTTGCCCTGCTGTGACCAGCAAGCAGCCCCTTCTTACAGGAAATTGCACCATTCAGGGCTGAACCTCAAAAGTTTTCCAGATTAAAAAATCCCTATTAGACCCTATCCCTATGTCTGCATCATCACCCTTGGCAGTGTCTCTCACTTCCAGGGAATCAAGATATGACCTTGGTGCTCAGCAGCCCCTTGTGCCTCTTGATTGTTTTGGAAGGGAATCAAAGGTTTCCTCCTTTCCCTTTGGGCAGGGAAAGGGCTCCAATGGCTTCTGCCTGGGCAGGGATCCACAGCAAAGTGTCTGCCCACTGCACAGAACAACCAGAGTGAGTTTTGCCTGGACTGGAGAGAATTAGAGCTTCAGTGTTACTAAGTGACAGCCCTAATTGGTGCCACAGTCAGGATGCAGGTGTGGCAGTGCCCTTTGTGCCATGCCTGGGGCCCCAGGAGCCCCCAGCTGTGAGCACAGACCTACCTTTCCACTGAAACTTTTGCCAGTCTGTGAGATGGCCTCCGGTGCCATGAAGGCTGGTGTCCCTGCTGTGCTGGAAAGCTGGGCATCATTCCCTTCAAACTGATTGCTGACACCAAAATCAGCAATTTTGACGTGGCCATCATCTCCTAAGAGCAAGTTGGAAGGCTTGATGTCCCGGTGGATGATCTTCTGGTAGTGCACTGAAAAACACCCAAAAAAGGGAGCATGGCAGCCAACACACCCAGGGGAAGCCTTTCCAGGAGGGGGAAAATAAAGGTGCAAGCTCAGGCACCACACTCCCAGCTGCTGCTGGAGATGGAATATAATGGAGCAGAAGGGCCATTTCCTACAGCCATTCCCTTCTGGTGCCTCACTGGGACACAATTCTCAGAAATACATTTAGGAATTATGCAAAGAAAAGACTGAAAATCAGGGAAAGCTCAGCCAGTGGGAACAACCAATGCTGCTGGAGAAGGAAAACACTCAAATCCTGCAGATTTGTTTGGCCTCATCAGACCAGCTACTGGGTTGGGCCACCTGCTGTATTAAAGGTTTATGGGACCCAAATAAAGAGGTTCACTTTATAAACTTTTTAGTTTACTTCTTTTGAAACTGCAGTGCTGTGAAGCTCATCAAAAGGGGCAGAACCACTGGTAGAATGAAACAGGTGACAAGCAGCTGAGTGCCAAGTTCAGCCAACAGCTCAGAAATGGAATAATGGAGCTCCAAGCTTGGAGCAAGCACCCCAAAGAGGCTTAACTCTATTTAGCCAAGCTTCTTTTGGAGCCCACCAATAGAGAAACAACCTCAACTTGGGGAACATCATCCCAAACCCCAGCCTGGCCCTTCATTGCACGAGGCTCCAGCCCAGACTCAGCTCTGTCTCAGCTCCATGAGGCCAACTGTGGGCACCAGCTGAAGTGCTTGTACATCAAACATGAAACAAACCCTTGCAAAGAGCTTGGAGGCTGAGATGCACTGAAAACAACAACAAGAACCACCTCTCTTGTGCAATATTGCAGTTGAAAGACATTTCCAGGCCACTGAGTTGTAGGAAAGTGGCTGATTTCTCAGGAACTTGGAGAACTTGAAAAATAAAAACCCCACCAATTTTCAGAACATGAAATGACCCCAAAAGCAGAATTGTAGAAAAGCCAAGAGACTTTACTGAAGGGGGAGGAGGAGGAAATCCTCTAATGCCCTCCCCAGAGGACCAGGACCCCCTGGCCTCCATCCTCCCCTGGTTTCAACCACTGTTTTCACATTTCCTTCTTGCAAACAGAGCATGTTTGTTTTTATGCCTCCCCATGAGCACTTTTCGTATCTCCTAGGAAATACACTTTGGGTGGAGGAAAATGCTGGTCTAACCCTTTCCTGCTTTACAACACACTGCCACAAAGGCAGCCTGCCCAATGGAGCATCCCAGTTTGTGCTTTAGGACCAAGAATGAAAAAACTTCATTTAACTTTCTGCAATTTTCAAGCCAACTTTCCAGCAGGCCACGCGTGGGGAGGGGAAGTCACACTTGCAGATATTTTTTCTGCAAGGCCCTCTCCTCAGTTTAAAGCACTGTTGGGGGATGCTGTCCTTGGCACTTTGAAGAGCTGTTCTGGAGATCCAGCAGACAAAAACTTGCTGGAGAGCACCAGTAGTTACATCTCCTTCCAGATGTGCACCAACTGCATGGCCAGGCTGTGGTGGGAGGCAGTCACTGATGTAACAGCCTGCTTAGACAGCCAGGATAAACACCAAACCCCTGCAGCAACAGCAATTAGGAGGAAACATCTGCTCAGCAGCAGAGCCGGTGGCAAGCTGACATTTCATTATGGTAATATAGAAAGAGCAAATAAGAGTGAGGGGGGAGTGAAGCTTTCCTTCAAGAGATGATGAGCTGCCTTTCAGACAGGTGTCTGCTGTCATGCCTGACACCACAGGGCTAAGATTCCCAAAGCCTCTTAAAAAAACCCAAAACAAATATGGACCATATGAGTACATCCCTGGAGCTTGGTCTGTGAAAATTAAGGCAAGCAGGTACTGCAGGCTTTCTATTATTTCTTCCTTATAGGAAAGTAAAAAACCACAAACAAAATAAAACCACAAACTAGGAAAGTAAAAAACCACAAACAAAATAAAACCACAAACCATTTTTCTTTATCATATAACTGTGTATTTTGCAAAATACATTCCCTGCCTCTGCACCATCTAATGGAAGTTGAGGAACACTGTGGGCAGTTTTCCAGCTGCCATGTGTTTCCTCAGTGCCCATCTCTGCTGGTCCCCAGCAGGTCTGGACACTGCTGAAAGAAAGAACAAAGAAATTAGAAACACATCCTTTGCAAAAATCAAAGCCATCAAACAACGGCTCAATTGGCTAATGAATATTTGAGTTTCCAGGTGAGAACATTACAGTTCTGACAGTCTGACCTTGGGTGCTCAGAGGAGAGACTCAGCACAAGTCCCTGCAGGGCTGGGGACCCCAGGAGTGAGCCTGGCCTCTGGAATGCCACATCCCAGGTGCTTTGAACACCTGGCAACCATTTAAAATAATACCAGACTGGGACAGGATGAGGAGAGATGCAGAGGGGAGGTGGCTGGGCAGGTCTGGAGCAGCAGTGCTGGGAGCAGTGTCCCACCCACACACTGTGTTGCTGTGAGTGGCAGCAACCAAAGTCTCCTGCCAGCTGGCTGGAAGATTTCTGCCATCTGCAAATCCCCTTCTCAATCCAGCCTTGTGCAGCGGCAATAGCCATGAAGGGAGAAGGACAGGGGACTGAGCACCTGCTGGTGTAAATGAACATCACAGCCATAAAAACTGAAAGAGCAAGTGCTCACCTCTGTCAAGAAATGATTTGGTGTGGAGCTGCTAACCTGATGAAGGAAACCTGAAATCCCTGTTCTGCTCTGAAGAAACATAACTTGAAGTCCCAGCCTGCCGGTTGCTGTGGGAACTCTCCCTTGCACAGCTTTCCAAAATTTGCTTTGGGCTTCAAAATACACAGGCTTATCCTCTCCTGTGCCTTGTCACTGGTAAAGTTCAGCACAGTGCAGAGTAAAATATGTTGTTGATGTCTGTGCTCCAGGGGTATCCAATTGTCTTGGCTGTTTTCCCCTGAGCATAAAGACTTTGACCCCATGTATCAGAAGGCTTAAGATAGTTTTATTATATTTGGTTCCATGTTCTAGGCTTAATGGCTCATATATGCAGCCTGGTACAAGAAATACTCTGCTTGGGTGCAAGAATGTTTCTGCCCCATGTGATACTAAAGTGAGGAGCTGATAACTAAGACCAGCACCCTCCCAGACACTAGAGAGAGAGATAGAGAGAAAACCACCAGATGTGTGGCCTTGAGCATGACACAGATTAGAGAGGTGTTTACAAAATCTTCTCTTTGAGACTGTGATGTTTCTCTTGGGAACAAAACCTAGCAGGCCTGCAGAAATTCAGAAAATGTCAAGATGACAAAAATATTCCCCCCAAAATCGTTCCCAAGTCTGCTTGTAGGCAATAGACAAAAGCTGATTTGTTTGGGAGCTGCAGGACTGCTCACCTGCAGGACACCAACACAACTAAGCTTGGGAAAACTTCCCTACCCACCAACTTCTGCTGCCAGTCCAGAGCTCTGGCACTCATTGCAGGGAGAAAGGCAGGGACCAATTAATTCAGCAGGAGTGGCCAAAGGCTGCCTGGACGTGCCCACAGTGACACACATCACTGCCACGTGCTGCCAAAGGAGCCCAGGGACAGAGCTGCCTTGGGGGAAAGGTGCTGGATAAACCAGCATGATCTGCATTTCCAGCACAGCACACAGAGGAAACGATGTTGTTATCCCTGCAGAACTGCAGAACTGCAGAGGGAGAGCTAAGCACCTGGGAAATAAACACCTAATGACACCTTCCAGGCTGGTAATGATTGTGCAAGGGACAAGGAGCACAGGACCCACCCCAAGGGGAGCAGGGGACAGCCACAGTCAAACACAATCACCAGCATAAATTAACCCTCTAATTTCACCATCCTGAAGCATTTGGAAGCAAGCTTCATCCTCTGTAGATTTACGAGCAGCAGGAACTTACCTTGTTAGGAGAAGTACACTAGAAACCAAGACCAGAGGTCCCAGAAACAAAACCCTTGTCCTGTCTTTGGAATTATGGACACATTGTGACACAAAGAGGAGCAGGGATGCATCAGGCTCAGCAGAGAATGAAAAGCATTTTCAACATTTTCAACAATAAAACCCCTAAATGTGCTTTAAACAAACATAACCAAAATAATGATCGGTATTGCTGCACTTAAATGTGCTCCATGAGGGTCTGGGGATTATTCTTCTTTTAGACCAACTCATGGCCTCCCCTTAGTTCCCTTCATGGGCAACTGGGACCCCTAAGCTGAATCCATCCTTTGAGAGAACTTCCAGCTGCTCTGTGTCCTGCTCAAAGTGCAAGGCTCTGGGTTTTTTGCTTGCTACAGTACAGAAGGAGTCAGAAAGCAGGCAGAGACTGCCCCAAGACCCAGCCCAGCCATGGGGACATGGCTGCTGGATGCAGGAAGCCTTGGGAAGGAGGATCCCACTGGTGCTGCCCTTCAGGTCATGCCCAAGGCCACACCAACAGCTACAAACACTCATTCCCATGCAAATGCACTCACCTGCACCCCTCCCCAGTTAAAATCGATGCTGAGCTGCCCCAGCAGAGCACTTTGCTGAAGCTGCTTTGGCAAACTGACAGAATGGCTTTACATGTTGCTTTTACTTGGAAAGGGTTTTGCTCCTAGAGCAGGGGTCAGCAGCTCACCAGAATTACTTCCCTGGGCTCCAAAACACCCTGCACTTTCTGTGCTGACAGAGCTGATGCAGGGCATAGATTGGTATTTCTTCATAATGAAAATGAAACCACCTAAGATATCACAGAGCCCTTAGGACAAAGGCTGATTATGCAGCGCTCTGTTTAATTTGGTTTTATTAGACCCATTCTTCATTTCAGTGGAAAGGTAACACTATTTCAGGCCTATTTGCATCTAGATAACAATCCATGGATTCCTAGAACATCATCCAGGAAAAGATATTAAATGTGTTAGAACTACTTATTTGTTTACCCTCACAGCCACCCCATGAACAAAGCAGGCAGGGCAGGTGAGTGCCTGTGTACATTTTATCACAACTTGTGGCAGAAAGCCTGACCAGGGATATCTGAAGTTAGACTTAGTTAAGACCTAGAGCTCCAGGGTGCTCAGAAACAAGGAAATGATGCCTAAAAATCTGGTCTGTCTCCTGAACTTGGGCATGGAGCACTACTGCCTAAAACCAGCCTGCTGAAGGCTGATGCTGTGGAGATACAACCTCAGAGGAGGACTCAGAGCTCTCAGGGTGAGAGCAATGCTTGGGAAAGGACCATCCTTCCTCTGTCCCTCTTGATTTCAGACAGAGCTCTAGCAGGCATGCTGCACCTTTTGCAGCTGGCAAAAACCTGCACTTGGGTGTTCAAATTCAAGCCCATATGAAAAACTGCCTAAAATAAAAGGTCTTCCTGAAAATCTGACTTTTTAGGGCTTTTCTTTTTTTTGTTTCTTCACTGCAGAGTGTTTGAACCGAGTTGGTAATAGCAGCCAGCTGCAGTCCAGTACACAGGGCTGGAGAAAAGGGAGGATTTTGGGGAAGTTCTCTGCTGCTGGGCCAGCTGGTTTCTATCTGTACACTTCTACCTGGGTCTCCACAGTTCTGCCACTGCCTTCCTGCTCCTTAGCAAAGCCCTGCTGAGCAATCATTCCTTTCTGCTCGGTCCCTCAGGTGCCCTTAGTGGGACCAAACAGCTGTTTCACCTCTCATTCCAGATCCCACAGGCTGTTCCAGGACTAAGCTGGCTTTCCCTTTCACTCAGAGGCAAATGCCTGGGAACTGCCAGCCAACAAATCCACTGACAGGGAGTGAAGACCCAGAGGGAGCACAGATAGAAGGGGTAGAAAGAGATCTTGTTTCTTAGTCCTTTTATAAAAGGTGCTTTTCACTGCATTCCTCTCTGGAAATCTTGGGAGATCCAGCAGGTTAACACAAACTTGCTAAAAGCTCATTTAAAAATTATATATATAAAACTTTGCATTGCACTGACACATCCTGCTATTTACTGAGGCCAGTGCTGAATTCAGCTTGATTAAAACCAGAATCCCATTCCCATTCAAGGACAAAAGCAATCCATATGGTGCTACTGCAGAGCCTGCTTAGTATTACTCTCACACTGCCCTTGTAGCAAAGAAATGATTTAACACCCTCCTAAGGAAACTGCTGCACCACCATCCAGAGCTCAAAACAGATGGCTGCTCATCCACAGGGCTCTGCTGAGGAAGGCTGGAGGACAGGGGTGTGGGGGGCTGTCCCAGGGGAACACCTCCATCCCATGCTCAGCTCCCTGCAGGGGCAGGGGAGAGTCCCAGCTGTGCTGGTGTCAGCTCTCTGCACTGTTTTGCTGCTCTCTTGCTGCACCCATTAAGCCTCTGCCACTTGGATAAGTTGTTTAAGCCCAAGTTTTGCAGCCTCAGCACTACCCAGCCCTTTGGAACAGCTCAGCTTCCCTGGGTGCTCCATCTTCAGCTGGGCACTGTGCTCCTGGCAGAAGCTGTGGTGTGGATCCTGCCAGCAGGAAGCAACAGGGGAGAGGGACAGGTAACCCTGTCAAAGGCTGGCCTGCACCTGTCCTCCAGCCCACCTGAGCACAGCCTTGTCACTTGTCACCAGTCACAGGGATTGCAGAGCTCCCTGCCAGGGCTACACCCACCCACCAGTGCTCCAAGGGAGCAGGCACTGACAAAATAACCTGCACAGGCTGTGCCACGGCTGCTTCTAACCCTGAGCAGACACACAACTGCACCAAACAACAAAAATCAAACTGCCTGATCTTAAGAAGCTCCAGCACGTCTCTGATCTTCTCCATCAGCTAATTACTCTCACTCTTGTACAGAGTCCTTATCGATCGGTATCAGCAACACTTGCAGCTCATGAAAGGGTTTTTTGTTTGGTTTTTATCAGCTAAGAAGAGCTTGTCTGCAGGTGATAAAACACAAGCCTGCCTCTCTTCTCCTGGTAGTGTCATTTATAACACCCAGAACCTTGCAGCTGTAGCTCTCACCTCAGCTTGCTCTGTTTGAGGAGCTCCAAACTTGTACAGGCAAGAGCCAGGAGCAGAGAAGAGGCAGGTCCCCCTTTCCCACATGGGAGCAAGCAGCTTGCTGGGAATCACAGCAGAGCGTGCAGCAGCTCCACCACAGACTCATATCCCAGCTCTGCTGACCCACACCAACCTGAGGAACTCACCTCTGCCAAGAGCCAAACCAGACCAAACCATCTGCACCACTGATGCTTTACTGCACCCACCCTGGACTTACCCTGCACTAGATACTCTTCAGAAGACACAAGCCTGTGTTGGCTCATTTGCTTAAATTTCCTTTAAGAGAATGGAAAAATTATATCAATTATATATTGATAACCAAGTAGAGTAAGTCCTATCTCAGAAAAGCCAGCTTTGAAAAGCCAGACCCTTTGTCAAGGCTCCAGGCTCAGCATGCAGGGCCCTGGGTCACTGCAGTTCTCACTGCAGAGAGCTGCTGCTGGAAGGGCAATTTCCCAATGGCTTTAGCTGCATGTCATTACCCTCCCTTCAACCCCACAGCTCAGAGGAGACAAGCCTTCCTCTGCAGAGGGGAGACCAAAACTGCCTCCCCTTAGACACATTCAACTGAGGGCTTTTACAGAGAATAAATAAGGAAATAAATTTTTTTCTTCTTCAGCCAGGCTGACAGAAACTGTTTTAGCTTCTTGTGACTCGAATACTGAGCTTGCAGCTCCAGAGCAGCAGGGACAGTCATTGTGCTTCATCTGGGCTATGCAAGTCAGCAGGGTTTTCCCCTGGGCATGCCTGTCTGTGTTCTGCACTGTCTGCTCCTGGCCACTGGCACAGCCAGGCTCCTGCTCAGACATCCCTTTTGTCTGCTTCTTCTTGTTCCTTACTCAGGCTCTTACTTAATGAAGATTCTCATGTCCTAGTCCTAAAATCAAAGTGGGACACCTACCTGGCATATCCCTCGTGTCTTTTGATGAAGCATGATGACTATTTCCTACCCAGCACACACATTTCTGCTGAGTATCTCTATGAAAGCAAAGTTTGCCTTACTAGATGGGAGAATGAAGTTTAATTAACCCCAGCCAAGCACTACTAGAGGGGAGTTACAAGTGGAAAGGGTGGCAATTGCCCATATCTCTAATTGACAGAAATGCTTAAGCACGTGCTTTAGTTAATGACACAAATAATCCAGCAAAGTTTCCCATCCAAAGCACTTGAGCCCACTCTGGAATTACCACTCCAGTGGTACTTACACAGAGAGCAGACTGCCTCCCCAGCTCCTGAGGGGGTGTGCAGGGCCAGCAGTACTGGGGAAGTCTTGAAAGTGGAAGCAGAATCACTTTCCTTTGAAGGGCCCATTTCACCAGGAGCCCAATTACAGTTTGCACTGCTTAAACAGCTCCTGACACAGCCCAGCTCTGAGACAGGGGCACTAAACCAGAACACATCAATCAGTGATATCACCATGCCTAAACCAAATATATTCCCAGCACTGCAGGGGCCAGAGGAAGGGAGATTCCACCATGGGCAGATCTCCCTGACTCTCAGACCTTGAGCTGGTTTCTTCACTGCTCAGTGAACAAGGCTGGGACTGTGCTTGTATCAAAGTGCACTCCTGGTATTAGACACAGTAAGCCCAGCCAAAAGCAGGTGACAGCTCTGTGCCACTGACTGGATCAGGGAGCTCCTGGCTCTCTCCAGGGCTCTGTCCCTGCCTCCCACCATGCCTCAGCCAGGCTTCCCACCTAGCTCTCATCACCTGGACCACTGCCTCCCTCCAAACTTCCCCCACAGCCAGCCCTCTTGCAGGAGGCTTCCACCCCAGGCAAACTCCATGAAACACCAGTGAGTCCAGTCCCCACAGACACACAGTGGCCACAGACCACATGCCACCACCAGTGGTTTAAAAGGTCAGCCCACATCTCCCACCACCTTGGCTCCTGCAGCCCCTTCCTGCTCACCATTAGCACCTTTCAGGCTCCAACAGGAATCCAGTTTGCAATTTCTAACCTAATAAAATCCAACCAACAATGATGCATTTGCTGCTGTGATGACTGTGAGCTTCAAGCAGCTGCATGGTTATTGAGCCTCCCAAATTACACAACAATTATGGATGCTTACATTAAAATTACCTTGCAATCTCTGGATTGCCTGGCAACACTTTTCCTTCAGCATGCACAAACGGTGCACTTTTCCTCTTAATTATATAATAATTGCCATGCATTTACCCAGCAGTTCAGAGAGAATACCATTTTTAACTTTCATTTTCTAATAAAATAAGTGGTTACTCAATGGTCCAAAACAAAGCATCCTATTGTTCCTGTTGCTGGGAGTGCTTGGGCATCCAATAATTTATTGTTGAATTTCACTCCCTTCGCTTAAGACTACCCACACTTTGCTGATTTTTTTTTTCCTATGTACTAAACTCAAAGTTTGCTCTGAGCAGGAACTGTTCCTGCAGCAGCATCCAGCACAGCAGAGCTTGGATCTCCTATCTGAGGCACACAGGCTCTGCTGCAATCTGGATGCTAATGGGAATATAAAAAGCTGCATCTTCATCCTTCAAGCTCTACTCAAAGACAGTCTTGAGATTCCCATTCATGTATTAACTTCTACCCAACTTTCTGGGGTGACCTGACTAATTTTGGCAGCACCTGGAAGCTTCTGGACTGTTAGACTTGCAAACACTGATTTTATTCCCTGCTGATTTTAGTCAAAAAATGAGGTGGTGCTGCATTTCAATGTGGAGAGGGACTGAGACCCTGCAAACCATGTTCCTCTCCCTCTGAGCTCATCATGCTCAGAGACTTGTTCTCTCTTGGTGGTTGAAGCCAAGTGAGTAATTCCTTCTGGTTTAAACTGGCTACCTGGAGCTTTGGTCATATCTCTGTACATAAGATATTCCAGGACCATCCTGATCATCCTTCTTGGGCCTCAGTTCTAGGGAGTTCTGTTTCTAAGACAGCCTGAGCCAAGTTGCACATAATATTCAGAATACTCCTTGTCTGTACCTAAGAGCTCTTAGAGATCCAAATAACTGCATAATAACATTTTCTACTTTCTTCTTTCTTTCATTCCAAATAATTCCCCAAATCTTGTTAGCCTTGTTGAATGTCACTAAGTGATGGGCTGACGTTTTCAAAAGAACTATCCAGAATAAAGCCTGAGTGAGAAGGGATAATTTAGAGCCCATCACATTGTATGTATTTTCAGTGTTGCTTCTCCCCCTCATGCCTTACCCTGCAGTCAGCAACATCAATTTTTATCTGTCATTTTATCATGCCATCACTTGCTATCATGGCATTTTCCTGCCAGTCTTCCCAGTCAGTTCTAACAACTATCCTGAATAACTCAGTGCCATCATCAATCTCTCTCATTGTCCTCTACCCTTTTTCTGGTCATTTAGGAATACACTGAACAACCCAGCCACATTATGGGTTCCTGTTTAACTGTACTGGTGACTTTTCCCAGTTGTGAAAGCTGTATTCCAACTTTCCTGATTGTCTAGTTAATCCACAACAGCCCATCCAACCTAAGAGATTTAGGAGCTGCTGCTTTATGAGCTACTGTTAATGGATCTAATCAAAAGCTGTTTGGCAATTGAAACACAAGGTAATAACAGGATCACCTTATCTACATATTTGCTGTCTCCTCTGGAAAACAATCAGACCTGCAAGGTGGGAATGTCTCCTACAAAAGCTGTGCTGCCTCTTCCTCCCCACATTCACCATGGGGACATCTTTAGTGTGTCAGTGTGCAGAGGAAGCAGTCAGTGCTGAGGCTGTTTGCAAGGAGGACACCAGGATCAAACAGGCACAGAGACAAGCTCAGCTCACCAGCAGCTGAGGTACAGAAGCAGTAATTGCTTTCAGGATGCCAGCACACAGACCATTCCACCTTGCAGCTTTAATTCAGGGACCCCTCTTTGCTCACCCCTGCCAGGTTGGTGCCAGCAGGGACATGTCAATGACAATGGGACCAGAAAAATCCCTGCTGTCATTCACAGACCCACTGTGGCCTCCCTGTACTCTGCAGAACAGGCACTCAGCAGTAAATCTGGCCTTAGCCACGGGGACAAGATGTCACCAAAAAAGGTGACAATAATCAAACAGGCTGCAAAGAGGAATTGCTCTGGAGTCTGGGCAGAGCCTGGGAACACCCTTGATCCACCACCTCCCTGGGAGGGCACAGCAGGGCTGGGCTCTGGTCACCCCACAGCCCTGAGTGACAGGGAGTCACTCAGATGGATTCTGCACAGGGGATGGACAAGGACAGACATCCTCCCTGTGCTGCTCACCAGCTCTGCCATGGCCAGTGCTTGCCCTGCTAAGCTAGAGACAGGGATTTGTTCCAGCTGAAGCTGACTGACTGAATCCATGACACTGAAACACCCATTTTCTGGCTCTGCTACTGTCTTCAAAGACAGTCTCCAAAAAGTAATAAATGGAAGAAAAAAGAGAGGCACTATTTGCCTAATGTCCTTTCTAAGGGTCCTGTGACACTTCCTGGGTAAACCCAAGCTGAGTGGGGCCACCTCCAACAGGCAATCCAAGGGGACCCCTCTGGCTCATCCAACAGCCCCCCAGGGCCAAGAAGCCCCCCCAGCTGAGCAGGGGGCCGAGGCACACCCTCTGCATGCAGTGCCAGTGCTGGGGTACTCACAGTACTCGATGCCCAGGACGATGTCTCGGAAGTAGAGCCGGGCCTGCTCCTCGCTGAAGGGCTGCTCGCTCGGCACCTCCATGACAGGCCTGTGGGGAAGGGGGACAGACACTCAGTGCTCTGCAGGAGGGCACAGACACCCCTGGCTGGAGGAGTTTGTTCTCCATCACCATGTCCCATGGTGACACAGGATGGAGGCATGTCCATTCTTTTTGGACGTGGTGCTGCTTTGGTTATCACTTGGCCAGTGATTCACAGAATTCACAGAATGACCAGGTTGGAAGAGACCTTTCAGATCATCGAGTCCAACCCAGCCCTAACACCTCAACTAAACCCTGGCACCCAGTGCCACATCCAGGCTTTGTTTTAAACACATCCAGGGATGGTGACTCCACCACCTCCCAGGGCAGAACATTCCAGTACTTGATCACTCTTTCTGTGAAAAACTTTTTCCTAATATCCAACCTAAATTTCCCTTGACTCAGCTTGAGACTGTGTCCTCTGGTTCTGTCAGTTGATGGGTGGCTTTGCATAGTACCTGAGCCAACATGAGCCACAGAGCCCTCATCATCATCAGGATTAACTGCTGATATCTGCACAAAATAAGACAAACACTACTCCCTGAGAGTCCTAATGGGACAAGAAGAAAGCTGGACCTGGCCTTTGGCTTCCTGCTAAAGCTGCTCATGGCTGTGAGCACCAGCATTCCCATGAGATCCCAGTCAGCAGTGGGGACAGTGCCTGTTGCTGTACACTGCATGTCCTGCCTGCTGGGGCTCAGTCCTGATGCAATATCATTGTGCAGCTGAGGCAGAATGTAGACATGAACCACTGGCTCAAAGGTTAAATGGGAATATTTTCAGTGTTTTCTGCTAAACTGCTTTAAAAACCTATTTAGCTGCTCAGGGTTCAGCCACCACCAGAGCTCAGCCACTCAGCCCTGAACAGCCAAGGTGACCTGGTCAGCTTCTCCTCTCCTTTCCTCTGAATGCTGCCACTGCTGAGGGATGCACAGTCTTCTCTAAAAGCCCCTCTTCTGCCTGTGCCTGCTGAAAGCTGAGGGCAAAGAGGCTGTAAGAGCTGGTCAGAATCTCCTGTTCCCCTGTGGATGAATGCCTGGAGCTAAGGACCTCACTGCACCAATCCTGCCTATGCTCAGCAGCTTGGCTTTGCATTTGGACATACATCCACTGACTGGAGCTGGATTGGAGTGAGTGCTCCTGGGACACCATCCTGGCAATCCAAACCCTGGCAGAGAACAGCCCATTGCCAAAAGCAGACTCTGTGGCTCTTCCCCTCAGCACCCAGCAGCAAATCCTTCCTGCAGCATTTCCCTCTTCTCTCTTGCTGCCCATTTGATTGATGACCTTCATCTCCCATTTGCGTTTTCCTGCCACTGCCTTCCCTCCCTCTTTTATGCACATTTTTCTGTTGCTGAAACCAGGGAGAAGTAATGTGAGAGCAGGGCTGGCAGAGCCACTAATGGAGTCTAATTGCCTCCTGCCAGAGGCAGCCAGGCTGCACTTGGATGAGCCACAGGTTCCCCAGCCTCAGCTGTTTACAGGAGCTCCCTCTGCTACAGGACAGGCATCAGCCTGATCACCAGGGAGACTGGGGAGCCTCTTGGCAGCAACCCACTGGAGCTGGCAGCTTGGTCATGGGGCCAGAGAGAAAAATAACCCCTCTGGGAACCTCCTCCATCCTGGGCACAGAAATCATGACCTCACTAGGACTGCAGAGCTGCAGAATCAGTGCAGGTGTAGCAAAGAGCAGTGAGGGACCTCTTACCACCTTATCCCTTCTTCTACTGTGCAAAAGAAATGTGCCAGCAGAACAGCCTGCCATGAGAGGTCAGTGCTGAGGGCAAAATAAGGCAGCAGGTGGCAAGTAAATCTTGATGCAACCACATACCCCTTGTGTGAGAGGAAGCCACAATGTGGCTGGAACCCAGCAGAATATTCCTATTCAAACCTTTTCTTCCAGGCATCTGATGAGGGATTGTCATAGAATTTGTTTTCCAGATCAGAGTCTGGCACCAGGACATGTCCTCCCAGCCCATTTCTATTCACCACATCATTCCAGGCTGCAGCAGTGCAAAGGCACCTACAGCTAGGTTCTGCCTCCCCTGCAGACAGGGCTTACCCCACTGGACATACCAAACTTCCATTTCACATGGGAACCTGATGATGAATACCAAAATTTTCAACAGAAAGGATCCCAGGAGGGCTACTTACCCTTTCCTCATGAGGTCAAACACTGCAAGAAAAGGAAATAAACCATGAATGAACGAGAAGAGCAGCCTGGGCTTATTTGTTATTCATCACCTACAAAAACACATCCATTCCCATACCTGCAAAATCAATTTATCTCCACTCATTTCTCTTCCCTCACCCATGACAAGGACACCAGAGGATGCAAAATGAAAATATTCATCTCTTCAGCACAGACAAATATCCCCCCTCCTGCCAGCTCTGTACAGGGAGACAGCGGGTGCTAATTTATCAGCCAGGGTGCTGCTGCCCTGGGTGTCAGCCCTCACTGATGTGAGCCCTGTTGTACCTCCAAGGGAGGGTGTTTGGTGAGATATTTCTACTAAATTGCTGATAGCAAAGGAGATGCTGTGAGAACATGCTGCTCCATTTCTGCTGTGTCAATCAGCAGCACAGCTACAGCTTTGTCAGAGCCAAACACTCCCTGGCAGGAGCAACTGAAGAGGATTTGCTGGTGTGAGTTGAGGTTTGCAGAGCACATGGGTTTGTGTGCCTGATTAGGAGGTTGGGGAAAAGTGTTTTTCTGATCCTACTCTGCCCTGTTCTGCAAACAGGAGAAGGATCTGCTTTTATCTAGAGTAGGAGAGCTCTTTCCCCATGAATTATATGGGGATTTCTTATACCTCTCAAAAAATCTGAGCAGATCCCCTCCCCAAAGCACTGGGGTGTGGGATCCTCTGAAGGTACAACCAGAACAGGGCAGCCTGAATTGGCTCATCTTGCCCTCCAGGCTGAAGAAGCTGCAGCCTGTGGAAGCATTTCATTTTCAACCAGCCTCTACCTTTGCAGGTTGCTCAGTGCCTGCTGACATCCCATCCCAGTGACACATGGCCAAGTGCTCACAGCAGTGCCTGATCCCAGCAGTCATAGGCAAGGAGCAAACACCACTTCCTCTGGATCTGATTTGCAGTGGGGGGCATTTTTGGAAGGAGAAAGGTGCAGTTATCATCAGCTGGGGCAGCAGCAGGAGGGAGCAAACCCACTTGCAGGAGGCTCAGCCCTGAGCAGTGCTACTCCTTCTGCCAAGGGAACTGCAGAGGCAGGAGCCTGATGTGCCTGAGCTTCATGGGATCCCAGGCAGAGGAAAGGGAAGGTGGAACATGGACAACAGGGACATGGCCACTACTCATCACTCAGGGACCAGCACAACCTCCAATAGGACCAGGAGACCCCCACCTGTCCTGCTGTTGCTGCTATTTCTGGAATGGTTCTCTCACTCCACAGGTAGAGCTTGGTTTAGTTTTGTTGGTTTTTTTTTTTTTCTCCCCTCTGCAGCTTTCTACCTCACCTCTCCCCTCTCTCCATCCCCAGGAGTTCAGGCCTTCCAACAACAGCCTCAATCACCCGCCCCACCATGAGTGCCTTCACTTTGAGATGTTGCCAGATGCCACTGGGGCTTCAGCCCAAAGGGAAAAGTGGCCTTTCAAAACCTTTCAAAAGCAAATTGCTTCATTTGCTAGGCAGAGTCCTCCTTCAAGGCAGCTTCAAAAGTGTCCCATAATTATTTCATGAGGAGCAGTCTTTGAACCTGCTTCATCAGGAAACATTTTGGGGAAGCAGAGATGTAAAAGGGTCAGCCATCCCCTCCTCCAGCCTATCTCAGAGGGCACCTCAGGGCCTCCCACGCCTGTCCCTCAATGTTTTACCCAAATGGGGGTTAGGCTGTGGCTGGAACTTTCAGGGTTTGGAGGAGAGGAAGACAAAATGGGTGGAATTCCCCCACCCTCTGCATAAACACCCAGTCAGGCATGGCTTCCCCACCAAGGTGGGAGTGCTGCTCCTTTAGGAGGTCCTGAGGCTCACCAGGGTGGTCAGAGTCTCTGCAGGGGTCACAGGGAACACTCCCAGACAAGACTGGAGTGCCTCTGGAGTCACAGCCTACAGAAGTTTCGTAGCAGGAGGACAAGGGAAGCATCCTGCACCCTTCTCTTCCCTCCTGGCTCTGGGACTGCAATCAACTCTCCAGAGGTGGGGGCAGAGCAGCTGCCAGGGCTTTTTAGTGTCCCCATGGCAAAGAGATGTGCACAGCTGTACTGACACAAGGTTGCCTTACCCTACTGCACGGGGCCTTTCCATCCCAGCTGCATTTACAGGCGTTTTAACTTCGCAGAAAAAAAAAAGAGTCTGCTGAAGTTGGCACAAGTTTCCTCCCGTATTGACCCCAAGTCCTGGCACGTGTCACTTGCATCACTAGGCCTAAGCCCAGATGGTTCTGTTAGCTTATGAGACTCACATACCCATGTACAAGTTGTCCTCTGCAGGATCATCAAGGACCTGAGAGATCACAGAGAAATAAGGGGAAAGAGGAAAAAAGTGAAAAACAGCAGGAAAAAAAGATTTTTAAGCAAGTAACACTCCCAGTACACTGTGCTGAGCTGCAGAACACTGAGAAAAACTTAGGCTAATATTTAGAGAGTCCTGCAGAGTGGGGTTTTGGAGGACAGATTTTCCTGTCTCCAGAAAAATCTGGGCTTCTGCCTGTATTTGGAGAAACAGCCTACTAATAAAGGCACTGCTTGTCCTAAACTGACCTCAGTCAATAATGAAAATGGCACTGAAGCCTTGCACTTGTGCACCTTCCCAGGCTTGTCTGCACACAAGTTTCAGTGATCAAAGCTGCTATTTCTACCAGCACAATGAGCTGCCTTCTCCTGGGCACCAGCCCAGAGCACAGGGTGAATGTGCAGTTTGTCCTACACAGTCAGTAAGACTTTGCTTGGAACCACCAGCCTAAATTTCTGAACATCTATTTTAAACCAATTCTGGCTGAAGTAGGAGCAGTTGAAGAAAAATCCTCTTGTTGCAATACAAACCAGACTTGTTTCAGCATAACTGAAGTGGAGAAGCAGCTCACCTCTATCAGCTTAACGATATTGATGTGGTCCAGCTTCTTTAGGATGGCTATTTCCTGATAGACTCTGTCCAGGGGTGCCATGGGTTTGGGCTGCTCTCCAGAGGATGCTTTAGACCCTCTGGGAGGAGGCCGACCTGCAAGTGTGACAGCAGAGTGAAGAATTGCTCCTTTGGCAGCAGCACCTGCCCACAGGATGAGCAGCCCTGGCCCCTCTGCATATCCCTCCAGCTATTCTGGAACATCCCATCACCTTGTTCTCATCCCAAAGCTTTGCAGTCTCCCACCTGGAACTGAGATCTCCAAGTCCCATTCAGACCAGCTGTTCCCAGATGGGTCTGGGTAACCTCATGGCCCAGCCTGCCATCCAGGTGCTATCCCAGGGGTAAGGGCAGGAGGGGGAACACCCTGCCTAACTTCCAGTGCTTAATTAGGCTTCATAATGGTGAACGTGGAAGAGCCACTTCAAAGACACTCACAAAAATCAGAGCCAGGAATCTCATTACTGAGTGAATCTCATTACTGAATTTCCCTGTGGCTGTATCTGCCCCCTCACTACCCCATTTTAACCAGCTCCCAACTACATGAGCTTTCACAGGAGGCCACGTTCTGCAGTCCTTGCAGACAATGTTTCTACAGAGAGATCTGGCTGAGGACAACAGGCAGACCTCTAAATGTGAGATACCCACGTGGAAATCCATACTGCTTCAAGAGCTTCTTTTTGGAGAGGACTTTCATAGCCTGGAGGAAGAAGAAAAAGCATTGTTAAAACTGGACAGGAGCCAAAAAGCTGATTGCTGTGACCTGGAGTATGCTGGCCACCAGGGACTGGCTCAGGGCTGCTCCTCAGCCTAGAGAAGGGTCCTGATCAGTGGTGGCCACACCAGACAGACACTGACCCAGGCTTTCCTGAAAGCACTGCTAACCATTTGTTCCATTCATCTTTCCCCATGAAAGGTTTTAATTTATTTTCAAATGGACAAAGAAAAAAGGAACCAAATTTCTGCATTTGGGGCAGAAGCTTGAGGGAAGAGGTGGGTTCCTCTGGCTGACCCACTGTTTTGGATGATGGCCATGGTCCAGGTCAGAGCCACTTCAAGGCTGCTTCATCTTATGTTGGGTCTTGTCAGGGGGTATAAGAAGGAAACTGAACCCAGGCAGCTGAGGTGTGGGAAGGGGTCAGGGTAATTCTTCCTGCCATCCAGCTGGCATTAGCATAGTGGCAAAAGGCAATCTGAATTTAATAAACAGTCTTTGTGCCTCCATCTGCTCTGTGCATTAAAAACCTTTTGGAGGGCCACTCGAACCCCCCGAGTGGCCCAGCAGTGAATATTTAATGAGAAACCAGCTCATGGTACAATTTGCTTAGGAAAACAGTCTGTGCTTCCAGGAGCTGGGATGGTCACTCACTCCTTCCCCTAGCGTAAGCAGTTACTCTTACTAATATAGCATCCAATATGTAATTCACACTGATCCCTACAAAATCTAACTAACCAAGGAGTTCTGCAGGACACAGTCAAATGCCCAGGAATTTTACTTTAGTACCACAGAGGTAGGGCCTCTGCCCAGTGTGTGTTTTTAACACATATACCAGGAACAGGTCACCAAAGGCATTCCAGTGAGCTCCTTCCCAGGCTGTTGCTCCTGGCAATGATGGCACCACATGCCCGAGCATCCCCACCTCCCATCAATCCTCCCACTGCAGCCAGGTTCATGGCTTGCTGAAAGGATTGTTATTTTTGGTACTGATCCAGTGAAATCCTCTGGATTTGCACCCGTGTAATTGAGAAGAGACACTGTGCAGTGTTTCAATCCTGCCTGACAGCTCCAAACCAACTGTTAGAAATGATGGTGTTGAGAGACAGACTCAGAAGTGCTTATCTTTGACTTAGCACAGCTCTGTGTCCAATACAGGCAGCCAAATGACTCATGGTCTGCTGAAAGAGGATCCAAGATGTGCACAACCACCTCCAAATACGGCCAGGACCAAGCCTGGAGGACTTGCTACAGTTCCCACTTTTATCTCTCCATAATGAAAATTTATGAGAAAAATCAAAGGAATTGGTACATCCATTTCTCTTTCAACCATTGCCAACCCAGGAGGAGAATGCTCCTGTTGCTCCAATCCCATCTTGAGTCCTTGCTGCCTTCTGGCAAGGAGCTTCAGAAAAAGGACAAAATAGAAGATTCAAGTTGCTGCCCAAAGCTCCCAAGTTTGGGAGCTTGGGGACCTCAGCCTGAGGAACTGAACCATCACCAGGAGCCATGCCCACATCAGGACAGCCCTTCCCAGGAGAAGCTGGAAGGAGCAGAAAGGTACAGAGAGGAGATAAGCTGAGACAAGATTTGCTCTCGGGGACAGAAATGGAGGGAACAGGAGCTACTGCTGCCACCCAAACTCCTTGAAGGACACTTGAGGGGCAATGGGGGGTTACTGCATCATGGGTGAGTTGACTGCAAACCACCACTGCTGCTGGGAAAGAAGCACCAGGATATGCTTATAGCAGTTTTGAAGCACCAGTGTCTGCCCTGGACACTGCACAAGCAGGGCTGGGTCAGAAGAGAGGCCCTGTCCCACCGTGCTGACAAACTCAAACAGGGACAAAAAGCAAAGTTCATCATGCAACAGGCCAGAACCACTTAATTACCACAAGAGCAGAGAGGAGGGCACATGGCTGTGAAGCCTCACTTTAATTACAGTGAGCTGGCAGGACCAGGCTTCTTCCTGAATCGTGGCTGCTGTAATGGGAGCATCTCAGGGATGCTTCAGCAAACCTCTCCTTCCGGGCTCACACGCGTGACAGAGCCAAAGACATTTGTACTCACAGACAGAGCTAATTACCCAGATAATGCCTTTCTGATAAAGGACCAGCTCAGAGCCAAGCTGAGGGATTTTCCCTTTGCACAGGCAAGTGCTGCTTCAGTCTTCTCAGGAAAAGAGGGAGCCTGGAGATTTCCTGCACACATCCTCCTCCCGACTGTTCACGCGTGGACACGGGTCTTGACATTTGCCACTGAGAAACAGCAGGAACTGAGTACTTTTCTCTGATGTATGTTTATTTGCTAAGTTTACTGCTCTCTTCCTATCAACCTTACAGCTGGAAACCACAGGGAAGCTGCCTGAGGGAAAGGAGGTCCCAGGCTTATGGAGAGGAGGAGTGCCTGTGACACAGCAGCTCTCACAACAGCGAGACCTCAAGCTATGGGTAATGACAACAGCAAAATGGCCACTAGTTTTGAAGGGAGGGAAGGGTGACAAAATGATTCAGCCAAGTGAACTTATCATCTGTCCTTGGTGATGCTCTTACAGTGTTTAGAATGTTATTTTATTTGCAAAGGGAAAGACTTGTACTGCAAGGGCAGAAGCCTGTGCACAGTCCCTACCTAGGGACTGTTCCCAGGGGAGTGGGATGTTGCTCAAGGGTCCCTACTGATCACCTAAATCCTCTGCTAGTGCATGAGGGCACACCGTGGGAATGCTGGACAGACCAGAGAGTGTTTCCAGTCTTTCTTCACCTGTCCTGCCTAGCAACAAGATCCCTCAGACGAAGCAGCTGAGAGGGAAGCTCTGCTGGCAAAGAGGAGTGTTACGAACTGAAAGAAAATCCTAAACCAGACAGGCTTAGCTGCCATGGCCTTAAAATCCTGCTCCAGTGTTTGTCAGCTTTTGTCCCATCAGCAGAATCCCATCACCAGGCTGTGGCCCATCCACGCCGTGCCACCACAGCAGGGATGCTGTCCTGGAGCTCGCCTGTCTCCAGCTGCCTCCCGAGGATCCTGCTGTTACCCCAGGTGACCCAGCCCCTCACAAGCCCTCAGCTCAACAGCACGAGGTGTTAGACTAAGCCAGAGATCAGTTCCCTGCTCCCCACCGCTCTGGAGTGCAGCTGGCAGTGGTTCAGCAGCTGTTACGTGAGCCAGAGGATGAGAAACAGGAGCTGTGCCTTCCCTTTCCGCCTGGATGGCAACCAAAGTGGATTCTCCAGGGGCTGGGAAGTTCAAGGCTTGCTGTTGGCCACCTTCTCAGCAGCAGCCCTTGTTCAGCCACTCCTTTCATAAACTTGGAAGGAATTTCTCCCCATCAATGTGACTTAGTAGGAATCAGCCCTCCATGCAAAGATCGTTAGGTACAAACAGAGGTAGAAAGCACAATCACATAAATCTTGTTTCTTAGGAAACAAGATTAAAAAAGAAGGATGAAAAAAAGAAAAATCCACTGACAACCTAAATGCTATTGCATTATTCCAGCAGTAGCATAACAAATGCCTATCATAACCACTTTCCTTTGCACACTGATTTAGAGATTGAAAACAGGAGGAAGACATGACCTGAGGCATCAAAGAATCAAATTCCATCAGCACAATGATTCCAATCTAGATCTCTGCTTGGACACATTTGCCTTTGCTTTTTATTTGCTGCTTTTTCGGAGAACTTGGCCTTTGATTTTTCCCTTAGTCATCATCAAAGCATCTCCTTCAAACCGAGACACCGAAACCTTTCCAGTGTAAAGGGTTCCTTGGCAGAGCCCCACAGAAGCTGCTGTAACAGCTTCATGTGCCCCAGGAGCAGCACGGTCCTCTGCTCTGGCAGCCAGCTCTGCTTTCCAGTGGGGCCTCCTCCTTGGAGGGAGCACTGGGTCACATACCTGGTGCAGAAATTCCAGTTTCCATGGTCTAACACATTCCCTGCATCCAGTGATGTGAGCCAGGACACTTTACAGCCCTCCCAGGCACTGCGGGTGCTCACAGCAACCAAAGGCAAAGCTCTTAGAAGCACTCACTCATCTTAAATGGAAGGTAAAAAACCCACAAAGTAAACACAACCCATCTACATTTTTTCCTAAATGTGGTGATCGATTTTTTTTTCTTGAGAGGTTTTTCCTAATTCTAGGCCAGATCTGAAACTCATTAAAGCAGCAGCAATCTTTCCTTTTGCTTTGACAGGAGCTATATTCAGTCCTTGCTCCCTATAAACTCATCCTTTTTGAAGGGAGCTAGCAAAACAACAGGGTCCCACACCTCAGCAAGAATCAGGAGCCACACTGTGAATTATACCCCCAAATAAATTTTTTTTCTTACTTCTTTACAGATTTGGTCCTTGTTATTGCAGCATACTAGCTTAAAGACAATAAAGAAGGCAGCAACATCCTGGCCTCATGCTGAACCATTGCAAATGAAAATCAGTTACAGAAACAGAATATCATAGAATGGTTTGGGTTGGAAGGGACCTTAAAGATCCTCAGTTCCGTCTCCCTGCCATTGGCAAGGACAGCTTCCACTAGACCAGAGTGCTCCAAGCCCCATCCAACCTGGCCTTGCTCAGTAAAGGCCAACCAAGGGCTGATTTCCTCCAGTTACTTCTTACTGTTTTTCACCATCCAGAGGTAAATCTGGGGGGAAACAAACACACAGAGAAGGCCCTTCCCAACTATTAGAATCACAACTGCTTATATTAACTGCTGGTAAGAATCACTGTGTGCCCCCGGGGTCAGGGTGCACTGCTGAGGAACAGCCCGGGATGGGAAGGACAAGCAGGGTAGGATGGAAGATGTCTCAGCTCTGGGGAGCTCGAGGGTCAGGCACACCAGGCAGGTGGAGAGCTAAGCAATCATCAGCCAGTTATGCAATCAGCACTGTTTCTCTGAAGCTTTGAAAAGTCTGCCAGCTCCTGAGCTGGCTTCGTGTCTTGGAAAAGCAGAGGTGTCTCCATCAGGGCTTGCTCTCCCAGAAAACACAAGCACAGGTGGCTGGGAGGATGAGGGTGCCAGGCATGTGGCTGCACTGGGGAAGGGGACAGCTCCCCCTGCCCCAGCCAAGAGGGGAACAAGGCCATGGACAGAGAGCTCAGAGATCACTGCCTTTCCCAGCAGACACCCACAGCAGGCACTGCCCTGGGCCCAGCTCTCCATCCACCTCCCAGGATCATCTTCCCAGCCCAGGATCTCAGCTGGGAGCCAGCTCAACCCCAAAAGGAGGATGGGGCCAAGCAAAGAGCACATCCCTGCAGGGCTGGCACTAAGGGGGGCTCTGTGCCCTGCCTGCCTTCAGGTGAGGCTCAAACAGCCCCCAGGCACGGCGCCCCTCCCGGGCTGCAGCACCTTTAAAGTGTTCGCTTAGATTAGAAACCAAGATTAAGTGGGGATTAACTAACACACACCAGGCTAACCTGCACACAGGCTTTCACTTTTGGATTTGATTTGACCAGCTAAATCCACATCCATGGGGTTAATCTGCATCCAAAACAGGGACAGGAATGCAGCAGGCAATGCTATCCTAAACCCAGCTCTCCCCTGCTGAGCTGTAACAGATGCCTTGCCCACCACTGGGCAGCTCAATGGGATCTCCTGAACAAAGAGGCAGTGCCAAAACGTAAGGATTACAACTTTCAAAGGAAAAGTATTTTCAGCTGGAAATAAACATGATTTATGGATGTGATGTGTTCCCACTCTGTGCTACTGGTGGACAGGCACATGCCTGTGCTGGTGGGACAGATGGATCAGGGAAGCCAGGGCTGGCACCATCACTCTCTGCAGAACAAACCATCCTGCTGCCGGGCATGGCAGGGTTTTGGAAGGCAACAGAGAAAAGGAGCCATTGGAAAAAGCTCCAGTGCAGCTGTGAATCAGCTTGGAAAGGATGAGAGATGGAAAGAATTGTGGCTCCTTTCCTTGGCCAGCTCTAGGGCACCTTGTCCAGATATTTGCCTCATCTCTTCCATCCTTCATTTCAAGACATTCCTGCAGCAGTTTCATGCCTGCTGGAAGCACAGAAAGGCTAAGGAATACCCACAGGCATACAATTCCCACCTGACCCTTTCAGCCTGGTGTGTCCCTTGTAATAAAGAGTCGGAGGGGGAGCTATCTGGGGAGCAGTGGGGAATGAGCATGCTTTATGTTCCTCAGCACATTCTTATTCCCTGGTGTTCCAAGGCCAGCAGGGACAAGCAGCAGCACACAAGACTGCCTGGGTGCTCTGATGGGCCCATTTTCATCCACGTGCAGGAGCAACAGCAGGACACTCACAAAATACAGTGTGGAGCAGCAGCTCTGGCAGGGCTGTGTTGGGTTGAGGTTCAACAGCCCTGCAACCACACAGCTCTGCTCAGCAGATTCCTGCCCTGGGATCCATCACAAACTGCTGGAAGCTCTTTCCAGAAGCCTCCAGGCACAGCCACACATAGCAAGGAAGTTTTCCTTCCTTCAAGCTCCTGCTTTCAGCCTGAACAAAACAAGCCACAGGGCAAGCCCAGGGACAAGAGCACATCTGCAGGCAGCTTTCAGAGGAATTCCAGCTGGGATGGTTGGGATTCCGCTCCCTCTGAAAGGGGAGGCACAGAGCAGGAGCCTTCAGCATAAGGTGCCTTTTGGAATATGAAACTCCAACTCTGGCTTCATTAAACTCCAGGATTTGCCTTCTGTCTTGCACCCTACATTTCATGCCCCGACAGTGAGCCTGGTTCAGTGCTCCCCAGGCATCCCCCAAGTGGGTAAGAGGCAGGGAACCTGGCACTGCCCAGCCACACCACACTGTTCAGCATTTTTCTGAGAAACGCCCCCATTTCCTTACAAAACACTCCTGCTCGTTCCAGGCCAGGCTTCCAATGCACAGCAGGTGCTGAATACCACCACCCACATGCCTCTAATTTCAGGTGACCTGCTTCATAGCTAGAAAATGCCAAGGCAAATCAGCAAGATGCTTCTGCAGCCTGCCTGTTACATAAGGCACCCACCCGGTCCCCTCCCGCGCGGCGGCTCCGTGCCCAGCGGCAGCTTCCACTCCTTGCAAGCCACCCAAACCACAAGTGCACAGGCTGAAAGCAGCCAGGTAGAGAGCACCCAGCTCTCAGGGGGGGGACAGCAGCAGCAAAGAGGAGCAGAGGAGAGGCACACTTACGTAATACTTGTCATCGTTCTCATTGTAGGCCAGTTTCACAACGCCGTAGGAGCCCTAAAAATAAACAGGAATTGCACAGTCAGTTCAGCAGCTTCACCTCATCTTCTGGCTGCTCGAGGCTGGTAGACCACAGCTGGGGAAAAAACTCCCAAGGCCCCAGACCATGCTGACCCCTGAGCAGTCTGCAGGTGATGTGACTCTAGAGCAAGGCTGTATGTTCTGGCAGCTCTGTTGGAGGCACTGGAGGATTATCGATGTCTGCAGGAGTTGAGCACTAGCCCACCACCTGCTGCCCTGAGCCAAAGCCACCATGTCTGTCTGAACTCAGACAAGGGTGGGGAGCAGAGAGAAAACTTTTCAATCAGGTTTTTTCTGGTGGTGCAAATTTGGAAATCCTGCCTGAACACTTTTCCTGTCCCACCAAGCACTGCTGCTGTACCCACAGCTCCAGGGACAGCCTGAAGCCAAGCTCCATCCAAACTTCTGTTTTTTCAAAGTTCCAAGTAAACACTCATTTTATGCAAGTAAGACATGATCAGGTATTATCCCTGACAGATGCCTGTTGAATAAATGAGTGGGATGAACATCAGAGCCTTCAAAATACTTCTCTTGACTTCACTGAGAGTTGAAATAAGGTTCTGGTCTCAGAGGAGACTAACAAGCCATCTGGCTGATCCAGAAGCACAGCAGACGCTCTCCCAACCTCACAGTGCCCATCTGCTTGCTGTGACCCACAGGGAAGGAGGCAGGGACAAATCCACCTGAGAGAAGGTTCCACACTCCCCTTAAATCATACAGAAGTCCTAAGTGGGTCTGAAGCTGTGTGTGAGTTTGGGATGGCATCTGCTGTGCCAGCAGTGGTACCTGCAGCCTTACTCCTGCCTGCCAGCAGCTAAATGCACAGCCCAGGGCACAGATGGTGGGGGTGCCATCCCACAGCCTGGGGCCTCTTGTTTTGGAGGCATTTGGGCTAATTAAAGTTCTGGTGAAGGTCTCTGCAGCTCTCTGACTGCAATATTCCAGCTTCCAGACAGCACCACTGCTTGTGGACCCATCTGCAATGGTGGCACATGGCCAGATGTGCAGGTGTCAGACCTGCTCACCAGCCCAGACCTCTAAATAACTTCAGAGGAATCTCTTTTGAATCATTCTGCAGCTTTTAAACATGCACTAGAATTAAACAAACATTTCACATGACGTAAAAACTTTAACTAGTCCTGATGGGGACCAAACATCTGCCCTGATCATATTTTTGAGTTTTTTTCCTTGTTGTGTTGTATTAATGTATCAAAGGCTCTTAGTGTTACATTTGGCAAGCAAACACCCTGAAAGGGAGCCAGCTTAACCACCTTCTGAGGGAGGAAAAATAAATTTAGATTTCAAAGGAAGTAACTCCACTGTGACCTTGAACAAAACTTGCTCAAACTAATACGGGAAAAAACCCTCAGAAACAATAAAAAAAAAAAGCCCCTAAACCAAACACAACTTGCAAGGAGTCTTGGCCAGTGAGGTCCCTTGGGCTGGCACAGCCTTTCCACCCCTACTCACATGTGTGACAGGCTGGTGTGACCAACATGAGCCCCAGTACATACCTTGCCTATTTCACTCTGCAGCTTGTACTGGTTTAATTGCACACAGTCCTGCAGATCAAAAGGAGAACATAATTAGAGTATTGGTAAAGGAAATTACTGAGTTTGAATCAGGTTCAAGTAGCAGCAGAGTGCTAAATAATTAAAGACCTAATTTTACTTAAACTGGTGTATGTTACATTATAAGCACTGCTTTTTTTTTTTTTTTTTTTTTTTTTTGGACAACCCAAGACAAAACAATTATGGGCTGAATTCTATTCTGACTGCGCTGGTGTAAAACCACCCAAATTCCCCACATTCCCCTAGGTTCAGCCCAGGGGGCCTGTGTTGCAATGTATTTGCAAGGGTAAAGCCATAGCCTGCACCAGCCAGCTTAGCTTTAAGTTTGTTATCACAGCCTCAAGAATTTCTCAAAGCTACTGAAACATAAATTGTGCTAAAAGAAAGAAGAAGCTGAGATAGCGACTACCAAGACCACAAGAACTAGAAAACAGAAGACTGTGAAGCACCTAGACTCTAACCAATCATATACTTTGAAGAAATACAAGCAAAAATGAGTAAACAAGACAAAAACACCAGTCAAGAAGTGTGTACTTAGTAGTTTGCAAAGTCTATAAAAACGTGTGCAATGTAAACAATAAACAGCTTCTGCTTAATCACATTGATTAATCATACAAGAGTCTGGTTTTCCCACAACAGGCCTGACAGCAGCCCCTGGCCTGTTTTCATTAACCCTCTCTACTGGACTGTGCTCAGTACCAGACAGGAAAATCCCTGTCCCAGCTTCCCTGGGCTTTCACAGCCTGGCAGCCCCCCAGCCTGGCAAACACAGGGCCACTGTCCTGGTTTAGGGCAATTTTGAGAGAAAAATCCTCTAAAGGAGTTTTCTCTAGAAAGCAAATTCAAGCCCCCAACTGGTTGGGAAAAAAGATTTCCTTGGAGAAAAGTGGAAAAAACTGTTTATTTAACAAGCAAAGCATCCACCAGCATGAAAAGAAAATGGAACAATATCAAACAGTAAAACTCTTGCCACTCCAGAAGAGATGACAAACTCTGAGAGTCCCAGGCTGTTTCAGTCCCTGTGGCCCTGGAAATGCTGCGGGCCCGGCCCGGCCTGGTGGGCCACAGGTGTGAGCTCCTGGTGTTCCTCTTGGTGTTCAGTCCAGAGCAGGTTTAAACAGGCCCAAATAAAAAACATGAAAGAACTGCAGTCCAAAGAACTTCTCTGCCTCAGCTAGCTAAAACTAACTAAAAACGAAGAAGCGCTCTGTCCCACTGCAGACACACCGTCCTGCCGAAGGGAAACAAACTGCGGCCTTCATCGTTCCCCCCTTCGCTCTCAGAATCAATCTTAAAGGTGCAAAAACTTATTTTCTGAGCTACACAGATGAATGGGGATAATGAGCCTCATAAAGTCAACCCAGGACATTGCACCCCTTATCCCTGGCTGTGGCTGCACCCAGGGGAACCTCACCTGGCCTGGACTGTGGGCTGCACTCCCAGGAGAGCACACAGAGCCAAGCTCCTCTGCTGTGCAACACAAACAATGGATTCCCTTCAGCTGACATGCTAGTTGCTAAAATAAACCACCCCAGAGCAGATCTGATCTCTGCAGGTGAGGAATCCAGCCCTGAAACCCCACAGGGTGGGGATGTGAGCTCCTCCACACACGAGGAGCAGCAAAGGGGGAAAACAAGGTGGAACAGAAGATCCATGCAGCCACTTGTGTTAAACCCACCCTTCTTTGGAACTGTACAGCCTAAAGGAAAACTTCTGCAGAGCAGCAGCACTGTGAGGGGGTCTGTGGGCTCAGCACAGCACACACCTTGCTGCAGAGCCAGGCTCCAGGCAGAGCTGAGAGCTCCTGCCAGGATCTCTGCAGTGCTGGCACCAGGCACAGTGGGCTGCAGTGGAGCTTGCCTGGCTCCTCACTGAGCACAGCACTGAGCTGCATTGCAGGGGAGGGAAGAGCCCCCACCGTGCTGGGGTGAGGAAAAGGAGGAGTTTCCAACTCCAGGACATGGTGAGCCTTAGATGGGATGCACTCCCCAAGCCAGCATTTTTAACATTTCTCCCCAAGATTGCCAAGCACTAAAGCAGGCTGGAAATTCACAGCCAGCCTTTGCACTTCTTTGGGAACAAAGCTGATATAAAACATGCAGACAGGTAGATTAGCCTTCCCAAAAACCTCAAAATAGCCCTGCCATCTACAGAAGCAGCACCACAAAATAAAAGCAGTGCCAGATGCCTTCAGTCCATTTGTAAGAACAGGGGTGTAAGAGTCCCTGCCCCAGGCAGCATTCCCACCAACAGCAACACTCCTCTGCCTCTCAGGACCCAGCACAGGTGTGGGAGATGATAATTTTGAGTCTTCTCCATCACCAACCAGAAAACATTCCTAATGCTCCTAACTCAAGAGACCCTCACAATAAAAAGCAAAGAAATGGGGGACTGATGACTTTTAAAGCCTACAAGCCGTGGCTTGTCAGGAATACAAGGAATGGTTTAAATCTTGATCTTGTTGCCAGGGAAGGAATTTTTTTCCACCTCTCTGACAGGGAAGAGCAGCCAACTGTGAGTAATGGGGCCACAGAAGTGTATTAACTCTGCTGCTAGCAAAGCACATATCTTTCCAAAGGTAAAAACCAATCCATCAGAACTAGGAGCACCAAGAGAGGAGAAAGCATGACCCAGCAAGGCCAAGGGGGTAAGGCATGAGGGGCCTGAAAGGATGCCCCTCCCCAAAGGAGGGGGCAGCATGCAGGAACCCAGGGTATAGACACAAGGAGGACAAATTCCCCTGCCAACACTGTGCCAGCAGATTCACTTCCCAGAGTGAGGCTGTGCTTTGCATCGTGGTGATTTTCACAAATTCAGCAGGAACTTTTCTGATGATGTCTCCTGTCCTGGTTTCTCTGTGCTCAGCTCTGTACCCCTTGCCTGCTCCTGTGAAACCTGCCGTGCTGCAGAGGGTGGAACACCCACTGGAGCAGCTGGGACAGGCAGGAAAAGTGACCACTCCTCCAAGAAAGCCTCCAACCACCTCACATCTCCTGCTTTTCAAACCAGCAAGGCTGAAATGACCAGGTCTTGCTATGAGGCCTCCTTCCTGAACAGGGATCACTTGCAGGAGTAGACACAGCTTTTCACACATAGCCATCAACTCTGCTCTGCACTCAGGACCTTGTTTCAAGCCAAGGTGGCATCTCTAAAGCACCAAGTGCTGCTTCTTCTTGCTCACAGGTTCTTGCTCACAGGCTGCCAAGGAAGCCATGGTGGCATCTTTTCCCTCCCACCAGAAGGAGCAGAGCCCTTTGTGCAGGATGCAGTTCATCCATCCATCCATCCATCCATCCAGGAAAACCTCACAAAGCAGGAGGAGGGACTGTGCCTTATCCCTGTGTCCAAGCCACCAATCCCTTTGACTCTGACCTTCCCACCATCCCTCTTACCTCTGGCCAGAAATTACCATTCTTAGCTCCCACCAGACTGATCACCTGAAGCATCTCCCTGGTGTTTCACTGCTGCTAGATGGAGCTTGTGACACCAGAACCCCCATCCTTGGGGACAGTTTTTTGAAAGGGGTGGGTAAACACTGGGAGGGAACACCCAGAAAGGGTCCAAGGGAAAGGCAATGACAACAAGAGCTGCAGCACAGCCCCCCAGAGTTTACACCTGCTGTCACCACATCCCTACCTGGCCCACGCCCCCATCGCTCTCCACTCGGATAATTCCTGGTGGGAAGCACCATCACTTCAGCTTCTGCAGTGCTTCCAGCACTTGAGCAGAACACAGCAAAAATCAAACCAGATTATAGTTGCTTTCTGTGTTTTTTCCCTCTTGCTGAAAAGACCATAATTCACCACTGAAGTGACTCCTGCCACGTGTTGCTGCAGACTGGAAGGGTTGTTATTCTGTTATTTGGTTCTCCTGCAGAAAGTGGGATAATTGTCCTATTCCTTTATCAGAGAAAAACACCAATCTCTGGGCCAAGTGTTTCTTTAAGATAACATTGTACAATTCTCTTGATTTCATCACACTGATGTAGTTGCAACTGCTGATAAATACAAATAGAGCAGAACCCTAATGAGATCCTTTAATGAAAAGCTGTCACCAAATTAGACTGAGCCAGTCCAAGTGTGCAATAATTGTTTCATCTTAAAAAACAAGATGCCCTCTGTGTTAACATGTGCAAGGTATTAGTCAAGAGAGGAAGGGGGAGAAACCAATGCCGCAGAAAACAAAAATTGGACAAAAATCATGAAGTACAGTGTAGTCCAGGCCCAGGCCCAGTTCCAGAAATCCACTGTGGCCACCACTGGGTGACAGAAAGTCTGAGAAACTGAGAATTGAGCCTTTGCTGTCCCAGGGGAGATGCATGGATGGGAAGGGAGAACCAGAGCTGATTTCCAAAATCAGACATTTCTGGAAGCAGACTGCCTACATACATATAATGGACAATACATATATAATGGAGAATTTTGTCCCCTAAACAAAGACAAATTCCTCAATCTGAAAAGAATTTTCAGCAATTCAGAGATACACCTTAAAGAGAGGCATGGAAGAAAAACGAGGAAAGACTGGTTTAAACTCATCCTGCCTAGAAGGGGAAGTGAAGGCAGTTCTGAAAACAGGCAAAATGAAAATAAAAGCCAGAAAATGGGTATTAAGAGCAGCAATGAATTCTAATTAGAAAGTTGTTCAGGGACAGAGAAGGATAGACAGGAAGCCCAGACCTCGGGGTGGTAACAAAAGAAACAGATTTGGAAACAACATCCAAAAAGAAGTGCAAAAAGAAAGCCCAGCCCTGCTGCACTGCCCTGGCCATGGCTGGGCAGAGAGCACAGTGCTGGGGCTCACCCACCTGAGACCCCAGAGCTGATGCAGGAGCCTGGTCAGAACCTTCCAGCTGCAGCTCTGGGCTTTCTCCTTCTCTCAAACCTCACCCTTAGACAAGTTGGAAATGCAACTTTAAATAAAGGTTAATTAACCCAAGGAAAAGAAATTAGCAATGTGGGTGAGTATTCTTTGAAGAAATGTTTTCCAAGTATCTTTAATCTTTTCAAGAGCTCTAGTTTGAACACCACAGTAAGACCTCTAGAAGAAATTCATCTGGGGGACTTGTGGGGTGGAAGGGGAAGCTCCCAGCCCATGCTGAGAAGGAGCTCAGTTCCCGCCTCTGCCCTGGCCCCACCTGAGTTTACCTCTGTGCACAGCAAGGGAATCAATTTATGAGGAAAACCAGGCAGCTCCCAGGCCCTGGAGGAGTGTGAGACCTGGGTCAGCTGAGCACCAAGGCACTGCCTCTCAGCTCTTGACACCAGTTGCTTCAAACCAGCTGGCCAAACAAGCCATGATGGCTATGATAAAGATGGGGAAAAACAAGGAAAGAAAGGACAAATAAGTGATTTATTTTCCATGCCTCTGGAGTAAGCCATGGACATCCAGCATAGGAAAATTCCCGTTGTCAGCTTGTTCTCCTCCCTGCATCCACAGGCCAGGAGCATCCCCAGGGAGGGAGCAGGCACTGGCCTGACTCAGCCTCTCCACTCCTGCTGAAGCACACATAGCTGCAGCTGATTGCCATGACTGCAAGGACACCTGGAATAGTCTCCTGTGGAGAGACAATGTGGACACCAGGGCAGGGGGAAATGGGCTTCAGGAAGAGAAAGGGAACATGTGAAAGGGAAAGGAAAATCACCTGGAAGAGACTGGAGAGGAGACTGCATAAAGCAATTAACTGTGCTGGCAGGTCTGGGGATAAAGTCTGAAAAAAAGACGTATTTTTTCTCCTAGCCACTTTTCAAGTAGGATTTTCTTGGCTAACTAAAAAGTTGCTTTACAAAAGCAGAATTTAAACAAAACCAAACCAAACCCACCAGCATTGCATTTTGAAATGCCTTATTCCAACAAGCAGCACCTCTCCCCTTTCACAGATCCAAGACCTGCTGCTATAGATGGAACCAGCTCTGTCAGTCACACAGGGACAAGGTGTCCATGTACAAACATCTTCAGAGAGTCTTTCCCTGGTACATACAAGCACCAGGCCATCACCTGGGCAGCAAAGCAGAAGCTGCTTTCAGCAGCCTCTGGAAAATCCTCTCCTCTTGCCTTGCTGCCAGCACAGAGCAGGAGCCAGCAATGTCACATCAACAGAGGCAAAGTGGGCCTAAACTCTGGGGCCTGTGCCTCTGCTCTGCAGCTTTATGTACCCTTAATAGCTTCAGCTTAATCACTTCTGTGCCACAGCTGAAGGCAAAGCCATTCCCCTGTCAGAGCAAAGCACTGATAGGCAGCAAGGCAGCAGAAATCCCATCAGGCTCTCCTGCCAGAGAAGGCAGCACTGAGAGAACCTTCCAGGCCATAGGCCATGGATAATCTAAGAAAGGAAAGGGATAAACAGGGAACTTTTAAAATTACAGGTCAATTTTTGATAGAGAAATGACAGCTCAGGCTAATTAAGAACACAGTAACACCGTTGGGAGAGCAGAACACGTTACTTCTCTCGCAGAGTTAAAACTGCAGACCCAGACTTGTCAGCAGTGGCTGCAAGACACCAGCAGCTGCCAACTCTGTCCAAGGGCAGTTGGCTAATTGGTGTCTCTGGGAATAGGCTTTGTGCAAGACAACAAGCCCTGGCCCTGCCAGCCCAGGAGCTATCACCTGCCTAAACAACAAATCCAAAAGCTGTGCTCAGAAGGTGGGTGTCTGTGGTCCCAGTGACAGGACAGCCCCAATTCACTGCCTGCTGCTGTCACTTGGTAAATCCTCCCTCAGCCTCAAAGGCTCAGCTTCAGCTCTTGTATCTCTTGATCCCTGAAGAGAAGTTTTCCTCCCAGCCTGTGAACAAATATTAAAGCAGCATTAAAAAGCTCAGCAGTCTCTCTCTAAGAGAACCAAATGTTCTTCCACAATTCATCAGTGAAAGCAGAGCATTCTGCTCTGCTGTATCCCCACACTCTGTCCCTGCATAGCTCATCTCTCCCTTATTTCTCCAGATCAGTCCAGGATACAGCATCAATGACAGGCAGGCACTGAGCTGCCATCCTGCTGGAGAGGGAAGTAGACTCAGATGAGATGGCTATCGGCATAACAGGAAATTGTGACACGCAGCTGTGCCATCCATCCCTGCTCCTGACAGACAGTGCCTGCACTGGGTACTGATAAAGCCTGAATGCTCCTGAGCTTCATCTCCAGCTCTGCACAGCCTGTGACTGACCCGGGCAGTGGCCACGACCTGGAGCAGTGGATGTTTTGCTAATGAAAGGCACTGACTGAGGATGCCGAAACCCAAAGCAAGGGGCAAGAACCAACTCCAAAATGGATGTAAGCAGGTAAAAGGCACTGAATACAAATATGCAGCTTGGTTAGAACAAGGTGTGCAACAGAGCCATTTGCAGGCAGGTCAGGGCCATGCTGGGCCTGGTGACCTGGATCTTGCCAGAGACCCACCAACCTCGCTGCTCACTGAGGGTCTGCATATCACAGCAACCACCAGACACCCAGCAGCAGCTGCTGCCAAGTGCACTATGACTGTATTTCTCATTACAGGCTGATTTCATCCCCAATAGGACCAAAAGCCTCAACATGGAGACCCTGGTAACATTTAGAACCCCTGAGAGAGAACAGAAGACCTGCCCTCTGGCTCTTTCAGAGTTCTCTGCTGTCTCTCTCAGCTGCACAGCTCGGATCAGGACTGGCAGTGCCTCTCACAGCCACCAACATAACAACACTTTAACAGCCACTTGGCAGTGGTGACACTGGACACTGGGGCTGGGCTGTGTGCAGGCTGCACACTCACCTGGCTGTCACACACCCCACACACCCTGCTCACGATTCAGTGCCCAGCCTCAAATTTTGCCCTGTATCCAAGCATGCATTTTCCCAATCCTTCTGTTCCTTATAGGGTACAGATGCTATCCCTATAAGGTGGGAAGGAGCAGCACAGCTCCTGAGAGTACCTCTGTGAGGGCAAGCACCCACCCCAGAATGTTCCCAGCTTGCCCAGGCTTCCTTCCCACTCTTACCACAGCCATTCCCCATTAATATGAATGATGGTTTCCAATGAGAACAGCTGGGCTGCACCACAGCAGTGCTCTCTCAGGGATATCAAAGTGACCATGAAAAAGGCAGCACTGTGTAAAGAGCTGCTGTGGGAGCAGGGACACAAGGGCTCCACATCTGCATTTCAAACTAAGCCCTTCCCACCCCCAGGCAGTAACCCTTGCTCTCCAGGATGCAGATGCTGTGGAAGAGGATGGAGTACTTTGAATTTGCATGCAGATGGGAATGTGCCAGTCACACTTGATTGCAGTTATGTTGAAAGATTTCAGAAAAGCCTCACTCCTGGCACAGTCACAGCACTGCAGGATGGGAGAGCTGGCACTCAAGTCACGTCCTGCTTCCAAGAACTGGCTCCCTTCCCTCCCTGCCTCCCTTATTAAAGCATATGGCTGCTGTCAAAGAAGCTGCAGTCTCTGCAGTGCACCTTCTGCATGTATCCTCTGACCAGTGGGGGCTGCACCACCCATCCCACACTTGATGTGACTTGCACAACTCCCCAGAGGACAACAGCTGATTTGGTGTGCACTGCCATCCTCTCAGAGGTGCAAGGGGAAAACACCCACTTCTCAAAAGGGAAACACCAAGCCACACAGATAATAGGCCCCAGGTCCCTTGGACCCACACTGGCAGAGGTCTAAACTCCAGTGATTTGGGTCCCTGTGTTGCTGCAGGCATCTAGGTGATGACACTGGGCAGTGTGGTCTGGACAGCCCCTCTGCTCCTCATTCTCCCCACTACAGCACATCCAGCACTGGGAACTGCAACCATCACACACTTCCACCAAGACACTCCACCACTGCCAGCATGTCACAGCTCCTCCAGGGCAGGTCTGGGACCAGGAGAGCAGCTGCAGAGCAACCACAGCCACCCAGCCACCCTTCTGAAGGACAGCAGGGTCACAGCCTTCCCTTACCACTGCTGTTACAAATGCTTTAAAGAGAAAAGAAAACCCTGTCAGGAGCCAGGCATTTAAGCTCTTTATAAAAATTAAATCGTGCCTTCAATTATGGCAAAACACAATAGTAAATAAATAATCTCCAGAAGTTTAAATCCATAAAATACCATCAGCAAAGCTGCTGTGACTGGTGAATTCCCGAAGGGCACCTACAGCAGGGACACGAGAGCAAAGTCATTTGGCCACAGCCCTTTCTCTGAACAACCTGAAAGTCTTCCTGCATGCTACCATGACACAGGGTCCCTTAACAAGACTATGCCAGGCAGGTGAGGGCTAAAGGAGCCAAATGTCAGGGCCAGGGCTACACCCAGCAGAGATCTCCAGTTCCAAACTGATATGATCCCTGGTTCCAGGGATTTTTCCCCCCCTCAGAAATAACAGTGCTTTCAGATCTACTACTCCAGAGGACTGAAGGCTCCCATTACCACCTGAGAAAGACTTACCTTACCTCAACACCTCAGCTGTAGGGGAGAACATGCCTACCTCAGAGTCTGATATGGAGACCCGATTGGACTCTATCGTCGGTCTCCTCATTATACGTGGTGATGGCCCCGTGGCATAAGGACCACAACCTGGAGTGTTGCTAGAAGCCAAATAACCTCCTGATGATCTTTCCTGAAGGGACAACTTCCTACTTGATAGACCAGGTCTAGTTAGAGGTCTCTTGGCAACATGCCTCAAGTGAGCATCTTCTGACTGTTGGGAAGGCAGAAATTCATTGATTCCCACGTCACTGCTGACTCCATTTCTTTGGATGTCCTTTATGTTATCAGAAAACACTGTGTCATTTTCTTCAGGGTTGTCTTCACCATTTTGGTCACTTCTGTCTGGGACAACAGACACATCTATGGCTGCCACCCTCTCCACCAGTTCAGTCTGTGTGTCCATGCCTCCATCCAGGACATTTGCTGGAGAGTCCCCCATGGCTGTGTCCAGCTCGTTTGGTCTCAAATGGTCACGCAGAGAGCAGTGATGTTAGTGCTCAAAGGCTCCATGAAACACCTGAAAGGAATCACAAACAGAGGTAAACTGAGTAATAATGTTCACTCAACACAAACACAACCAGTCATTTCTGGCTTCTTCCAGCATGCAAGAAAGTGAAGGCAAAACACTGGCAGGCTGTAAACAAGGCACACTCAGATTAAAAGGCAAATCCAGGCATTGAGTTAGACAGGAAAGAGATAAAAATGAGATTTTATCTGACGTGTAACAAGTGACACAGCTAAAGAGAACTTCTCCTTCTGTAGCCAGACCTACAGCCAACCAGAACTTACAATACTGGGAGAAGCATCCCAACAGCTGAGGGCCAAGGGTCGAACTTTCAACCTCTTGAATTCTTATTTATAGGATACAAGAGCTTTTGGCATGTACTGAAACCCAACAGGCATAACAACAACTCCACAGCCATTCAGGGCTCTCCAGTAGTCTCTCTGATGCCCTGTAGGGCCTTAGAGAGTGTCACAGAACAGCCAAGCCTGGTGACTCCCACACTGCCATTTGCAACATGGCCAGCAAAAGCAGAATTTAAAAGCAAATCCAGTTCCAGGGTCGCCCCTGGCCCAAAACAGTTGCAGTCTCTGTGCAAACACATGTTAATCTTACTGCCCACTGTATATAAAAGCTATAGTGAGCTGTAAATCAACAATGCTTAATGATGAAAGTGTGGTGAGAATCAGCTTTTCCTTGGGAAAAGACCTACAGAACACAAAAATGCAATACAAACCTAAAACTGCTTCATAAAAAGGCTGTTTCCTGGATGCTAATTTCAGTCTCAATTTAAAACAGATTTCAGTCTTCCCAGCACAGTGCAGAGAAGGAAATGATCCTCTGCAGCACATGGCTGTCAACACTTAATCACCTCTGAAGATGCAGCAGTGCATCACTTCATGCTCTGCCCAGCTTCTGGGGATAGTGGAGGAGTACTTGACTTTACTCACAGCATCCTAGCCCCCATTCAGTGAATTCCAGAGCAGGCTTAACCCTGAAATTTTGCAACCTGTGGTTCTCTGTATTCAAAGCAGGCTGTGCATAAAACCCCTGCAAGCCAGGTGACATTTGCATCTACATTTCATTTACATGAGGACAGGGTGGGGTGAGCGAGTCCAAAGAGCCCCATCCAGCACCAGCCTGGGAACACACACCACCCTTGCCAAGGAGCACAGGTTGAGCTGGGCTCAAAGCTGCCCAGCAATGCTCAGTTAAACACACTACAGTGAACTCTGCTGCACAGGGATGACCTCCTGAGTCCCCCAAGGCAGCCAAGCTCAAGCAACCTTTTATATCAATGAGAAAACCAGATTAAGATCTTGGCTGGAGGCTTCACCCTCATGTGCCAATCACAGGAATACACACTGGGCACTCGGTGTCACAGAAAGGGAATATCCAAATCTAAGATATTCCTCTCTACATCCCACTGTTCACCTCCTTTCCCCCCTCCTGTCTTTCCTGCAGGCTTGCCTGAAACTAATTGACAGAAGTGTCACTCACTCAAAACAGTAATGAAATGGTGAGATCAGCTTTAAAAGCTTCTATTAAAACTATATTTAAACACGTCAATCCCAAAGCACAAATCCCCTTTGGAGCCCGGGTGCAGGCACTGGGGGTGGCTCTCAGCAGTGAGGGAAGGGCTGTGGGGTTCAGTCCAGCACACACTGCATGTGGTCCCACAAACCCAGGGGCAAAGCAGCACGAGCCTCCCCTCTGCCAGACCTCCCTGCTCTCCAAAGCCCCAAACCCAGGCTGCAAACCAGCAAGCCAGCAGTGACCCTGCAAAACCCATTTGCAGGAAGCCCACCAAGGATGTGCTGTCTGCAAAATGCTTTTGGAGCCTGGAAAGCTTCTGAGCTGAACAAGGAGCACCAGTGCAAGCCTGCAGTCACCCCAGTTCCTCTGCAGAGGCTTTCCCTGCACTCCAGAGCCTGGGGAGAGCACATTTCCCAATGACACACGTGGGATGGCTGCAGCTTGGCTCTAGGGGAAGTTCATCTCGACCCCAGGGCAGCACAGTGGGTCTCCAGCCCTGCCTGTGGGTCAGGGCTTCCCAGGGCTGCTCTGCACCAGCTCTGGACCCTGCTGTCAGCAGCCTCTGCCAGGGCTGGGCTGCAGCTCTCCTGGCAGGCAGAAATCATTCTAAATGAGGGGAAGGAGGGAGCAAAAATGCTTCCACCATTTAACCCAGCTTGTCCAAGGGATAGGAGGAAACCTCCAAGGCCACCCTGTGCTGAAAGCTGTTTCTTCTGCCTATAGAGAAACAAACTCGAGGCCTTCCCTTGATGCAGCTTTAACCCCTGGACAGTCACAGCTCACCTCACTCCGAGGCAGCACCAAGAGGAAAATGAACATGCAGCTGAAGCCTGCAGCTCCTACACCTTCTTCCCTCCTCCTGCCACGAGGTTTTCCCCATCTGTGGGAGCAAGGGGAAGGAAGAATCTGCCCATGCTGCTCTGTGGCTGGGTGTGAAACCCCACAAACCACACACCTGGACTGAGAATTTGTGAGTCTCATGCTCCTCAACCAGCAAGAAAAAAAGGCCAGGAGCACTGGGAAGAGCAGCCCAGCAAACAGTGATGCTTGTGTCAGTCACCTGAGCAGCTCCTCACCACCCAGACCAGGCACCCAGGGTGTCTCCTCCTCAAAAGCTGAAGCAAACTTGCTCAGTTCTAACCCACAGCACAGGCTGCAAAATAAATCCTCAGCTAACAGACAACTGAACTAGATAAACTGAAGATAAACCCCATAAATCAGTTCATCCAATCAAAATAAACAGACCCATACATTGTTGAAACAAATAATACAGTGCTGCTAAAAACAGGCTAAAAAATCCAGCAAGACTTTAAAGAAAATAATTGTTCATCTGTAGAGCTGGGCTTTGTTTCAAGTTCTGCTGTTTTGAAGGATTCCTTTTCACTGATAAATCCTCCAAAACTGTATTGGAAAGCAAAGATTTCCGAATAAGCAAATCAGTTATGTGCAGCCCAGTCTCACTGTGCATCAGCTCAGTACAAAAGGCAACTATTAATTTCTGCAAGGCTAAGACAATGGTGGATTTGCAGTTTTTCAGGCTGTGGCACAGCCATACCTTACTGTGATGGGAAATCCCAGCAAAACAGAAATTCTACCACCACCCAGAAATTCTACCATCTCCCAGCTCCTGCACAGCTTTGCTGTCCCTGCTGATCTCCCCAACACTGAACACTTGCTGTAGAGCAGAGAATAATGCTGCAGACACGAACCAAAGCTGCAAACAAGCTTATATGAGCAAAATTAATTTACTTACAGATATCTTATTTACCATTTTCCCCTGCAGCTATTCCTCTGCTGCAGGCAGACTGCCACTTCAACCATGATTTTCACAATATATTTATCAAATGGCTGCACATGTTTCCCAGACTGGCACTGAGCAAAGAATGGTACAAAAAACCCTTTTGAAAGGAATATGATCCTGGAGAAAAACTCTCTCTATTTTATGTGGGAGTGGGAGATGAGCAGATGCAATTCATTTTGCTGCTCAGTAAAGTATTCCAAAGTATTGTTTGAAAAATAAAAAAATGTAAATCTAGTTTACTGCCTGGTCCATCCTCTTGGCTAACTAGAAATGTTCCTATCAGAAAGGATGGGGAGGCTGAAAGGCTCTGAGCCACAGCAAGCCCAGCTTTACCTCCCAAATTTGCTACAGACTATAGAAAAGTGACTTTATGGCTTTGATGCAGTTCCAGGTTAAGAGGAGTGATGCTGCTTCTCCTCTGTGTCCCTGAGAACACACCTACCCCGTGCTGAGGCCCAAGGGCCATTGCAGTAAAGGAATCCCAGCAAATTATAACTGCAATGAGCATTTGCACAGAAAGGGTTCAGGCAGTGACTCTGCTGCTGCTCAGTCAGAGGCTGCAAATGCTCGTGGCTGGCATCCCCCAGGGGAGCATCAGGGATGTCACACGGAGACCTGCCCTGCAGCCACCTCCTTTGGGTGCTCCTGACCACACAAAACCCACAGGCACTGTCAGAGCTCCCAAAGGTCACAGCAGCTTCACTCAGTGCTTCACTATACACCAGCAAGGTCAGGAATTAGGCCAGATGTTCCCATCAGTGCAGTGATCCATGCACCAGGGCTGGCTGCCTGCAGAGGGGATGTCATCCCCATCACCAGCATCCATCAGCTCAGGTGAGACCCCCCAGGAGCCCCCTCCTGCCTGGGGCAGAGCTGGCAGCACCCCCAGCCCTGCCCTGTGTGTGTTTCCTGCAGACAGGCCCCCAGCAGCACGGCCACGATGAAGGACCTGCTCTGACTGCAGCAGCACAAACTCCCTTTAAGGAGAGAAGCAGCAGGTCCTGGGCTGGCCTGCCAAGTCGTGGACAGCTCCTCCAATGACATCTTAGAAACATCAGGTCAGCAAGTCCCTTGCAGAGCCAAAGCTGTCTCCTCACACCAAGCAACACAGATTAGGAGTATTTCCATCCTGGAGTGTCCCCTGTGCTCCCGGTTCTGCAGGACTTCCCCAAGCTCTGACACCCTGGTATGAGGGAGATCATTTCACACCCCCCACCCTGACCCCAACAACTTTTTACACATGTGGGAGGCACTTGCCCCAAGCCCACTCCAATACCTTTGGTCTGGAGGAGTTTGAGGGGAACTTGGGTCCCACAGCCATGCACTGGAGCACAGCTGAGCTGCCACAAACCCCACAAGCAGTTTGCAACACATGGAACTTCAGATACAATGCACCAGCCATTTATGGGTCTCACTGCTGTGGTGGGACAGCAGCTAGAGGGTTCCTTTTTCCTGCAGGAATTAAATTCAGAGCGTGCTGGCCTACATTTCAGCTCTGCCCACCCCTGGCACACCAAGCAGGGCACCTGAGGGTGAGATTGCCTCCTGCCCCTCTCCACTCACACTGCTGCTGCCAGCAATCAGGCCTTGGAGAAGTGAATCAGCTTCTTGCTATCTGTGAAAACCTGTTTCAGACATCGCTGGCCAAAAGGCAGCCCAAACCAAGAGGCAAAGGACAATAAGAAGTTGCAGCTCTGTGAAGATGAAATGAAGCAAATCCCTGCAGTCTTTGCAGAGATAATCAAGACAGTGTACACCAGACTGCTCATTTGGACTGTGTCCTCCCTGGGAAGGGGTAGTAATCACTTTGGGTACTAATTTCTGACTAGAAGCAGAAGACATTAACACAACCTAAATTATAAGTAAGAACATACTGTTGGTGCTTTTTGCACACACCCCATATGTTTGCTTTGTCCTAGGGCTCACAAGGCTCTTGTTTGAGGGCACAGACAAGCACATCTTGCTGAGAAATCACTCAGTCCTGCTGTAATCATCCAGTCCCTCTTCTCTCCACAGCTCCTGGCAGTGAGCCTGGCTGTTGTGCCACAGCTGAAAATCAGATCTAAAGCGAGGTGCTTTGATGACTTGTGTGAAGCTCCTTGCACAGCTTTAACAGGAACCAGGGAATGAGAAAGAGCAGCAGCTTTTGCAATTCAAGCACTGTGTGAGAAATCTGAAAAGCAAGTTCAGACCCCTGCTCCTGCCAGACTTCTTAAATGACAACAAACATCTCCAGACCAGTCTGGAAAATGCAGCATTCTACTTCCTCTTCCTCCTCCTCAGTCCTTTTCAAGGCAGGATGCCTTCCAAAAGGATTTTTGGGCCAGTTCTGCCCCTGAGCTACAGAAAACAAGCAATCCAAGGTGCACAGCTCTGTGTTTGTCCTGCTCTCCTCTCTTCTTCCTGAAAGGCCCCATCTGAAGGCAGAATCTGGGGTTTTGATCTGATGAAGGACTGAAGCTTTCATGACCCTGGATGTAAAGTTTAGATGCACATGTGAGACACAGGCTGAGCTCAGCAGTGATCTCCTGATATTATCATGTAAAAAACAGAAGCTACACACCACGAAGGCCACATAACCACTTTTAAGAGCAATTAATACCGTATTTAAAATATGTTTTGAAACTAGCCAGGATGCTGAACCAAGATCTCCAGTCTACCAACCTACAATTCAAGAGACAACAATCACCTTGCACAGAGTCCCAGGCCTGGAAAGTTTTACAAAAGATTTCCCAACAGCATTATATTTCATTCCTCCATGTTCTAATTATATGGTTAAATACATTTGCATAATCAGATGCAATTACAGTAATTGCATATATAAGCAATAATCAACCAAAAATTACTCTGAAGAAAAAAGTTTCTACTTAAGGAAATTTCTGTAACAAGAAAACACTGCGGAATGCCAAGTCTATCTAAGCAAGAGTGATATTAACATTAAACACTCCAGATAATGCAGGTGAAACAGGAGCCCTGCCAGAGCATTATCTGAGTGCAGCTCTGTTGGCACATTTTAACCATGTCTTTGGTGGGGACAACACCAAAGAACTGAAGAGGAGCTGTGCTCCTTTGTAGTCAAGCCCTGGCTACAAATGACTTTGGTAAGACAGGTTTGGCTGCTGTGTTTTATTGTGTTTCATAGTAGAGGTTCAGCAAGACTTGTGGGCATCAGCTCCCTGATGCTGGACTATATTCACCTCTGCTTTAATATTTTAAAGCTGTTTATCAGTGTATGAGCATCAGAGCTGCTTTTATTTTGCAAATTACAGCTGGGAAAGCACAAGGAACAGGCGATGAGAGTCACTCAGCCCACATATCCCACAGTTTTTGCTTTCAGTGATGCCAGGTGCTGTGACTCACCATCTCTGCAAGAGCCCAAAGTGACCACAAACCAGCACAGCCCAGCACCAACTCCACACCGACTCTGGCAACAACCTGAGCTCAGATTATAGCAAATCCCATTTGCCCTTGTGACAAGGGACACAAAAGCCCTGTGGGGGAAGGACCCTGGCCACTGTGCCAACCTGATCCCAGCTCCTGACACCGTGGCAGTGAGGGATGGGAGGATGGAGGAGGTTGGTGTGGGCAGAGAGCCCAAGTCCAGTCCTGCTGTGTGACCACCAGCCTTACTGGGTGCTTTGCCTCACTTCAAAGTGACCCTAGGGAAAGCAATGTGAAGGATTTTGGCATGTTAATATGCACACACAGCCTGGGCAACATGGGGACCCCTGCTGAGGTGTCAGAGGAGAATAAAAACCAATTTCTAAAGCTGCTCTCAACTGACACCAGCTCAGAGCCTGCCTACCCCAACCCCCTCCTCCAGTCACCATCAAGAGTGCAGGACATACCCCAAATGCAACCTGCACGCTGAACAGGGAGAGCTGATCCCCATAAATCCCACGGAAAAGCAGCACCTGTAAGAGTACTCGGTGCTACAGCCTGAGGTGGGCACAGACAACATCAGCTCACACAGGAGGATCCCACAAGGGTCAGTGCAGGACCTGTGCCACGGAGGGAGCAGGCTCCTGAGGCTGAACATGAGCAGGGGAGAGGAGGAGGAAGAAGAGGAGGAAGAAGTGCCATGGTCTGCTGTCACTTGCTGGGCTGAGAGGCAGCGTGATTCCCAGGAGAGGAGGCAGCCGTGACAGGGGGCACAGCTTGCTGGAGGTGGATTTAAACAGTCAGTGAGGGGGTGCTTCAAAAAATAACGGAGAATGTCAGATTATATGAAAGTTGAAAGGCTTAGATTATTTGTAAAATACTCACAAGTAAGGCAGTAGCCAGGCTCTATTGATTAATGAGTGAAATAACTGCCTCAGAAGCAGAGAGGCTTTAATATTTAGGGCCCTCATTGCAATAATGGCTTTCCAAACATCTGTACCACGGCAAGGTAAATGGCAGGTTAAAGAAAAAAAGGGTTTTCAGTTGTTCTAAGGGAAAGGGATTGGTCTCAGGTGAGCCATTTTCTGCTGCAATCTGTAATGAACCTCAAAATTGCCACAGAAGATAACAGACCCATGTATCACTGTTTGTTGTGATAAACAAACTGAAAACGAAGGAATCAAGAGGACCTGAACAGCCTCTCAGTCTGCAAGGGCTAAGTCTACTATTCCACAATGGCCAAATCCCCACTGATCCCTTGGGAGCAGAACCAGGCACTCAAATCAAACCTGTCTCTAAGCCAGAGCAGTTACCAGAGCCTTTGGGTGACTTCGCTGGACAGCAGGACCAGGGCAGCAGCAAGCAGCCTGTGGAAAGCACAGAGAGAAAGAAAAGGGAAGAGAAACAGAACTGAAAACAGAATTCACAGCAATGCACAGATTTGTGTGAACAGCCACAGCACCAAGCACCTGCCCTCTGGTTCTAGTGTAGAGTCTGGTTTTTAAGCCTGGTAAGCCCAGCCTGCAGCCAAGGCTCTGGAGCAGCAGGGAGCCTGCCAGCCAGGCAAGCCAGCTCTCACACACACCAATCTGTCACCCTGAGGAACAAAATCCAAGTGCACACAACAGCTGATCTTGTGGGACTGCATCCTGCTTCCACAGCGGAGCCCGTGAGATACACCAGTAATTAAATAAATTAAGGAGGAGGGAAGAAGCCACCTGGAGCTGTAGAGACAGGCTGCTGCTCTAGCAGCAGAGTCTCAGCCCAAGCTGCACATTGGCACCCAGATGCTTCCAGGACATCTCTGCACTTCTCCCCAATTTATTCATTTCACCAGCCTATTTCTCAGCTCTGCCTGCCTCCCCTGCACCCACTAGCATCTTCTGTACTGACTGCCATGGCTAACTCTGCTTTCCAGGTGCTCACAGAATTCCTGTTGCTGCTCAGTACATAAGAATTCAATGTCAGAAGGCAAATCACTGCAGAACAATGTTGGTTATTCAGATTAAGAGCAGCATAGTGCAATCTGGGAAAGGACACAAACAGATCATCAACACAGCAAAAGAATTCAGCATCAAACACCTTTGCCAGGCTTAGATCTCACAGCACAGGCCAGCACTGTTTAAACAATTGTTTAAAAAGCATCCACAACAAGCTGAACAAGCTACCAGGCAGAACAAATTCGCATTTATATATGTCAGGTCTTAAAGGTTTATCTCCCTCCCAGATAAGGAGAAATCTTTCAGCTGCCTTTGAGAGATCTGGAGGTATTTCAGGGGATATATCAAGTTGCTTAGTTCTTTAAGCCAGCTGCAGTGAAAAGTCTTTTCAGCATTTTAAAAACATTAATTTCCACCTGTTTCAGGATTGCAGATCTACAACAAAAGTGTAAGCACAGAACACTGCAGGCTTTCTTCTTCCCAGCACTTCAAACACAGGTAGAGATTTCTATTCAAGGTGATCTCTGCAAAGAGTTTTAACCAGGGAAATTCTCCCAGCACCCATCTCTAAATGTGTGTGGGCTGAAAATCTTCATCAACTCTGCCAATCTGCATAGCCCCAGGCAAGTGGCAAAGCACAGAACTGCACAGGGCAAGGAAAACCAGAGAACTCCCTACGACAAGACAAATGGACTTCAAATTCAGAGCTCCAAGTATCTGTTCTTTTTCCACATGGATAACTTCCATCTTCTGGTAATCCTCACATCTTTAGAAACCCCAGGACTTGAAAACATGTCCTCAGATAACCTGCACAATATCAAAGGCAGCAGCAGCAGCAGAGAGGCTCTGGTCAGAGGGAACAGGCTCTGGGGGATGAACAACAGATCCCACAGGAGTCAGAACCAGGTACACCACAACAATTACCCTTGTCGTGTGCACACACATCCCATACTTGGCAATGTAAAGGATAGCAGGCTTCCCACTTCCTTTTTGAAGCCTTAAGCTTTAGCTCTTTAAGCCTAAATGCACCTTCAAAGCCCCGAGGTCAATGACTGGAGATTATCCAGGCAAAGGCTGCTGGGGAGAAAGCTGTTCTTTTGAGTCACTGCAATGATATCCCTGAAATTTAGGCTGATGACAACTCAGCATTTGTCAGAGTGAAAAAGGCTTTACAGCTCCAAAGGGCCAGGTGTTCCCAGGTGCACCTTTAGTTAAAACACGAGTATGAAAATGCCACCCCAGGGCACCCTAATTTCACCCCAGTGAACAGGCTGAACTTAGGCTGCCCAGGCTGGGGTTCCAGGCTGTCCTGGGACACCAAAGCAGTGCACCTGTTCTTGTGGCACAGGACAAGTCCTGTGCATTGTACTCGACCAGCTGGGCTCTTTCTCAAAGGTTAGAAATTATGCAAAGCCACATCATTTCTGCAAAGCCACAGGAGCAGTGGAATAGGCAAGTTTCTGGTCACCAAGTCAGCAGGTGCAGGACCAGTACACAAGTAAATCTGCTGGCAGGGAGGTGTCCAGACCGTTTTTGACAAGCCAGAGTTTAGTCCTGCCTTGCCTGTCCCAGGGTGCTGCGGGAGGCGCTGCCCCAGCTGCAGGTGCAGGGACAGCACAGACACAGCCAGCACCGATGGCAGCACCCACGGGACCATCCCTCTGCACAGCCAAAGCTCCTTCCAGCCTCCCACCTGGGCTGCAGCACCTTCCTCCTGCCTACAGCAGGCCAAAACCTTGAAAACAAGAGAGCTAGAGGCCATCAACCTCCACAGGATTTTCGGGCTTCTCTCTTCCCTGCCCTGGGCTCCACCACAGCTGATACCACTTCCAAATAAAACCTGAATTTGGCTGTTTGCTGCTAAAATTTTCAATGCAGGGGAAACGCAAACACGGTCTACAAGGAAAGGGTGGTAAGGAAATATTATCTGTGCAATTTAATAGCAAGCAAAGACATGTGGAAATACGGGATGTGGTTACAAACATAGTTTGAGCATTGCTCACACAGCCTGACCTGCCCCCTGCCCATGAAGACAGCAAAGAAGGAAAAGTCTGAAGCAATTAACTTGGGCACTGGTAGCAATACCTGATCCCAACAGCTGTATCCCATGTCCTGGAACACATCCCTGTGGTGCAGGTCGGGGTGTCGCTGGCAAATGAATTGCACTGCTCTGGCTACTCAGATATCCTTCCCCAGTTGCTATGGGAAAAGAAATCAAAGAACAACACTGGTAACAACGCGAAAAAACTAAGGAAAGCATGTGTTTAAAAGCCTTGCTGGCTGCCAGCCAGGGTGCTCAGCACCTTCCAGGTTGCATCCCAGAACAATTAGTCTGTATGCAGCCACTGAGTTCCCTAACCTCCGAGATGGAGATGTTGGCTCCACTCCAGCAAAACACTTAAACACATTCTTGAACTTTTAACTGTGCTCTCAGGACATCAGAAGGGATGATCACCCATGTGCCAAAGTGTGAACAACATAGAAAATCTCAGCCTAAAAAATGTGGAAATGCTCACAGGAGTGTCTGGGTAAATGTGTTTCACATGTGTCTGAAAGAGCTGTCCAGTTACTGTGGGAGCCATCCCAGAGCTCCTTTCCCAGGAGGAGAGGAGGCCAACAACGTTTTCTTCCACATTTGCATTTTCTTAGGCTAGCAGGGCTCTTGTCAAGGCAGTATCAGAAATAACTGTCACTGCATTTATCCTCTTAGGAGAAGTCTAAATCCATCTTTCTTCCTTTCACCAGCACACACCGTGACACAGAAAGCTCTGCGTGGCCAGTGAGGAGAGGTGACTCCCTTGGAGGCAGCCTTGGAACTGTCCTCATCTGCAAGGGCTTTTTGTCCAGTAACAACAGCAAAACACCAACATTATTACTACTCCTACTATTATTATCAAAATATTATAATGTATTAGTACAATTCTTTTGCCTTTGAGGCTAACAACAATAGGTAATTATTTAGGTAAATTTTAAAAACATTTTAAAACAGAACACAAAAAACCCCTTTTTCTGCAATTAAGAGACAAAGCAAACTAGAAAACTTCTTGAGGAAGGGATAGATTCCTCTTGACTTGAATTATCTGAGAGGAACTGTTGATAAATTCCTCCACACCAGTGACCCAGGAGATCTAGCACAGACAGCTATAGAAGACTGAAAACCTAAAAGCCTGTGAATTATTCTCTATTACCTGACAAAAGACACCCATAGGAAAACTATTTTTAGCTTTCCTTTCGCCAGTTCTGTTTAACAATAAAATCCAGTTCTTCAGCTGTTTTTGAAAATCTTGCCTAATACATTTCCATAGTGCCTGTCACCTGCCATGACCTACCTGTGTTTTACAGACAGTGCCTACTCACCAAGGGCCAAAACCACATTTACACAGAGGAGTTAGGAACAGACACTCTTGCTCAGGGTCACCCAGGCACCACCTCAGTGGTCAGTGGGAGAATCCCAAATTTCTGATTCCTGAACTCTGCCTATTTCATGCACCTCTGTACTCTTCCTATAATGAACACCCCTTTGTAAGAGTAGATCTATAACAACACTGCATCATCATTCCTGACACAAACCAAGACTGGGCTCATGCTTTCAGACCTGTTTCTGACAGTCAGTGCATCCCCATCTTCAACATTTGAAGCAGTGATAAGAGTTTACCCACATCCAGCTTAGCAAAGCCCTTGCCTAAGCCAGCAGCAAAGGAAGGACTCCCTGCAGGACTCTGCCACTTGGGATGCAGCCCAGCCACATGGGCCAAGTAAGATGCAGAGATCTGTCCTGGACTGTAAGATAAGTGTGTATTCTATTTGCTATCTGTTTGAGGTGGGGCAGTTATCTTCTGTTCATTTGGCAGTTTTCTTATCTCTTCCACAACCAATCCTCCAGGGAGATCTCTTCTGTTCATGGGCCTTTGAGCCTCACTCCATGACTGATAAAATCAAATTATTCCACTGTGAGACGCTCCACCCAAGGGGAGGAGCCAAGCATTCCTACCTGCATACAAACAGAGATTTTGGGACACCAGGAGAGCCTCTTCTCCACTGGATTCCCAGAGGAAGACCAGGTTCATCTACATTGCCATTGGACCTTCAGAGGAAAACTCCACCCTTCTAGAGGATCAGTGCTGCAGCAGAACCACATCTGTCACTGCAGGAGGAGCAGCCACCATGGAATGGCACTGCCACCAACACCCTGACCCACAGGTGTCAGGGTGTATTCTGACTCTGTCAGTGGTTTTGTTTGTACTAATTACATTTGTATTTTCAGTTTTCCTAGTAAAGAACTGTTATTCCTATTCCCATATCTTTGCCTGAGAGCCTTTTTATTTCAAAATTGTGCTAATTCAGAGTGGGGGGGGGAATTTACCTTTTCCATTTCAGGGGAGGCTCCTGCCCTCCTAATCACACACCTTTCATTTCAAACCAAGACAAGATCACATTGTGCCACTGAGCTCAGCTGATCCACCAGGAACCTACATTAATCGGGAATTAGATCAGGAATTGCCTACGTTATGTTTGTTGCAGGATGACTGTGAGATCAGAGAGATGAAAGATCAGAAAGAGGAAAAACCCAACAGATTTATTTGCTATATAAAGCTTACAGTGCATTACAAAGGAATTCCCCTCAGGCTCTCAGATATGCTATTCACTTGCTTACACATGTGCATGCTTCTAAACAATCATAACTCAATTTCATCAATATTTTGGTAATAGAAAAAATATAATTATGTATAAATAGAAGTTGAGATCAAGGTTTTGTTTGCATAGCAATGTTGAATGTTTCAGGGGGCAGCTTCCATCTGAGGGTGCTTTTACTCACTGCTGGTGGCACAGGAGTTTGAGAATAGGCTCAGACTTGCACCTCCCTACAAAAAGGACTCACTAGAGTAGGCTGATAACAAAGCTTGAGAAGTCTAATCTAAAAGCCTGAGATCACTCTGCCTGACCGGGAAGCAAACAGCAAAATTTAAGTCTCACACTGCTGTGGAATTCAGGCGAATTTCCTGGGAAACACCATACTCACAAGACAGAGCTGTTTCCTCTTCTGTCTGATGAAACATTCCATCATGTTCTAGATGCTATTAAAAAAATTATCAAAGGCAGGGGTGGAAATTTTCAGCTCATCTCCACCCATCCCAATCTGGAAGCACCCAAAAGAGAATCACTTATTCTAAAAGTGACTAAGACATGAGTCATCTGATGAGTAAGCACATTGGCTCTGGAAATCTTATTCAATCCATGACCATATCCAAGCCATTTCATTACCTAAATCATTTATACATTAATGCAGTAGCACTCCAAGGCCAGGAAGAAGCTCTTGTTTCCAACACCAGGGTAATTGCAGCTTATCTTGTTCTGCTATGATAGACAGGGCACCACCAGGAAACCCTGTGCTCAAACAGCAGAGCACAACCTCATGGCAAGTCTGCATTATACAGTGCTCTGAAAGGCAGCTTTGGAGATGCCTCCAGCCTCAGCCAACACTTGAGTTAAGCTGTACTGGCAGCAGCCACTTGTGCAGCTCAGCACCCCTGCAAAGGCAAACACAAGCCCTGCTCCTGGCAGCAGGGCTCCATGTAGGCAGTGCCAGGACTGCAGCCAAACGCTTTCAGCATCCTCCTGTTACTCTCCCAGAAGCTCTCATATGAAGCTGCAAAAGCATTAAGTCAAACCACTAACGAGGCTTAAATATCTCTCCATTCTGGAGGAACGTGAGCACCTCACAAAGCAAATTTGCTCATCTTCACAAACACCCTGTGGGATAGTCCACAGGCAGAGAACTGTGCTGGGGAGAAGATGTAATCCCCAAGAATCCTTCTTAACAGAGCCCAAGAGATACCTTGATGCCTTTGAAATGCTAGCTTAAGATCCAACAGGAGATGTGTGGCTGGTGTTCCCCTGCCCTTTTCCTAAAATCCTGGTGAGCACACGAGTGAGCAGGTGTGGTCTGTGCTTGGGAGGCCCCTCACACCTCAGCCCCGAGCACAGCAGTGATGCACCCAGCAAACAGCCTGGGCACCCCCAAAATGAGGAGTCTGTTCAGCCTGGTTTACAGCCCAGTGCACCGCCTTTCTTCAGGCTGCTGATTTCTCTGTGTTCCACCAGCACAGCACAAAAAGTACACTTGTAAGTGGAATAACTTCAAAGGACTAATTCAAGTTGTTCCACTGACATCACACTATGACCAGTGTCTTGATACTGCATTTCCACAGCTTTGGGTTTTCTGAATCTTTCGACAAACTCACAGGAGAACACAGCCAGGGTTTTCACCTGAATGGCCAGCCCTGTGAGCATCTGCCTTTACATAAACAAGGGTAAAAGAATAGAGATTTCTCACCAGGGGGTGAATTTGCAATTTGCCTCTGCTGGACTATATATTAAAAGTTGCCACCACCCACCTGCTTCCTCCACAGAGCCAAGGCTGCTCTGCTTTCATTATTCCCTTTGCCACTGAGGAAAAATTTTCACCCCTTTGCTCTAAATCCAGTGACCACAACTCAACCTCTCACAAACTGAGGTCAGGTAACAGGACTTAATCCCATAAACACAGTCAGCCTTGGCTTCACAGCTGCTGTGCTGGTGTGGCAGTGATCCTCCTTGCCTGAAACATTAGACCATGTCTGCCCATGGCTCCTGACCACCCTTCTACATCCCACTTCTCTCCAAGAACTTCAGGTTCACCACAAAATGTTCTGCTAAAAGGGAAGACGACTCACCTCTGGAAGCTGAGTGGAAGAAAGCCCACACAACAGGCTGGCCTGAGGGTAAAGAGACTTATACACAAAGCAACAGCCCAGAAAGGGTTTGATGTTACCACACAGCAGCAGCTGCCAGCACTGATGAAGAAGGATGAAAAGGCTGAAAACCTCTACAAAGGCTCCTTACAGCTGCCTGCAGGTGCAGGTACAAGATTAACACAGGATAAGGTGGTTTTCAGCACCATTACAGCAAACACCTCTGAAGCTGTGGTGGGTTGACACTCACCCCCAGAGGGTTTGGATGGAGGTCCTCAGACTGACAGCTCAGCTGTGACCACAGCCCAGCTGCTCCCAGGATGGCACATGCACTCACACACACCTTCCCAGACATCTGTGCACACAGGGGAAAGGGAAGGGCTGCAATCCACCAGCACATCCTCACCCACTGCTCTCCGTGGTGATGGAATGGGATACACCAACAAAGCCTCCGGGAGGGAGGAAAACCCAACAGCCTTCAAGAACAGAGCACAGCAGCTCCAACACAAATCCACTTCACACTGAGGCAAACACATACTCTCTCTCATGCTAAAGGCATCCTTCAAAATAAAATTACCACCTCTTCTTCTGTGCTTGTAGCATCATGAGATCTGTCTGCTCCCTACTGGGATAACTGCTCCATGTGTCTGCCTCTGCCCAGCCACTCTCCCAAGCACTTGACAGGCCAACAAGACTTCACTGGCCTCCTCCAGCTTCCCTGGCCATCACTCACTGCCTGCTGGAGGATTGCAGGCCAGCATGGTGCCATGGCCCTTTAGATTTATGCCTCTGGAACTGTTGAAAAGGGAATTCAAGGACAGACAGATCCTCTGAGCAGACAAGCAGCTGTACCTTGAGGGAAGAGAGAGGCAGGTAGAAAGGAGCTTACTGTTTTCCTTAATCCCTTTCTCTGAGAGTTCTCTGCAGAGGCCTAAGGACAGTCTCACCTCTGCAAACCCTTCCCTTCAGCTGTTTGCATCCAGCCTTCAGCTGTCCATGCATCCATGCATGGACAAGGCAGGACTGCCCCCAGGGTAACCAGGATCACAATGCCACAGCTCTTTCCTGGCCACTCAGTTCAGAGGGAAGCAAAGAAGCAGCAGGAAAACACCCAGGGTGAAACACTTTAGGAAGACCGTCAATTACAAGGCCCCCATTTGAAGCTAAGGGTTTCACTCTGCACAAGTCCCAGAGAGGTTACACACTTCCCACAGATTTCTCAGCCCCTGGCAAGGCTCCTTCCCACTCCACCATAAGCACATTAGTGAAGTCAATAATGAGAGAGCTCCCCAAGGATGGATCTGTATGCACCACCCTGTCCCACTGCTGGCACTGCATCTGCTCCATGGAGGGGCAGTGGCTGCAGCCAAGGCAACTTCACTGCCACTCTGTTTTAAACAACCAGAGCTCTCTGAAGTCATTAACTCAAATAAACATTTCATGTCTGTTTAGGGAGCTCCATTTTTACAAGCATTCATATATGAAAAGCAATCACTGAGTGCATTCAAGAAGAGGTAGAATCAAGAGAGGAAGAAGCTTCTGCTATAAATAGTGGGATATTTCTTGTATTTTGTGCCATGCAGTCTAAATCCTGTTACCTTCAACATCTGCATCGTCACGTTAAATGTGCTACTTCCCCATACTGCTGCTGTATTTTTCAGGAAGTCAAGGAAGGCCAGAGCATTCGTGGTCTGCCATGGGGAGACTTGTCTGGCTAAAAATTTGTGCTCTTCCCCTGCTTCCCTAACCTTCTCTCCTCCCTTTGCTATATCTTGACTTTTAGACAATAAGTGAGTCAGGATCTGTCACCTACTCTCTCTGTGCACAGCATCAGTGCCATCACCCAGTATGAACCATCAAAAATATAAATGCAAAATTCTGCTTGCACAGGGGCTGGCCCAAAGCTCATTAGGAGGACATCTTTCTCCACTGGCACATGGAGCAGAGCCAGCATGAGTAAAGCATGATTTGCAAAGGTGACTATTTGGAGAATACAATCATGCAAAAACCTGATCCTCCATCAGAATGTCTTTGCACTTTCCAACAGACCAAAAAAAGTGTGTGCACGTGTATGTATGTTTTTATCAAGTGTTTTTGGCATAGGAAGCATTTTGATGCCATGGTGATGGGTGTATCTTGTAAGCCCTTAAACATAATAGATAGAGATAAACCTGAAGCCAGTTAGGAAAACAATACTGCTGTGCTTACATGATCCACAGTTACTCTGAACGGGACAAAAATTTAACTCTTATGGAAAAGATCAAAACAAAACCCCAGATCCATTGTTAAACAGATTAGTCAGACTTTTGGAAAGCTCATGAGGGACAGGGTTCAATCTCTACAGCTGTTATTAGCATAAGCCCTGTACAGCAGTAACAAAAGACCTGCCTGAATCCCACGCTCCTGCTTACTTTGCAATGAGACTCTGCTCGGGCTCACAGCATTTAATGTACACACTCTTCATTATGGGGACAGGACAAGAGGAAGAAGTTGGCTGAAGTTTATACTGCAGCAAAACAAAACTCTTAATGTCTCTTTTTATAAGGGAAGGACTCTACGGTGGAAGAAAGCAGAGCCCCAATGCCAGCAACACCTTTCCTGATCCAGCAGAGCCTGGGCACGATGCTGTGCAGGGCCCCAGCCCAGGTACAGCAAGAGCCAGTCCTTTCCCAGGGAGATGAAGCCATGTCAGGGACAGAGGGGAGCCAGGGATGAGCATGTGCAAAGTAAGGAAAAGCACATTGTGTTGGCTGGATTGAGCAGCATCCAGCTCAGGGCTGGGGTGCCAGGCACAGCCACAGATGGACCTAGGGCAGGAAGGCTCCTGCTCCCCAGTGCAGCAAAGGTACAGCCAGGAGAAAGGAGCCTCAGCACAGCTCCAGAGCAGTTCCCCACAACTGCAGGGATGGGGTGGGATGGGATGNGGCTGCAGGCACGTGCTGTGCCAAATGGGTTAATGGCATCCAGAGTGAGAAGTCTCCACAGGAGAGCTGACAGGTAAATGGAGCAGGGGAATGGAGCAGGGGAATGACAGCCTGCTGAGAAACAGCATCCTGCACCCCTCGTTGGGCGTCAATCACGCGCTCCCCAAAAATCCCCAAATTAGAATTAAATACGACGCTGCCACCTCCGGAACAAAAATTATTCATTCCATAAAAAGCATTTTCATATATCTCTCTTATGACTCTTCCATTCCTCTCCAGGCCCACTCACTCCTCTCCCGCAGAGGAGTAATGTGATGAAGGAACTTTTCTGATTGTAGCATTCTGCAAACTTTTTTTTGTAGAAGGGTTAAATGAGCATATTCCTGCAGGGATAGCCAGTGCCAGAGGAAACAGTGACAGCAAGGGAAAGGGGATTCCTCCCATTGCAACTGAGCTTGACATCTACTCTGCTGAAGGCAGAGGGAGTCCTGCCACCCCTTCCACTGTGATTTTATCATACTGTTTTTCAAGATGTGCAGATTAGAACTAAGTAAGTATCTCAACACATGCTTCATATGCTTAAGTCTTGTTAAAGCTAAGTAAATGCTTAAGGACATGCATTGCTTCAGGAAGCACTGGTGGATGGGATCTGTGCTTTGCCCACAGCCAGGCTTTGCATGAATCCAAGAGGTTTTCCAGGCCCAGCTCAGGAACCTGGGCAGGAATAGAGCTGTTGGTGCATGGTCTCACACTCAGTAACATCTAACAATGGGTCCAGGGAGCACGTGGAGCCAGCAGGTGAATCCCTGAGAGCCCATGGATTCAGAACCAGTTGCATGGCTGGGGCAGGTAAGAACCACTTTGTTTTTTCATGCACTTCTCTATTCCAGCCTGGAGGAGGGACCATTGCTGTAGAAGCAGTGAAGAAGCATTGTACAAGTCCCTGCTGGCAGCCCAATGCTTGGGAGCCAAGTTTAAACTCCTGACTGTCACCACTTCATCAGACAGAGTCAGACACGTTAACCCCACCTTGCTGCTTCTCCACAAACTGGGGCCAGCAATTCTCCTGCTGGGGCTGGAGGACTGAGCCATCACTGAGCACCTCCCAGATCTCACTCACTTCCCCTGGTGCTTGCACCCAGTGCCACCATGTCACCTTCCACTGCTCCAACTCCCACCGTCCATAAATCAGCTGCAGCACTTGCATCTCCTGAAACATTTAACTGGGACAAATGCCACATTAGACTCTGCTGAAGCACTGCTTGGTGAAGACTATAGAGAGCCGTAACACCAACCAAAAGGTTTCAAGTGGTAATTAATCAGCTACAATAATAAATAATACATATGCTTTCAAGTGTTTACTCATTTCCCGAATGTCTCCCATAAATATCTAACCAATAAAGCACACTTTGAACAGTGACACTTGTACATTTTCCCTTCTGAGCTAACTCTGTGCTATTTATTTAAAATAGAAAATTCTGTAGGAGAAAGACAGGTTGAAAGGTAACAGAATTTTGGAAGCAGCTTGAGCATTCAAATTTGCTCTGAACAAAGAATACTTAATACAAATATTTAAACATTTCTCAGTCTTACCTTATGTTATGGACAAAGTTTATACACCTGTTTTAATCCTTTCAGTCAGTTGGCTGCTGGTCTAAAGCTCTGTTCAGCAAGTGTCACATGTGATGCTCACTGGTCAGGCTGCACTCCTGCCAGGGCACAGCTGGCCCACACAGCTTCATGGAAACCAGCACCAAGATAAAATCCTGACCTCAAAAACACAGCCCAAGAAACCTTCACTGAAGTACAGGAGCTTTGCTTTTAATGTAGATGGAACTTCTACATTAGGCTTTTGAAACAAAGTGCTGTATTAAAAAGTAATAATCAAGAAATTAGTGCAGATCTCCCCCCAGTAAAGGAAACCAGGGTTGTGAATACAGCTGGAATGCTCTCCACAGCCTTTGGCCTTTGCCTAAAGTGGCTGGAAAAGGTCAGTGTCATTTGGCTCTTAGCAAGGTCTAAATGAGCTTCAGCCCTTTGTGGAGGGCCAGCCAGTTTGACAGGGCTTAATTTGTGATAGTGAGCCCCAGAGGTCTGGGGACACCCCAGCACAGGCAGTCAGGACCAAGAGCTGCTCACCACCTCCATCCTCCCAGGGACGCTCCTGGGTCCCACACTGGCCTCAGTCTCCTCTCCACCACAGCCCGGGGATACTCAGCCATAATCACCCATCCCACCAGGGCTGACCAGACTTTTAAGCTACAAATTTATCAGGAAGGTGCAAAAAACCTACCTTAATATTCCAGCCGGTACCTAATCCCTTCAACTCTCCTGGAGAGGTGCTTTTCATTTCCAAAAAGAACCACGAGTGAATGTCCTTGCCAGTGTAGGTAATCAGAGCAGCAAAGCCTCTTTTCACCGTGCAGGGCCCAGGTGACTGTCTCCAAGGGATTAGCTGTTACCACATTTAGTTCAGTAAAGGGTTTATCTCAGCCATGTTCACAAAGGCAGACTTTGAAGACATTCACCAGCTGAATTCCTGGGGACTGACACCTTGGGCAGCCTCAGGGCTTGGAGCACACCCAGGAAAGGCATGGAATGGTAATTGGAAGGAGTAGGGAGCTTTTTACCCCTCTCCAGCACAAGGAGCCAGGGCAAGAGACAGCTCCTTTTGAGGGATAAAGCCACTGTCGGCTGCCAGCCAAGGGATGACAGGAGGGTGAAGGAGTAGGAGGGGTGAGGGAGCTGGGGGCAGGAGAGACACTTTCAAAGCCCTCCAGGGCAGGCACCAAGTCTCTGTGCTGATGGTCACAGCAGCTGCTGTCAGGGACACGTGGTGTCCAAAACCATGAAATGTATTCCAGAAAGCCTCTGAGAAGTCCACAAGGTGAAACAACTGGACTTGTGCCACCAGCTTTAATCTGGAGCTCAGTGAGGCTCTGCTAGGCACTGTGAACCAGGAGCAGGGCTGAGGGAGGCACTGGTGTCTGCAGTCACCTTGAGGATTTCAGAGCAGACCACCAGTCAGGCACCCAAGCTCTTCTCAAACCAGTGAGACCTTCCATCTATGAAGAGGAATCATGTCCTAAAAATCTAGACTTTGTGCATCACTGTTCCCTCCAGAATTGATCAAGCATTTTGAGTCCTAACTTGCTGCCTGCTCCAACCTCTTGAGCAATGGCTCAGGTTTTCATTCATGCCAGGGACAAACACTGAAGCTTTGGGACTGCTTCTTAAACTCTTCACCAGAACAGAGGGAAATTCATATTTTCCCTCTTGCTCATCGAGAAAGGAGGCTGGGGTGGGGCTGGAAAGACTTACAAAGCCCTGGGCACACAAGGATAAGAAATTCCACTGTGCTGCCTCCCCTGCTCCCCCAGCTCACAGGGGGCTCTGCTGGCATCTTGCACCAGCTGGCTGAGCACTCAGTGCCTGCACCGTGCCAACACTGCTGCCTGAACCCTGGAGAGCTATTCTAACAGCAATGTCAAGTGGGTGAACAAAGAAATACCAGAAAATGGGGCTGGAAGGAGAATGCCTGAAGATACCAGTGAGCGGGACATCACTGGGCACTTAGAAGAATGACAAAGGCAATTTTCACAAATGGAGGGGTGAAATAAAGGAGAAATGAGAGTGAAGATTGAAAACAATTTCCTACTGTTTGGCATGCTCTAAAATTAGTGCCGTAATAGATCTCATCAGCCAGCATTTATTTTCCATTCTGAAGACAAGAATTCAAATAAGCTGCAGCAAGAGAAGCGCTTGCTTAGCTGAATGGCCAGCCTTGAACACAGGCAGCAGCACAAACCAGGCTGTTCAAATCCCAAAATCAAGCTGGATCTAGCTTGGGATTTTCAGAAGTTAAAATTCAAGCTGGAGACCCTCTTTCCTCGACCACGTTACAACCCCACCAGTACAGAGGGGACAGAGCCTCTGGAGCAGGATAGGACAGGCTGGCCATGGCAGGCCTGCTCCGGGGATTTGCTGCATTCATGCAACTGCAGGAGGCAACTGAGGGAATCCCAAAGTTACACTGCCTGGAAAGGACCTGAGGCAACAGGTTACACACCACTTTTTGGGAAAACCCTGCTGTTAATTGTCCTGATGGCCCTCACTCCTCCCGTCCCCAAGGAACAAGCCCTGCCCCAGAGCCCTGAGGGGGCTGGGGGAGACTCCCTGCAGAGAGTCCCCAACAGCTCCAACATTTTGCTGTGACAAAATATCACAGCACGGGGGCACAGGGCCAGCTCTCACCTGGCTGAGCTCAAACTGTCCCCAGAACCTGCACATGGGTCACCAGACCCCAGGTGGGAACGCTGGCACACATCTGTACCCCACTTGTTGCTGTGCTGATCTGCTCTCGGGGACCAGGCCCACAAGTCTGGCACAAACAAATCCTACGTGGTTTTGAATTCAAACAGCAAATCTCCACAGGCCTCATCTTGCTGCTCCCATACCTACACTCCCTCCTTCAAGCACGCACATACATGTAAAGGTATTTTACACACAGGGGAGCTGTGAAATACCAGGGACATGCAGCAGTGCCTGGGCAGCTCTGGAAAAGCCCCCAGACTCAGCTGGGAGCAGCAATGATGTGACACACCCACTGCTCTTTCAAAGTTTAAGAACAAATCCCTGATGGCAGAGGAGAACTGGCAGCATCACTCAGCTATGAGGTGTCAGAGATATTTCAGGCAGCCATTCCTGAAATATATTCCCATGCAGAAACACAGAAAAAGTCACCCCCTCACTCCCCCAGCTGCCTCTCTTTGCATTACTGCTAACATAGATGTGACTCACTAGAGCTGGTTTTATATTAAACTCCTGAAACAGATTGTTTGGCTGTTATGTAAATACAGTAAATGTTAAAACACCATAAATATATCAGTCAGGCAGTTACCCCTGCCAGCTCTCCAGAGACATCCAAGGGACTGATTTTTTTAAAAGGTAGAGGTGGTAAGAGATGAGGGGGAAACAATAACAACAACGACAACAACAACAAAATATAATAATAATAATAATAATAATAATAATAATAATAATAATAATAATAATAATAATAATAATAATAATAATAATAATAATAATATCACAACAACCTTTCAGCACTGCTCAGGGAGAGCTGTGCCAGTGGCTGCAGTGCCCCCACCACAGCTGATACCAGTGTCCTGCCCAGACATATACAGGCAAATCCTCCAACTTCTGCTGTGCACAGCTTATGCAGCATCACCTGCACAGGACACAAACCCTGTGGCAGCAGAAGTGCCTCCTCACCACGCCACCTGAAACAGCAATGTGACCTCAGGGGAGGTCAGTGTGTATGATAGCACTGATGCTGAGGTCAGGACTTGAGCATATCATGCTTTAAAATAAAATAAGCCCCAAACGAGGCATGAACATTGTTCTTCTTTAGGAGCTGCCTTTCTCCCATGGTGCAGAGGGCATTTGCCACTCGGAGAACAGTCTCCTGCTCACAGTTACATCAGCAAGCCAGCACAGGAACAGATTTTAAAATTTGCAAACACAAGTGTTTTTACCCGAAACCTGACTCCCGTAGACTTATAAACAGTCTATGGGCCAAAGGATTAGTCAGAAAAATTATCTGGCAAATAATCTGCAAGAATAAGCAAAACCAGAGCATATCACCATCTGCTCACGGGCAACTCCTAAGGCAGAAATGAGAAGCCTTCAAATTGAAGCCTTCACTTTGTATGTAATTGTTGATAACCAGGCCACTGCACTCAAAATGCTCCCATAGCTACATTAGCAAGCAAAAAAGGAAGCAGGTAGAAATTAGGATCCCAAATCTTAGTTGTAGTGTAAAGCATGTTGGCTGAGCTGCCACTTGCATGGGCTACACAGAGCAGACCAAACCCCTGCTCAGCTTCAAAAGCAGCTGGAGCCTGTGGGTCCTCACAAATGTGAGCCACCTCTGGGATTTCCACACCACTGGGCACATCTGGACAGGTACATCTGGGCAGGGGACAGTGACCTGCCCAGCCATCACTGGCAGAGCACAAGCTCCATTTCCAAGTGCCTTGGAGATGAGACTGCAGAGCAACATCGTCACAGCACTGCAACGAAGAGATCTCCGAGCTGTGTTTAATTAAATATAGTCTGGGAAAGTCTCTGCTTTTGTTAAACACTACCTCAAAAGAAGAGGGCTGAGTAATCCACCAATGTGGAAAAACACACTCTTTAGCTACAAGGTGTTATTATTATAGGCTTAATATCAAAATGGCTTGTTCAGCTTATTAGGCTAGAGCAAACACTCCTAGCCTTGGCAAGGCTGATATTACAGCTCTGTATTTCACACTTACATAAGCACTCCAGGTTTGTGTGGAGAGGAGTCTCCTGTCTGGAGAGGGAAGGCATTGATTTTCACCAGGTTTCCCTGGCCCAGTAGAACTGGTCAGACAGACAAGAGAGGAGCTGTGTCTGTACAGGCAGCAGCAGGAATGGGAGCTGTGCTGCAGCAGGGACAGTGAAAACAGTGGTGGGAACTGATCTCCCTGGCTGGGGCCAGCAGCATCACAGGTGGGTGACTGCAGCAACTCCACACACGCTGGCACAAGCACAGCCATCAGGGAAACTCTCCACGGCTCTCCTGAACACTAAGGACACTGACCTCACACCCTGATTAACCCAGGAGTCCTGGCTTTCTCCTTCTGCACAACAGAGGTGATCACCAACATGCAGGGAAAAGGTTTTGGAGCAGAGCTTAAGTTACTGCTCTTAGCCTGCCCTTGAGGACAGCCCACAGCAGCAGCCAGGGCTTGCTCCTGGCTCTGCAGCACCGTGGGGTTGGTGATGCATTGCTGCCTCCACACCTGCTCACCTGCCTGCAGGTGCAGCCAGCCCAGGATGACCCCCCCCATCTCTAATACCCAAGTCGTTGCAAATAAAAATTGTAAGTATCTGAGACTTTCAAGACACCATGACATTTAAGGATCTTTTTTGAGTGTTTGGTGCAGTAGAAGCTTTCACTTCTCAAGTTGAAAAACAAACCCTTTCTCTGTCTTTTGTTAATTAAATGTGTTCATTGTATTCAGATCTCATTTTTTGTGCATAATGTTTTGCCCATCTGTTTGATTAAAAAAGAAACCAACCACCCAGCTTCATTAAGCTAATTGGATGCATTCAGCCTTTGGTTAATATTCTGAAGTACTTTACAATTATTCTCCCCAGTTATTAAATCTCCTCTGAGGATCTTATTTTCTGTACTAGACTCTTTATTAGCCAGCACTTGAGCTGGACTGCATTTGCCCACTCCTTACCCACATGCAAACATCCCACCAACTCCTTCAATGGTTTGTGATCTAAGACATGGAGATAAATTTGTGCCTTGATCTGACACTCTTCAGCTCACCCTGACCTCAAAACATACCATCTTCCTCCCTCTGGGCAAGAGGGTTCAACACTGTAGGAGGATGATGAAGTATTAAAGAGAGAACTACAAACTCTGTGTCCTGTGGAAGCTCCCAGGTGAAATTTTAAAGGGAAAAACAGTCTTAGAAAGGCTCAGAACCACAGTGCAAGGTGGACCATCCCAGAGGATGAGAAGTGACACTGGCTCTGTCAGTGTAGCAATGGCTTGGCCATGTGGCATCATGTGAGTGAGCCAAGTGAGCCTTGCTGGCAGTGCAGTGAAGGGTTCTAAGCTCTCTTAGGGTTAAGGTTTCTGTATAACTTGTGGTCAGGCAACCTACCTGCATCCTGGACCTCCAAGGTGTCCCCAGGCTCTCTGCTCCACATCAGAGAACATGCAGTAGCTCTGAGGCTTGGTCTTCACACACCCCACCATCACTGACCATTGCACCAACACTGACCATTGCTTCTCCAAATAACCCAAATTTTCCCAGCAGTGCCCTCCCAGCAGCCCAGCCATGAATCAGAGCAGTCCCTCCTGACCCTCAGAAGTGGCCACAGGACAAGGATTCTCCAGGACCAAGCATCAAGGGCAGGAAAAGGGAATGAATGGCACCAGAATGATGGCAGGAAAGAGACTGAAGGTGAGAGAAGCAGCATAAGCCACCTTGTCTTGGTATAAGCAGAGGTAAGGATGGAGCCCCTCACCTTTCCCTCACCATAACACCTTCCCCTGGACATTGATTTCCTTGAAAACTTGTAACAAATCCTTGCAGCCCTAATCATTGCAAGACACTTGACTCCAGGAGGACAAAGGCTGCAGAAGCTGATGTATTGCAGAGTGAGAGACAGAACTGACAGACAGACAGACACAGCAGGTACCTGGCTTGTCTTTCACACAGGGTCTCATTTCAGAAGGAAAACAAATTAAATAAATTTACTTATTTACAGAAAGCTCTGATTTACATGGTTCTAGTCCTACCCAGCCCTAGCTGACAACAAGACCTTCCATGTTGAGAGGGAGCTGCAAGAGATGAAAACTTTCCCCACATGTGCAAATTGGAACTGTGACTGCTGTTCCTTCCTGAATCAGCACCAAGTTTGAGATGTAGGTCAAGAGCTCTAGAAAACAAGCCAGCAGATAATTTATAGGAAAAGCCATACTGAGTCAAGCCATGTATCCACCCTGCCCTGATTTCTGTCTCTAACAGTGGCCAGCAGTGGATGTTGGGAGGAGTGCTGCTGCAGAAACCAAGAGCTTAAAAATAGTTATGATAATGAGGAAAAGTTTAGAGTTTGGCCTCCTGACAGCACCTCCTGGCTTCAAGCAGTCACTCAGGGAGCCCTGACAGAACATCCCTCAATTTGTCTACAACTAATCTGAAGCTATTTTTTCAGTCTCCACAACACTGTAGGTAACTGAGCTCTGCAGCATGACAAGCACTGCTCAGGCAGCACAATTTGTGCCACACCTGCCAGACAAACAGGGGAGTTCAGGCTTCCCAGCACGTTCCCACAGGGTGTCAGAGAGGATAAACCACACACACCCCCAGTGCTCCATGACCACAACCCAGGGTCAGCAGGCACTCTGTACAGTGCTACAGGGCCAGAGAAGGAAATTACCTCTTCTATTTGCTTCTGCAACCCCAGCCCAGCCTCTATGGTTTGTATTTAAAGAAAGCAGCCAGTTTTCATTCTCTTGTTATAAAAGGTGGTTACACTTGCAAGAAATCACTTGGTAGTAATTTAATGGAAGGAAGAAGAAATTTAGAGGTTGAGGCAGCTGTGATTTGACATGGGCTGACCTGGCACCTGAGGAGAACCTTAATGACATTTCCTTCCAGCCAGCCTGTTCTCCTTGGTTCACACTGTAATTAGCTTTTCCCTTTTTGACATCCAGGCAGAAAGCCTAGACCACACTTGAAAATTTGGCCACATTATTACAACTTTTCAATGGCCTGGCAACAGCATCAATTAATAGAGAGCTCACTGCCCCACTGTGCTTAATGCTTTAAGAAAGGCAAGCTTTGGCTCAAAGAGCTTAGAATCAAAGCAGGCTTTAAAAATAGAGCTTAAATGTTGTAGTTTAACTTGGCAGGCAGGTAAACACCACACAGCTGCTTGCTCACAGATCCCTCTCCAGAAATGGGGTAGAGAACTGAAGGGGGAAAAAAAAGTTAAAATTTTGAGTTGAGATAAAAACAGTTTAATAGGATATAAAAAGAAGAGAAAATAATTAATAACAATTTAATCAGAATATAAAAAATAAGTGATGCACAATGCAATTGGTCACACCTGCAGACCTGTCAGGCAGCTCTCCCTGCAGCTGATACACTACAGGTGAGGTGGGATGATGCCCAGCTTTTGTGGAATCTTATTCAGCTAGAGTGAACAGCTCTGCAGCTCCCCAGAGAGGGGAGGGATGTGGGATCAGGCTTCATTCCCAACAAGTTCTGCCTCACCCCCTGAACACGTGGCCTTCCCCTGGGGACACAGTCGAAGTGAAAGAGGGAGCACCAAGAGCTGGGTCTGAGGTCCTGGGAAACGTAAAACAAGCTGCTCTTCTGCATCTCCCATCACCAGCAACATTCCTTTAACTTAGCCTTCAAGGGAAATGACAATTGCCAAGGACTGACTCAGACTGTTCCCTGAGTGCCACCAAGGAGTAGGTGAGCTCTGCTGCACATGGTCTGAGCTAAGCCTGAATCAAGAAATAAGCAGGGCTGGAAAATTAATGTTGTTAGTCAAACTTGAGAGCAGTGCTGGCCCTCAGCCAGGGGTTATTCCAGATGTGCTCCATGTCCTGCATCCTGGGCTTTGCCTGCCTACTCCTCACACACAATCCCAGCAGGGACAATGACCTTGTCCATCTGTGACAGGGTCATGGATCCCAACAGGAAAAACACAAGGCTGCAGATTTCCAAAGGGACAATCCCAGTGCTTCATTTCCCTGATTTTTTTTTTTTCAGGCTGAATCCATCTCATGCCACATACTCCATCACATTCCTGAATGCCTGTTCAGAGGAACAGGTCAGTACCCGTGGGAGGATGCACCATCCCAGAGGTGGTGGCTGCTCCTATCTCCCTCCCACCTGATGAACCTGATCACACAGTGTGATCCAGGTCATCTGTGCCAAAGCTGGTAGCAGCCCCACAGCATTATGTGAACTAAAGATTTCCATCCTCCAGTGAAGCCACTAACACCCACAAACCCAAAAATCCCTTCTGTGGTTTCTTCTTGGGGTCAGCCAACATACCAGACAGCCCAGAGCCAGGAGAAGGATGCACTTGCCTATGAGAGACCTGCAGCAGCACACAAATGCACTGCAGAAGGGACATCTACCCTGAAATTTGCTCCTCTCACTCCCAAGCTTCCTTGTTTTCCTTAAGATCATGTCTGCAGCTAAATGAACACATTACAGCAGAAATTTTACTCTTAATTTGTCCCTTGGGTGTTTTGCTGACCCTACCAAGAACTATATTTAAATGTGCAATTTCCTGGCTAGACTCATTTGCAGTCCCTCTCCCCTGGCTGCCTGTGCAAATCTGGCCCAGAATCCAATTAGCTACTACCACCCTTTAAATCAAAGGAATTACACTCAAACAATAAAAATAAAATTAAAGATTTTAATTATATCATCATTATTACATGTCTAAATACTTAAAATTCCCATGCTTTCTGGGAGATGGTCTCAAAAGGCTAGAAAATTACAAGTTTCCAAAGCAGACAAAATTGTAGCCAAAACAAATAATTTGACAGGAGGCTCTGCCCAGCCCAATCCCCAGAGCGTGTCTGGTTTGACACACTGCAGAGCTGGATGTAGGAGCTGCCTGGCACCATGGATGGAGCAGCTGCTCCCCGGCACCTGTGGGAGGTATGGGGAACCCAAAGGCTTCCAGCTTCTCACATGAAGGAGCAGCTGCATTCCATCTGGTATTAATGGTCAGGAATCTGCTTTCATCAGCACCAGCACCACCCTCCCCAGTGCCTAGGATGTGTTCCCACTGCAGCTTCCAAAGTACAGGAACTGGTTTGCCTCTGAGAGTTTGCTGGTTCACATTTAGTCCTTGACTAGCTTCAGCTGGTCCCAGTGACATCCAGGACTGTTCCCAGCAGTCCCAGCTGTGCACAGGAGCAAGAAAGGAGGATGTGGATTCCCAAGGCCATAGAGCCCAGGGGCACCACAGAGGGGTGCTTTGTTCCTTTCCCTGTCACATCCTTTAAGGCTCCAGGTTTTACAGGTCAGGTTCCCAACTGTGTGATGCTGTGGCTGTTCAGATTTGACAGTGACCTCAGAGGACCTTCAGAGTCCCTCCTGGACAGGCTTTCCCACCCCCTCCAGCTCACCAGCCTGTGCTCCAGCTCTTGGCTTCCTGCCTGCCTGCAGGAGCTGCTCAGCAGATCCCCCCAATCCTGTGGCTCTGGTGACTCTCCACAGCCCTGTCCAGCCTGGGGATGGGGCTGTGCAGGGCAGGAAGAGCCAGGCACTGCTAGGTTGGAAGACATCAGGAGAGCTGATGTTATTTGGCTCAAACTTTCCAACTACCAGCACTGCTCAGCTTGGGAGATGCCAGGGCTGCAGGGAGGCTCAGAGGAGGTCAAGGACTTTGGAATAGCCAAGTTCTGCTGGAAATGGCATTTCTCAATGTCAAATAAGGAGTGGCTGGCATGACTTTGCTTCAAGGTATCAGCTGTCAGGTCCAAACAGTGCAGTCACCTGTCCCTGCTCCAGGAAAGCACAGGGGTGTTGTAGGAGGGGTCACCACTTATCACTGTCGAGCCAGGAATGGAATGAGAGACTCCAAGGTTGAGAAGGTGACAGAACAAGCTTTATTATAAGAAGAGCCCCCTAAGCAGAAATCCAGAGTCTTTTATCACCAGACCCTCTAGGTAGAGAAAGCACCCTGCACTCTGAAGGACAACTATTGTAAAATAACAGGTGCAAAGAGAGATGATGATATGGTTTGTAATTCCTTCCTCTGAGCTTCCCAGGCCAAGCCTGGGAAATTTATCTCTGTTCTTTCTACAGAAGAACTGAGAGCAACCACACAGGGGCTTCACTCAGTCCCCTCAGGAGCCACACCTGCCACCAACCTGGGTCACTGCAGGAATTCTACATTTGAATTAAACAGCTCCTGTGTGGGACAGCTCAGCCTCCTTGGGATTGGAGCAGGAAGGGGTTCAGTGTGAGGCACAGCCTTCCTGCCAGGAAAGCTCAACAACAACTGCAGAGGCAGTGATCCACAGGACACGGCAGTGGAAGGGACAGCTCCAGAGAGGCTCAAGTCAGTACATGTGCATGGTGGGACAGGGATTTGCTACAGGAGGGAGCACTGCCAAAATAAATTTATTGAAACACAATTATGCTCTTTCTTCATTGACTCCCCAGCCTCATGCCCTTCCTTCTGAGGGGAGCAGATAGACCAGGACATGGACAGGGCTGTCAGACATTTTTGCAGAAAGCCATCAGCTAGGAAGACCAAATTCCCCAGGAGATGAGCAACTCTGAGCCATCTTCCCCTTCTTTTGCAGGCAGCTACACTGACAACTTGGAAAAATACTCTGCAGAGCTCCGTAACCAGTTTGATAGTGAAATGTCAGCACATTTCTGGGTTAATGAAAGCTGGGGCTTGGGAGGAGAGAAGAAGGGAGACAAAGAGATTGGAATGCATTTCACAGCACAAGAAGGTTTCAGGGCAAGGAAAAATTTATTCATACCTAAAGAGCATGGAATATTAAAGACTCTGGGTTTCATTTCCTCCGCAAGGCCTTAGTGGAATGAGACTCTCAGCACTTTGCAGTAACCACAAAACATCCTCAATGAATCCAGGTGGTTTTACCCAGCTCACGGCAAAACCTCAAAAATACCTTGGCATTGCAGCCATGGCATCAGCAGGAGGCTGGAGCAAGCAAGGGAGAGCAGGGAGAGAGAGCCAGGGAGCTCCCTGGGGATGAGGGGAGGGGGCTTCCCCTGGGACTCTGGGCAGGGGAACCAGGGGAACTGGACCAAAGGCAGCCCAGTAACGTGCTGCTTTTGGAGTCAAATTGAAGACATCTCTTTAGGTAACAGAATGCTGTATGCATCCCCAGAGCATCTGCCATTTTTTGATTCAGATCTGGAGGCTTTATTTCCATTTATGTGGCACTTCAGACACTGTTATCACCTGGGCCTGATGCTGCACAGAGAAAATGCTGGTCCCTGCTGTGAAGTTTATGCTCTTAACATAATAAACAATGAGGCAAGCAGGCAGATGTTTGGATGAGCACAAGGAAAGCTGTATTGGTTTTGCTCTTTCATTCCTTTGGTGGCTGAGAGGATGTGCCACAGAAGAATCAGTACCCACAGGTGGGACAATCTCATATTGTCCTTTTGAATCTCTGATAATCATTCTGCATGGAAGACAGATCCAGTGGCATTCAGGTGTAGTACAGACACTTTTCAGCTCCTTGGAAACAGCAAATTCTGAAAATTAACAAAAAATACCAGTTCCATTCTGCATTCAGACTTAAATTAATCTGTCTGGCATTAAGGAATGGACTTCCAGCAATTGCTATGAATAAAGCATGCCTTTTCACCGTTCTTCAAGGCAAATTACAAGCACTGGTCACATCAAACTCCATGAGAAAGGACACAGCACCCTGGAAGAGATGCCTGATCTCTCTAACCTGAAAGTGCACATTAATAACACAGCTGAGAACACTGAAATTCATGCCCACTACTACCACAGGACAAGCTGAGCCAGATGAGCTTGTCCCCACTGCTGTAACAAATCTCACCCTGCTCATGCAGTAACCCCATATCCCAGCCCTGAGGGGACACATTTCTGTTCCCCCTGCACTCAGCAAGGATTGGCCTATCAGCCTGCACTTGGACATCTTTCACTTCTCCAGCCCCATCTTTCAGCCTGGGGATGAGGTGCTGACACAGAAGGGCCAAAAGACTCATCTCAGGTCTGTTTTACACTCTGCCTGCTACCCTCAGATATCATTAACCTTTGTCAGTCAAGCTGCCTGACAGCTACAGAAAGGTCAATCCAGACTTTGGCACCAAAGCACCTCATCAGTGAGAGGTCAGCAGATGAATTTCCTGTCCTCATACTGCCACTTGAAGCAGGCACACCATCAGCAAGCAGACCCAAACCCTCTGTTCCAGCACAAATAATATCCCAGAACAGCACCACCCAGACAGCACTTCCAAAACCAGGTGTTACCAAGTGGCAAAATTAAGACTTCACTCATTTAAGTGGTTGGCTTCCACATGTGTACTGTAATAATTTGTCATAGTACCACTGCACCAGGTCCTCCTAACTTTCAAATACCTTGATTTCTTTGGTATGGGGTTACCACCTTCTATACATCACCAGTATCCAAACCCAGTTCTCTCTCCTTCTCTCCCAATTTTCCACACTGACCAGTAAGCACTGACAAAAGACAGGGCAGGAAGCTCTGAAGCAGTGGAATACATTTCTCCAAGGCAGCACTCAACTCATTGAGAGGCAAATTCATCCTTTTTCTTTCATGCTGCCATCAATCACTTCTCTCACACTGCAGGAAGGAAGCCTCCCTCCTCAGTTGAGCTGTGGTTCATCCTCAGATCACATCCCTGCCATGCTCCTAATGAAGAGGCAGCTCACACATCTTTCAGCTCCTTGTCCACAAACAGTCAAGGCTCCACGGGCTGGGCTGGAATGAGGGAGAGGGAGGGTCTGGTAGCAGATACCCAGCATGAAGCAACAGCTACAGACCCTCTTCTAGGCAGGGGTCCCTTTGAGCATCCCAAATTCTCTCTGAGAGACCATGTTAGAGCAGCAGAGCAGAGTAAGGCCACCAGCAGCATCCAGCCCATGGGGAGGTCCAGGAGCAGGAGGAAAGCTCTGGCAACGCCAGCATGTTGCCAGTACCATGGTGAGTAAGCACAAAGGCAGGAGGTAGCTGAAGTAACTTTGACAGAGCTGGACTCAACAGCAGGACAGCAGGGGAGCTGTGATAATTAGAGCCAGCCTCAGGTAGGTACACACATGCACACACTACTCTGCAAAGCTGTGCTGGCTCGGTTTTTTTGCTACTGCTGCTCAATTCCTTCAGCTTTATCTACTGCAGATGTGACAGCCTCGAGCTGTGGGCTTCAAAGGGCTGTGCCCATGTTGTTTGTGTACAGCAAATCCATCCTCAGCAGCTCTTTTGGGGATTTAGGACTCACTTCTGTTCTGTAGAATGGAAATCTGAACTACTGTCAGGAGCAGGAGAGGGGAAGAAGAGACAGGCACCCACGATAAAGTCTCATGACAGCAGAACAGTCTTTGAGTTAAAATAAATAATATAAATACACTCTACAAAAGCAAAGCAAAACCAAGACAAACTATGCAGTGGGTGGTCCCAGCTCTGCTGCACTCACAAGACTGCAAGACAAAATTGTAACCAATCTTTGCAGCTGAGGAACACGAGGAGGAGAACAGCAGCACCAGACCCGAGCACTGCTCCAGCACAGCACTGAGCTGGCACACGCAGGCACCACAGTCCAGGTCACCAGGGCAGGATGATCCCACATCCCTTGGTACCACTGATTCACACTCTCACCTCCATCCTAATCAGTCACAAATACAACACTAACACATCCTCAGAAAGTGTTATTTAGCCGGGGTTTCCCCAGCACTTAATGCTCTGCCCTCACAAGGTCACAAAATTCCAGTGTCACTTGGCTGAGAAAAACAATCAGCACACCCCAAAAATATTCATGGGGTATTGCACAGGAACTGCAGGCTTCAGGGATCTGCTCTCTTCCACCTTGGCACACAGCTCTGTGCTTAATACAGGCCCCTCTGCCCATCTCTGCTCTGCAGCAATGACTCCCACCAACATTCCAGCTCTAAAAAGGACAGTCCTCACTTATACTGCTGTGAGGGAGTGGAAACCACTGGAGACAGCGTATTGTAGAGGGCAGCAAAAAAAGTGAGGCCATGAATTTGGCTCCACTGCCCCCAGGGAAGCACTTGCCACTCAGCACCAGTACCAGCAGAAAGGAAAGCTAGACTTCCATGCATTCCATGGCTTTTCTGCTTGTCCATGGCTGCTGTGCAGAGACTACAAATCAGGAACTGGAGAAAGGAGAAGCATGTCTGCATCTCCAAGACACATATTCAAGTGCTGCTCCAGCACATCACAGCCTTGCTGTTTACACTCACACAAGAATGATTAGAGCAGTCGCTGTTAAATAGCTAACAACTTCACCAACAACTCTCTGAACAATACTGAGGAACTCATCACAACGTTTCACAGCCACCACTCTGCAGAAACACTGAAATCACCCCAGACACAAGCAGCCTGAATTAATCCCACACGGATTCTAGCAAAAAGAACTACAACTATTTCAGCAGTACTCACCTAAAAATAATGCCCTCCCAGGGCAGCAATCCAAAAGAAACAAGTCCTCAACAAACCACACCTTATGGACAAAGCATGACTCAGCTCAAGAAATAATATACAAGAGTTGTCATCAAGAAATAAAATACAAGGGTTCCTACTTGGCCAGGTTCACTCCCGAAACCAGCAGCTTTGTGGGATATGAAGCTCCCAGCTGCCATGGGACAGCCCTCCCTTTCAGCTGCCAGCCTCAGCCCACCAAGAAGCTGTGCCCTCAAAAAGGTTTGGGCTTTCAGGAGAACTTCCCCATCCAGGGACACCAGCACCTGAAAACGACAAACAAAATTTCTCCAGTGTCAGGTACTTGACAGATATGACATTTGTGCTTCTCCCTCTGTTTCTATCCATACCACTTGTGCCAAAAATATAAAATAAAGTGAATATCTAATATATAAAATAGGTATGACTATATAAAATATATAGTAAAACCGAAGAGTGCAATGAAACATGAAAATCTTCCTAAAAGATTTTCTTCCTAAAAACTTAAACCAGTAGAAAAAGTGACCAACAAATGCAGGCTGCAAACTGCTAAGTGAGTTAGAACTGCAAGTTCTGCAGCCCTTGACTGCACTTCAGCATCAATGACACAGTCTATAAAATCTTTTTCTGTGATTAAGGACTCAATCCATAAAGTCACCACCTGTGGCCAAATACACAAGCCTGAGAAACATCTCTGTTCCTGAAGGGCTGGAACAAATGTACTCACACCTCACCCACCACCACAAATCAACAGCCACCCTCCCACACATGGATGAAAATCACTGTGGCTCCTTCCCACCATACCATCTTGCAGATTAGTATCATTCTCCAATTTATCAGTTATTAGGATCTGTTCTCCTTAGAAAATTTCAGACACTTTTCTCCAGCCATGCTAAGCTTAACCACTTTAACTTAGTCTTAATTAAAACTACATGCTTGACCACATGGCGTTTTTTGGTATCATTCATTTACCAGCTGTACCTGACACTTTAACCAACACAAATATCCCTAACCAATCTTCAGACCTGCCTCGATGACTGCATTATGTCAACAATTGCTCTGCACACTTCAATCATTTCCACAGCCAGCCACACACATTCCTCTTTCAACCACTTATTTTTGGTGATGGGGTCACCTTTCTCCATGCTGGATGTTTGCTTCTTAAGGCAAGTGACATCTCTTGTCCCCCTCACCTGCCCAGAAAAAGGAAAAAAAAAATACTGAAAATCAGAGGACCTACCATGAAGACAAACACGTAAGAGGAAGAATTTTCACAAGGGCTACTGAATTCCTGGTTGTCCTGAGAGGGGTGTGCTTTGCTACAGTTTAAGACACAAGCCAAGAACATTTTATCTCATACCAACTCTGTACTTGGCTTTACACTGACAGCTCAGGCCTTGCTTTATCCCAAAGATAAAGGGGTAACTTGCTCCCCTGCTCTTTCTCAGCAAAGGGATGGCTCAGCTTCCTGAGCCTCCCTCTCCACCTGCCAAGCTGCAGCAGTGGCAGGGCTGAGTAGCAGAAAGCATCTGTCAAAGGCTGTGCAGGAGAAGTCTCCCCCCACCCCAAGTTAGAGGTAAAAACACCCAAACATCCTGCTTCCCCATTCCCCTTCCCACTCAGGACAGCTCCTACTATAGCCTGATGCTGCCCAAAGCTGGGCTCTGCTGCTGACTTCACACAAACCATTTCCCTCCCACCTTTCACCCACTTGTGTTGGCTTAACTCAGCATCCCCACAGGCCCTGGAGCCAAGGGAGATCTCTCACCCAGGCAGAACCTGCCCCCCCTACACCCAGCATTTGTCAGGGCTTTGAGCAGCTGAACAGACCCATCAGCAGTGCACCTGGGCTTTAGGGCACTGAAGGGTATCCTCTCTCCAGGCATCTTCCCAAGGCAGACTAATTGCACATATTGATTTCAGATCCTACCAAACTGCCTTCCACAGCTCCAGCACTGACAAAATCCTCATCCCGAGCTCTTCACCAACACACATCCCTTCTCCACTAGCCTGGTGTGCCTGGATATATCCTCTCTGCCCCTTGGCCAGGCAGACATCTCCTCTGGAGACCAAAGGCAACCTGCTAGAAGCCATCCAGCAACCTCAGCCTTTTCCTGAAGCCTCTTACAAAAGATGTTTCTTCTTCCCCTGTCCCTAGGTAGCAACAACCCTATAAGGGCTCTTCTCAGGTCAGCACTGACATTGAAGAGAAGATTTGGCTTTCAGACAGAACTGTTCTTTCCACAGTTCATCAGAAAGTGGCACAAATACACGGTTAAAACATCCTTCAGTAACTTCAGGGAACAACAGCAAATCAGCAAAAAGAGATGCCCTACTCTGCAAGCAGAGCCTTGGCTGAAGCACAGTGACACAGCACAGTGCCACCTCTTCACACCCAGCCAAGGTCTAAGCCACACAAGTTTTTGTCATGACCACTGCCTAAATAGTGCTTCTTGCTCCAGCAAAGAGAACACTGCGACACCATCCTTCAGACATGCCCCTGCTGCAGGCTGAGGACATTCCTGCTGCAGCCACCCCACAACAGCCCAGTAGTGGAAGGGAAATCCCACAGCCCCTTCCCAGCAAAAGAAAACTGTGCAAGGGCAATTAATTGCATCAGGCAAAGACATTTAGGGCTCACTGAACACATTAATTAGAGAGCACAGAGCAGCAGCACAGGCTCTGAAAGCCATGGCAGAAGCACAGCACCTTCTGGCTGTGTGGAGTGATGGGGAAACTCCCTGCTCTGAGGCTGTGCCAGGACAGGTGAGGCCCCCTTGCAGCTTCACTGCAGAAACACCTGGATGGGCAGCTCTGCCCACCTTGTCCGAGCCAGGAGCTGTCCTGGGAGCACTCACACATACCCTACTCCAACCCACAAGAGCCATCCCAAGCTCCTGGAGAAATAGCTGGACACAGCTCCAGACAGAAGGCACTTCAGGCCAGCAAACATAGCTTCCCTCAGGGAAAAAAATCTGTTGGGACTCGGTGGCCTGGCACCTACTGTGACTTAAAGCCCAGCCTGCAGACCATATCAAACCATGACATGCCTGAACTCCTTGCTGGAATGATAAGAGCCTGGTGCTTACGCTCCTGGTTGCTAAGATCTGACCTTCTCCAGGCAAAAGCCAAGGGAGCAAGCCCAGGAAAGCAGATTTATTGCTCTGCCTGGAGTTCAATCCCATTCACACCAGGCATCCCAGCACAAGCATAGGGCTCACATAGCAAACCATGCACAGGATATGTTGGAGCACAGCCCCAGCACGCTGGTTTTGGTTTTTCTCTTCAAGCAGCTGAGACAGTGGCGCTCTGCTTGCCTTATTCAGTTTTGAAAGCAACACTTCAAAGCCATCCCATGTCAAACTCCAGAACAAATGGAAGCTGCCAGAGATGCCTCACAGGGAGGAAGTTAACACAGGATGGGAAGCTTAATGTGGAATTGCAGACTACTGTAAACAGAAAAGCAACAGTTTCCTATTAAACAAAACCTTTTCCAATAAGTTACAACTACAACAGAACGGTAATTTTACCTTAATCAGAGCAGCTTAAGAAAGTGGTACCTTTGCAGGATCAGCAGTTTTCCTTGTTCACAGCACACAGGCCATTGGGAACTGCAGGTTATTGTCCCTCAGAGCCAAGGTAAGCAGAGAGGAAGATAAGCCCCTCTCACGCCAGCCTGGCTGCCAGGTGCACGCTCCGAGACACGGCCAGGGCAGGACAGCTCAGGCCAAGGCACCGACCCACGGGAAAACCCCAACTTGGAGGAGCTCACCTGATCCCAAGGGCAGTAAGGAGATTAGGAAGCCGTGACAAACCTGCACGGAGCTCACCGCACTTCCTACCTTCTTCTCTGCCCCCTCCAGAGAAGAGCGAGAGATGGCTGGCACTGGTCAAACCGCTCAAAATCCTACCTTTCAGGAGATTTTTTTTTCCCCATTATATTTTTGAGCTCGGTAAAATCATCACCTCCGGAGCTGCAGCTGCCGGGCGCATCCCCGGCGGCGCCGCGGCGGCGACTCCCGCAGCTCGGGGGATGCGGCGGCTGCCCGTGTCCACCCGCGCCGACCCCCGGCTCCCACCCGCGTCCCCTCCACCGCCGCCGGGACGTTGCCCGCGGACCGTCCCCGCAGGGCGTCCCCCCCGCGCGCCACTTGTCGCCGGCCGCCGAAGGGCTCGCAGCCCCGCGGACGCAGCGCGGG
>VWZP01010581.1:97312-164608 GCA_013396995.1 Dicaeum eximium
AAAGGCAAAAAAAACCCCAAAAACCCAGCGTATTTTCGATGCCCTGTGGTGTCCAGCCAGGATCGCATGTGGGGTGCGGGCTTTTGGGTGAAAACACGGGGCGTTTTAGTAATCACAGAATCTGTGAAGTTGGGAAAGACCTCTTGACATCGTCGAGTCCAGCCGGTGACAGAACGGAACACTGAGAGCCGCGTCCTGGGAAAATGACTCCCTCATCTCCCTGGGCAGCTCGTTCCAATGCTTAATCACCCCTTCTGCGAATAAATTGTCCCTAAATACTCCCTAATATATCTGATCAGGGAAGGTGGCACTGACATGGTGGGATCCTGGCACACGGGTGTCCCCTCACCCGGGCTCTGTCTCTAGAGGAGTAACACCCAACCCTGACCATATACACTTCCTCAAGGGTTGCAGCAATGAGGAGAAATTAGCACACCGACTAATCTCACTGCTGTTCTTCAAGGAATTCCTACAAGCAGATGCCCTCTTTGGTTTGACTCGCATTTTGGCTTAATTTTCCCCTCCCTCTCTCTTTTACCTTCTTGACTCGTAGTGGACTGTGCCCCTGGTCGAGGGGCTCCCACTGCACCCAGCAGTGAATGTTTGCAGTGGGATTTGTGAAGATGTTGATTTTGTGACAAGTGACGCGTGGCAGGACTCACTGGGCTCTGCTGTGACTCCACTCACAGTCAGGGTCCCCTCCAGGAATCTTGGGTTTAGCCAGAGAGCTAAATGGATTAAATCCACATCTTGACTCAACTCATTGCAAACTGCTGCTCCTTCCTGCTGTGACAACAAGCAGATACAAATGCCTGTGCCTGCTTCCAATGAGTCTCAAACAATCCTCTGCTTTGGAAACAAATTCATTCCTCACCATGGGTTTTATAACTCGAAATAACATATTAATAATGCATTTTGTGGTTTACTACCAACTTTTTCATCTCAAAAAAGCTTCCCCTGTTGTCATTGTGTTGAGGAGAGTACCAAAATGTAATCCAGAGGCACTATTCATTAAAACAGCAAAGTCATCTTAGAAGCCTAGAAAAGAGCATAATTTTTTTCATTTACTCATTCTGTGGGTATGTTTATTATAGTCAGCCATAGCCTGCTGCTATTTGCTGTGTGCATCCAAGTCTTACTTTTCTTGCAGAAATGTGCTTTGTCACCCTGGCTAGTCACAGGCAGCTGAGCAACTCTGTACAGATGAACAGGTTTATTCAGGGCTAGTACCACTTCCATCTAAAATATTTGTGCATTCTCTTTGCCAATTTTCAGTCGAAACCACTTGGAGTCAAAATGTTATGTGGTTCAAATCTTGACTGCTAAAGAGTTGCTACATTCAGTGAAATGATCCCTGTTAGAAAGCTACAAAGGGTTGTGTTTTCAGCTCATCACAGAGAAAACCCAACAGAGATCTTCCACGAACGGGAAGCACTGGGGCAGTGAAGAGCTCTTCGGACAGGTGAACAGCAGCATGAGAACCAGTGAGAGGGTGGCAGAGCCTGCTGCATTTTAGGATAACCGAAGACATGTAGATGTGGCACTTAGGAACACGGTTTAGTGGCAGTGTTGGGTTTGTGGTTGGACTTGATCTCAGAGGTCTTTTCCAACCGAAATGATTCTATGATTATAACAGCACAGCAGAGAGCCCCATCTCATTGAATGTGTGCTTCCAAAGCTGCTGTTGTCTTCCAGCAGCTCTGGGTATTAGCTAATGGCATGATTAGACACCATGTCAAGGCAGCCGGCAGCCTGAGCTCCTGGGCTCTGTGTTTGCCTTGGTGGACTCTCAGGAAAAGTAAAACAAACCCATGAGCAAAAGCAAAGCCTCCTCCCAGGCCTGAGTGAAAGCCCCTGAAACCTCCTTCTTGCCTGCCTGGGATTATGCGCCCACGACCCAGGAATGTGCTTGTGCCTGTGGAGGGACTGTGCTCCTGTGACTCCAGGGCAGGAGAGATGCTCTGAGAGACCATAACATGAAAGCCAAAACACTGACCTGTTTCACAGAGGCTTTCAATTCAATCAAGAGGGCCTTGCTCATGCAGGGCCAACTCAGCTTCTCCTGAGCAATGAGTGAACCTTTCAGCCTCCCGCTCCTCTTGCCTTAATTACTTGTGAGGAGGTTTTGCAAGGGTTTCAGAACTCATTTGGACTGATTCATTTGCGCTTTGAGATGTTTACGAGATGCTGGCTGTTTAGAAAGTGCTGATATTTGTCCCCTAAAGATCTGCCTCCTGTAGCACCAGGCAGTTTAAATCACCAGTGATGTCTGAAGCACAGTTTAGCACAAGTATCAAGGTTTGAAACTATCAGCTCTGGCAAAGACTGCGAGCACTTGACTTAATGAAATAACCTGGTTGGCTCAGCTCAGTCAGAACGTGCTGTTTCTTCCAGAAAACAAAAAAAAACCCCCAGAACAAACCATGTGCCTCAGCTTCCCTTTTCATCATATACAGGTGATTACACTGCAGAGCAGTTGTGGCCAGTGGAAAGAGAGTCACAGACAATATCTCTCTAATACTTAGACCACAATTGCTATAACAATGTTAAAATAAGACTTTGATATTTCTGTTCAATAATGATTGAGTATGATTGGTTGGTAACTGATTTCACATGTTTTTTGGGTGCAAGGATAGGAAATGTGTTTACTTACTCTGTCCTTGAATTACAGCCATGAGGGGAAATTTCCCCAGGCATATCACTAGTATGTTTAGGTAAAAAAATATTTTAAACCATCATTTAATTAGGAAATCTCTTAGTGGTGCCATAAAGCTGAGCAGGATCCGTGCTTGGTTCTGGTAGGCAGAGCCCTGTTATCTGCAGCGATCCTGATTCACTCCTGCTGAAGAGCCCATCAGGTGACCAGGCTGTTGCTACATTCAGGACTCATTTGGACAGTTTTGAATTTTAAACTTTCAAAAATAAGGCAATAAAGCAATTAGAAACAAATAAAAAAAGGAGCACTTCACCAAAGACAGCCAAAGATTATAGTGTGGCATAATTAATAGAGGGCTGGCAGCAGGGAAAATGGGCTGTAACAACCACACTGTCCCCAGGAGAGTGGCTGCAGGCTGAGCTGCAGGATGTCAAGTGCTCAAACAGCCAAGAAGCTCCTTTTGCCACCCAGCACAGTCTGGCCTGAGAATGCCCAGCTGTGGGACAGAAGGAAATAAAAGCATCCTTCAGAGCTGGGAGGATATGCATGTTCCTGCCAGTCCTTCACTGTGTGTCAGCCGGAGGATTCATCCAACTGAAAACATGCTCCCACAGCAAAAGAGAAAGGGAAATAGTGTAACCAGAAAGGGAGGTGCTTTTTTAGGGAAAAATCCAAGGGTGTCCTAAGAGGAGGACTGGGTTAAAAATAACAGGCAGTCTGCTGTGCCAGGGAAAGAATGAGTGGGCTTAAAGATAGGAGAGGTTGCACAGGAAAAGAGTTATCTACTTCTTGAGTGTTACTCATTTTAATTTGCCTTGTTACAGTGTCTGGAAGCACCAGGTGGAAATCAGGGCCTCATTGTGCTGGGAATTGAGCACAAACATAATGATTAAGTGTTGCCAGCTCTGCAGAGATTGAAATATAATTCCTCATCTCTGCAGAATCACTAACCAGCATAATTATTGCCAAATAAGTTTTTCTGTAATTGCTCTTCTGGAATATCTGTGCTACTTGATTTTTTCAAAATAACCCTGCCTGAGGGGGTGAAAAGACATATCTGTACAAGATCCAACCTAGTAGCTTTTACAGATAACAAAAGCTGGTCAGAAGCAGAAAATTCTCACTACATTTAAATCCATGTTCAAAAATTTTTTGCTGGTATCTTGGTTTCCATTTCTATAAAATGGGAATAGTCACACTGCACTCATTGCTTGCTTTTGTTGTCTAACACCCATGATCAAGGCAAGAGTCCTCTGTTAGACATTTGGAGCACTGACACTGTCACATACAAGGACTTGTTACTGCTGATTGTAAAGATTAAGGATTAGCTGGATAACATCCATTCTTCCTTGTGTGTCTTCTGGGACAGTGCTTGAATTGCTGAAAGTTCCTTTCCTATTAGTATTTTTCTATTAGTGTGTAAATTTTCTACTAACTGTGTAAAAACCAAAATGCAATCAAACAAGGAGTTTAAAAAAACCCCACAAACAACCCAATCCTAACTGGCCACAGCATGAATGGGAAGCAACACAGCACACTGTCCTTGAAGGGGTCTTGACATGATGACCAAATCCCTTTTGGGATTCTGTAGCACTTCATCCTGCTGCTCAGAGGTCACATCATGACTGCTTCAAATGCAGTTGTTTTCTGGCCACAACACAAAGTAATTCTTCTATCTAAGAACAGTAAATTCTCCCCTCATTCTCAGAGCAAGATCAGGTCAAACCAAGAGGACAGGGATGTGATCCTGCTGGTCACCCACACTTCCCCACTGGCACTTGCAACACCAGGTGTTTTTAACCTGTCAGCATTTCCATTTGTGAGGCTCTAGCTTTTAACTGCTGTGTCCTATCCTGCATTCAGTAACTTTGTGTGAGTTTTGACAAACTGGAAGGCACTGGGAAGGGGCTGGGAGCTGCAATGCTGAAGCAGAGCATCTGTGCCAAGGAAGGCTCCTTACGGGGCTGAACAGAGCAGCCCTTCCTCCTTGGTCTCAAATCCCTGAGCACCAGCTCCAGCCTCTCTGGCAAAAGAAGGCCTGAAACAAGTGCCATGGGCTTTCCCTGCCTTTTCACACAGCAGAGGGGACCAGTGTATGTTAAAATCTGACTCTTGCTCAGTTTCCTCTCGACAGCCATTGCTCTGTTTGGCACCCACCTGGGAGCCACAGGGCCTGGGGCCCCTGGCTTTGAGGAGAAGCTTGTTTAGGAGAAAGAATTAAAATTGCAATATCTCATTCTGCTGATTGCAGAAATGATGAATAAAAAACAAAGAAAAGGATCCCCAAAGATTGTGCATTTAAAGAAAACAAGTTAAAGAGATGAAAGTAAATCCTTCCATGATTTTTAAAGCAGCCTTGGGACTTTTTGGGATCCCAGCTCAGAAGTTTAGGATAGCAACTAGAGGGAATCATTTACAGGTTGCATTTTTCCTGATTTCATATTCTACCTTTTAATTCTTCCTAGGAAAGAATCGGGACTTTGCATTACAAGCAGCTTGAAAGATTAAGCAGGCAGAAACATCCTGCAGCTCTACTTCCAGCCTTGCTTTTCGTATTTTAAGTTTTGACCGGAGATTGACCCGGTGTAAGTGGGTGCAAAAGGTTACCTGAATACTCTCGCTTCACTGTCTCTAGAAACTGGATTTTCCCGAGTCTCTGTGAAATGGTCTTGCAGTCCCCTCTGCTGGTGGCAGCTTGCGGGGGAGCTGCACCGTGGCACCACATGGGACCTGCTTGGGCCTCGATGGATGCTGCAGGAGAGCCCCCGGGGCATGGAGATCCCCCAGCCCCCACTGGGGAACAGGCACCGACTCCTCCAGAGACCAGGAAGCTTTCCCTTACCTGCTCTGCACCCTTAGTATAAGCACCTGGCCCCTCTGACATAGGACAGCAGCACAGGAAAGGGTGAAAAAGTTCACCATGGATAACCTTACAAAAACCCACCCTGCCTGTGAAAGCTGAGGCATTCTGCTGAGAGCAAATGATCTTCCCCTGGGGAACATAGGGCTTGAAGGTATGGCTTGAGATGTTTCTTAAACTTATGACCAAATATCGCCTTCATCTCTTTATGCACACATCCTTGTGTCCCTGAGAGCCCAGAGCAGTGCTCCTGCAGGCTCTGGCAGCATTACAGCCCTATAGCTTCTCACCAACTTTTCCATGGCAGTTGGGATCCACTTTCAAAGCAACCAAAGCAACATTTTCCCCGGGGAGGTAGAAAAAGAGACATTTAGAGAGGCACTATGCAGAAAGTCAGTGTTGATATATCCTGGAGAATGGAACAGGGCCAGCAGCACAGGGCAGGGTCTGCTCGCAGAAGTGTGGGGTTTGAGCACAGCCAGCTGCACATGAGTGATGGGTGATGAGTAGTGCAAATCTTCTAGCACAGAGGGCAAGTTTAGCTCCTGGGTGCAAAGAGCTGGTTTGTGAGGCTGCTGCTGAGAAAGTCTTTCTGACCAGCTAACACTGCTAACACAGCTAACACTGACCAGTGTGGGCAGTGGCGGCAGAGCTGGCAAAGGACAGTGGATCACCATGGCCGGCAGTGTGCCAGTGCTCCTTGCCAGCCAGCCTGTCTGAGGAGGAAACCCAAGTGACAACTCTGATAACAGCCCCTGCTGGTGGCAGAAGGCCCAGGGGCCCTGCATAGGAGGGCAAGTTTCTGAAGAAATCATCACTTATGTGATTACTTTGTATGCATAAACCCTCCAGAAACCACTGTAAACACCGTGCTCTGGGGCAAGCATAGCCACCATAAAGGATGTAGTAGAAAAATTAAAGGTTTATTTTTTTTTTCCCAATAAAATACATCCTTACAAAATAACCATTTTTCTCCCAGGCAGAGGGGCTGGGCATGGTTCCTGCCAGCTCTCCTTCCCTCCCCTTCTCAATTTGGAACTGTCCAACGGTGCTTCTGGGGCAGAAGAGGCAGCTGTGCTCTCCCCAGGGTCTTCAGGTGCGAGTGACCTGCCACAGCCCTGGCACACCAGGCAGGGTGCAGCGTGAGCCCTTCTGAAGGGCCTGCAAGGGCAGCAGACCCAGTGCCCTGCAGCAGGGCTGGCAGAGAGCCGCAAGATCCCTTAGTCTGACCCATCCCCAGCATTATGGCATGTCCCACGAGAGGCTCTGTGCTGGGCCAGCCAGCCCCTGCCTGGCTGCAGGGCACCACCTTGCCATGAGCTGGTGCTGGTCACTGCTTCTGATGGTCTTGGGGCTGGCCCAGGGAGGTGATGGGATGGCGACCGAGTTTTAAGAGAAGAGGAGGAGGAAGAGGGGTGCAGGTTTGTCAGTCAGTGTGGATTCTGCTGAGAGAGAGGTGCACAGTGATTTCTGCTGTCTTGCCCCCCAGTGCCCTTCTTCAAGAGATGCTGCCATTGAAGATGCGATGTCAGTCTCACATCCTGCATCTGCTGCTGCCCCATGCAATTGCTTATGCTGGGAAATGCTGACCCCATGTTAGGCACTACAGCCCACAGCTCAAATCTCCATCCAGGCCTCCCTGGAGCCCTGCTGCCTTCCCTGAAACCCTCCTGCCTTCCCACAGACCTTGGGATAGCCCCAAGACCTATAGCCCTCATCCCTGACAGATGTATGCTAGCAGGGCTGGGGAAACACCACTCACCTCTCACTGTGTGTTGTCTGGCTCCTTTTCCTTCTTATGCGACTTCGACTGGGGGTTAAATGAGAGAAAACAAGGATTCTTTTACAGGGAAAATGTGACTGGGTAGCAACTCCTAACCCCCACTGTATACGCATATTTTCAGATGAATTTGAGGGGAACTGTTTTTGTGTCCTTTTAAAGGCCATAAAACATTCCATGGTCATGGAGATGTTCTCAAAGAGCAGAAAAAGGGACATTTTCTAGTTTGCTAAAGCACAGTTCTGTCCCCGCTTCCCTTAAAGCAAGTGTGAGTGTTACCAGATATTGGAATATCTGGGGTTAAAGGGAGAGAATAAAGTTGTTAACAATGAGTCACACACAACCTCTCAGTAATTTTGGAGAGAAGATTCATGGATCCCAGTCTCAAGAGTCCCAAGGGCTCAGGAAGGCGCCTGGTTGCCCCTCAGCGTGGATGTTTGTGTTACAGTGTCATTACTCATGCACACATCCACACACACCCCCGCAAGAGCCTCTGCAGGGCTTGCACTCGCTGTTACTTACGGGCTCCGGTTCTGCATATTTGAATTTCTTCTGCTTGTAATAGTCACGTCCGTGGAGAAAATGCAGCAGGAGGAGGTCACAGAGGACAGAGGCCTTAAATCAAAGTGCAGTTAGGTTTGGAGTTGCCCTCTAAGCTCACCTGGACCACTGTGTACTTCCAGTTTTTCCCAGTTTGCCCCACAATTTAGGATCACTTCTGCTTCATCCCACAACACGGCAGTTGCTGAGGTCTCCAAATGTCCATTCAGGACAGAAGTGAAGTGAGTGTGCTGTTTTTAATAGTGGGTGATTTAAGTCAACAGAAATGAAGTGTTTCCACTTTAGGTAAATGCAGAGCACAACACCTTCCGAGCCGTGCCCAAGTCTTTTTTAAATGACCATACCAAATTGGAGACTGGGTTTCTGTCCTGCATGAAATACTGCCAATCACCTGCAGACTCTCCCTCAATGCCAACTCTAACTTGAAACTATCAGGATACCAAGACCTGCCAAGAGAGCCAGCCTTCCCTTCATCAGCAGGGCAGAATTCACATCAGCCAGGGACCAGCAGGAATCTATTTTCCTGAGCTAGCGAGGCAGGAGAGCACCTCCTTTCCCCCTTTTGCCCATCCTCTGATTCTCTGAGCAGTAGCCAGTATTTCACTGCAGCTCAAGGACACTTCCCACGGATGTCACAGGCAAGAAGAATAATTTGAAAGTCTCCATATAGAGGCTGGAAATATCTGAACTTACCACTCCAAAAATACCAATTCCAGAGCCAATTGTGGTCATGGTCGGGATGATGTCAAATTTGCCTGCCTGGATAAAGTCAGAGAAAATAGGTGATAAGTTACAGTCAGCCCAGGGAGGAAAAAAAGTGTGCTCTAGCTGTAGGTGGGGCTCAGCAAAAGTGCAGCAACCCAAACCATAACCACAGCACACAGAGAAACAGGAGCTGGGAAAGAGCTGGTCAAACAGAAAAATATTATAGGTTGGTTTTAGGCTGATAAAAATTGAACTTGCTTTTCTTCCTGTATTTTTAATATAAAAAACCCAACCAAAACCAAGCAACCAAACAAAAGTATACACTTTGAATATTCTCCATGGGAACACAATAAGGAAAGCCTTCTCTCCCAGTGGAAAGAAAAAGACAAAATAGAAAAATGCAAATGTTCAGCTTTTGGAAACATCAGCAAAATGTTTTGAGTTTCCACAGGTCCCCTTCACTCCCATCACAAAGTTTTTTAAACAAAACCACTGATCAAGCCGCAGCTGAAAGATGTGACCTATAAAACATGTTTTCCTCATCTCTTCCCTTCCCCAGTGTTTCCCAAGGGCTCCTGTGAGCAGGTCAGCACCCAAGGAAAGCATTCACACTAGTTTTCCTGATCCCACAGGGCCCTGGTGCTGTGTTACAGAGCTGGTTCCTTCCCAAGGATATGGCACTGCTGTCCCAGGGATCCAGAGGATCCACCCTTACCTTGCCATTCACCAAAATGTCGAGCCGGATCCCAAACACCTTGTAGAGTGTCCTCTTCTCCATCCCATCTTCTCTGTAGTATTTGGCATATCTGTGCAATTGGATGGCAAATGTTAATGGTCTGCCAGGGTGTCTAACAGCCCCTGCAACCCTACAGCATCGGGATCTTGGACAAAGATTGGAAATGTGCTATCACAGACCTGCTCCTCACCTTCTCCTTAAACCCCCTGAAAGAGCTGAGCTGTTGACACCTCTCCTTTCTGTGCCTCAGTTTTCCTGCCTGCAGGTTGGACTTCCAGCTCATGCTGTTTCATCTGACATTCCCAAGTTCTGAGTGCAGCAGATATTGGTGAACCACTAGTGACAGTGTCACACAGAGCACAAGATAGAGACTGTGAGAACACATGAGATGATCCTACACCATCTCCAGTCTTTCAAGGGGCTTCCCAAAAGCTCAGCCAAGCAGGAGAGCCTGCAAGGGGCAGAGATGGAAAGGAAATGGGGCGATTTTGAAGTCAAGGGATGTATTACCACTTTTCTCATGCCGTTTCAAAGAGCACTAGTACTGCTGTCTGGCCCTGCAAAGGTAGTGAGTATTTTGAAGGACAGTTCTCTGGCCTTCTACCGTCCCTTGAGTGGGAGCCTGAAAGCTGTCACCTCTGAATTATGCTTGGAGAATTAACAAGTATTTTCTTACCTGAAGTTGAACCCTGGTGAAACATTACTGTCATCATTGTAAAGGCCGTGGAACTGGTAAATGGGTTTGCAGTACCGCAGAGGCCAGTCGAGGTCACAGTTCCAGTCTATGGTGATGCCCACCACTCCACCCTGCAGCCAAGACAGCAGTCATGAGGTTGCCCCTCTTTGAACCTGGCCCACACAGAGAAATGCTTTCCCTCCTCATACATGTCCTGCCTTGATGCCATGAGGTGTCCTGGCTCTCCACATGTATGGACCCCACTGCACCCTCAGCCTTCCTGAACAGCCTTGGCTTTGTGGCCTGTACATAACACCTTGCAGAGGTTCTTGTTTCTGCCCTGAGTGCTGGATACACAAATAAATTCATGCCATCTTGTTCCTGATCAGAATCCTGTGCCCAATACACGGTCCTGAGAAACAGTGCTCACCACAGATGACTTCTGGTCCTCATGGGACAGCCTTCCCTTGCCTGATTATGCCCAAGAGATTGCTCAGGAAATGCAGGAGTCCCTCCCTCCTGAGCTCACTCCAGGCTGCAAATAGCTGTGCCCCAGAGGCTTGACTCCAGGCTGTAAATAGCTGTGCCCCAGGCAAGCCCCAGGGGCTTGTATTTTTGCACCTTTAATATATAAAATCTTAGAATAGTTTGGGTTGGAAGGGACCATAAAGACTATCTTGTTCCAAACCCTGCCACGGGCAGGGACATCTTCCACTAGACCAGTTTTCTCCAGGTCCTGTCCAGCCTGGCCAAGAATGGGGCAGCCATAGCTTCTCTTGGCCATCTGATCCAATCCATGCAATGTATGTTCATATATGCAAGCCTCTGATTTTATTCTATGTCTGGCAAAGTCATCACAAGGTTTTGCAGTGCAGAGGTAGCAGATACTCCTGCATACCAGCCTGAGGAGTGTTAGGCAAAGCTGCATTTTGAGCCTGGGGAAAGGCTGCAGTTAGCACTGTGCAATGACCAATTTTTGTCCATCCAGCTGGGATTTTGAAGCTCAATCAGATGGGATTTGGCCACACAGATCTAGTTATTCACTGCTCAAATTAAAACAAGCTGAACCCTGGGATTTACTGTCAGTGGGTCAAATCTTCTCAAGAGTTTCCAAGAAAAACATAAATATTAGGCCATGTCCAAGGAGATTCATAATCTTTATGAGATAATTCTGACATTTTTGTTTTCTCAAGAATTCTTGAGAAAACTGAAAATCATCAACAGCTGGGGTTGCACTGCCAATGTGCAACAACAAGGAACATAATTTGAAATTGAAGTACCTTAACAGCCAGGAAGGTAAAATTCTGACCCGATTCCTTCACTATGTATCCCAGTTCAAACACAGGACATAAGGAATCAGTGACTTTGTGGTAGGTGCATTTCTTCAGGTACTGCTTAGTAACGCTCTCAACCAAGTTGCGCCTGGGAATGAAAAGAGAGTGAGAAAGATTCTCAGTAACACAATAATTTGTGTGGGAAAGAACCTCTGTAAGTCTCTTGCCCAGTCCATGTCACTCTCCCATTCACATGCCAGCTTGTCCCTGGGCTCTGCTAGGCAATGCTCTGAGCACCAACAATTCTTACACTCACTATCCTCATGGATAGTGAGTGTATCCCACACCTTTTACCTTTAGCTGGAGCTTACTATCTCCTACAGCAAGGGTTAAAAAGAAAGGGCAACTTCTTGCCTTCCATCCCACGCTGCTCTTTTGCCTAAAAACATCCTGTCTGTGAAGCCTTGTGCCTTGTCCAGCCTGATCCCATCACTGATGCTCAGCAGTTAATTGTCAGCAGTGATCAAAGGCAGGAAGTTTCCCCACAGCAGCCAGCCAGGCCACCCTCACTGCCAGGACCTGCTCCCTCTCTGTGTCCTCTTCAGCCTGTCCTCACTCAGGCCATCTCTCCTTGCAGCTGGGAGGGATCCCCTCTCCCAGCCACCTCTTGAGGTGCAGTGTGAGGTCAGCCCAGGACTTTGCCAAGAGTGCTGGCTGCCAGAACATTTAACCTTGGCTGCAGCACAGAGACAAGATCAGCTTAGAGAGAAGAATCTGCTGTCTTCAGCACAAATAGCTTCTGTTAATTTGTTCCAAATCAGATATACGGTCAGTGCCACCACAAATCCTCTTATGAGTGTGCCTTCAGCCAGCAGCATTTCCCCCAGTGCTGCCAGGAAGGGGCCAACCCCACCCTTTGCTGAAACAGGTGGGATCTGTGATCTTAAGGGGGACTCTGGGGCACCAAGGTTATCCTGGCCATGTGGTATTTTAATTTTTAATTTTCTTCAGAGAAGAAAAATGAAGAATCATAGAAACTGTATTTTCATTCACAACATGTGAGGGTGACTCAGGAGAGGTTAATTCCAGAAATCTTTCCAGTAACTACAGCTACCAGCTGAGGTGGGACAGATTTGGGAGGGAAATATCTCAGTTGCTATGAGCTAATATGAGGTTCAGTGCAGCAGTTAGAGTAGTCCTAGGATTGCTGATGAGGTAGGCAATCCTCTATACCAAGCATCCAATTACACCCATCCAGCTAAACCCACGGTTTCCTCTGAGGAACACAGCTGGAGCCATCCCCCCAAACCTCTCCTTACCTGGACACCTTGAACTTGGGGAAGGTGATACTGTTCTTGATGAACAAGGTGAACTTCTCTGCTTCTGACAGCAGGGCAGGGCTGAAAAACATAAGTGTAGACATGTGTCTCCATCACTTGGCTCTCCAGGCTCTAGAGAAAGCCCCATTTGGTGGAAATTCACCCAACCTTAGACAAGCAGACCCAGAAAACTGGTGTTCTTGTCCCTTTCTGGTCTTTCACAACGCAGGCTATGCTGGCCACATCCCATAGAGCCCCAACTTGATCTGCCCCACACCAAGTGCAGCTGGGGTGGGAAAGAGGGCAACAACATCACTCCTTACCTGGGAACATGGTAATCAACTTCAACAGGGCACCAGCCAAAGATCTCGCAGGTCTTCACAGTGCTGTTGAAGTGTACACACTTGCCAGTCATGAGCCCTGTGGGGGAGACAGCTGCTCACACCCCTGGATCCTGTGAAATCTCAGCCTCACGCTGGGATGGATGGAATGCCAAGGGCATTCAAGACACAAAATGCTCAGGGCTTTGGCACCTTTCTAAAACAGGAAATTCATTGTGGCCTCTCAGCTCAGGGCAGTGGTTTCTCTTACAGTGCTGTACAGGGGAGCAGCTGGGGATTTTTGTTGTTAAAACACACCTAAGAAAATGCTGAGCTGATAAGAGGACAACAGTTTGGGGGAAATGGCTTAGTCCTGATTAACTTTTTGTTGCCTGAGCTGTTTGCAGCTCAGGTATCTTTCAAAAGAGCAGAGCAGGACAAGCCCACGTGGTAACTTCAACCAGCATGTCAGAGGCTTTTCCTAAACCCCATCCAAAGCAGGTCCCCCAGCCAGGTGACACCCCAGCCAGGCAGCTTTTCTCGGTGTTGTCTCACCAGAAACACCAGGGCCGACGCCCTGGGGCCGTGTGCCGTACCTTGTCCCTGGCGGCTGTATCTCCCTTTGCTGCAGTCGCTGTCCCGTGTGCACAGCCCGGCATCTGGCAGCTGTTTGGAGAAAGCAGCCAGCTCTTAACATCCCACCCTGCAGCTTCAATCCCCCTGTCCCTCCTGCCCCACCAGACTGCATTTTTCTGGAGGGGTGCGCAACTGCAGCCAGAACTTTGTCCATACACTGCTTACCAACAAAGGCAGGCAAGATAAAGCAGGAAAAAAGGGGAAATTTATTCACTCCAGGCAGATGCTTTCATTTAAGCCTCACGTCTGCTCTGCTTGATCATCTCAAAGGGAAGAAAACTTAAATGGATGCCCCCTGTTTTTCAGCAGAATAGAAGTCTTCACATAGCACACAGGAGTCAGGAACAATAATTTGGGGCCAGGCCCTGACTTTTACTAAACTTCTCAATGTCAGAAAACGTCTTTCCCCAGTGACACCACCACAATCCCCCTGAATTATAGAAGCTTAGCCCACTGAAGGAAGCCAGTGTGTTTACCTCTGGGCAGGTTCCTTGTTTCTGTCCAGGAGTGACAATGAAGTTGGTCATCACCACAAACGAGTTGTCCCCCTGTGGAGACACAGCCATCGGGCTCACAGCCAGCACAGGGTGTCCTCTGTGAGGAGCCTCTCCCTGGCTGGGGACCTGCAGTGCCACCAGCCCCAGGGGCAGCGGAGGACCCTGCGTGCTGCCCGAGATTCTGCTCCAGAGGCACTCAAGGAACCTTGATCCTTTTGGAGGCAGCCTCAAATGTGCCTCCTCAGCCATAGCGGGTCCCAAGTACCAAATGCTCCCCAGGGAGAACCTGGGCAGAGGTTTGTGACAGGAGCAACCTCCTTTCCACCACAGGGACATCCTGTCATAGTTAGCCCTGTAGAAAGCCTATGCCAAGGACCCATCAGCACCCCAGCACATGGGGGAAAGCAGCCACTGGGACAAAAGCAAATCCCTGACCCACCCACCCTGACTCCTTACCTGGGGTGGGAAAACGTAGTCCACCACATCCCAGATGTGAGGACCCAGGACACTCTCGTTGGTCAGTGTCAGCCCTTTCAACTTCACTGAGACCGAGCTGACGATGCTGTCCTGAGACTGGTAGCCCTTCTCGTAGAGGAACACCCACCTGGACAGGGAAAGGTGGCAGGGTGAGCATGGCCACCAGCACTCCTCCATTGGGGCCCAATTCTCAGCACAGACCTGTGCACTGGGGCTTTTTCTACCCAGTCTCACCTGGGCAATCATTTGCCAAGTTTCTTCCTGCTGGAGGAGGGACACGTTGCTGAACTATCCTACCCTTTGCCTGAGGCATGTGGTAGCTGCAGGACCTGACTTTCATGCCAGGATGGTGTGTTTTGGGGACTGGGACACATTTTGTGGCTGAGGGCGTGTGAAAGCAGGTGGAGCACAGTAGCCCTTGGTCATTTAAGGCTAAACCCTACAGCAGGTTTGCAGCTTGCTGGTCTCAGTGACCTACCTGGATACTCCTGATCTCCTGATCCACTGCAGAGGAACTCTCCAAAACTCAATGCCTTCAAGGCCAACACAGAGCTGAGTCTGGGCATGGCTCACATCCAGAGCCACTGTTCCCCATCCAGCAAAGGGGCCGTGGAGCCACAGCCCTGTGTGCAAGACGGCTGTAGAGCAGGGCTAGGGACACTGCTGTGGCCAGAACAGGGCTCTGTCTGCCTTTCCCAGCCCATCACACAGTCATTAGGGCAGGCTCCTGACACTATTTAACCTACAGCATAAACAAGCTGCCGCAGGATTAACTCTGACTCAGGGAGACTATAAACATGGGCAAGCAACCATTCCGGGTAGAGCTCCCGGCGGCGTGGAGCATTCTCGGCACTAAAAAAGGAGCGATCTGGATTTTGTCCCCACCGCCGCAGGCATCAGTCCTGCTGGCTGCAACAGAGGCAGCAGGCTGCCCATGGGACAGCCCGTGGCACCAGCCTGGTTTGTCAACCTCGCCTCTGACACCTGGCTGATGGGCAGAGGGGAAAATGAGGAATGCCAGGTGCTGTCTGGAGGTTTTCCGTTTGGTGCTGGACCTTGTGGGGACCTCTCAGAGTGGGAGCTTTTTAGCTTGCAGCTACATCGGCATCCCAGGTCTGAGGGCAAGATGACCTCAGGGGTGGCATCTGCTCCAGTGCCTGGGGATGGGAGCAGAAATTCAGCACTGCTGCCACCCCAGCTGGGACACCCAGCTCCAACATCCTCCTCCAAAGCAGAAGACCCTACTGGGCTACACTGGTTACAGTGGGCATCTTCCCCGATGCCCTTGGGGCTGCAGGAGGTTCTGAACTGGGCAGCAGCAGGGGCAGAACATTTCCCTAGATCAGCCTCCAGCACAGACTCTGCTGCTGACCTTATCCCCCTCTCGCAGAGCTGACTACGGGCACACAGGGCTGGGCAACCCCTGTGGCAAAGTCAAGGTCATGAAAGACAAAACCATTTCCCATGAGGCTGTAAATGCTGCAGCAAGTCCTGCTCAGGTTGTAAAAGTCCCCTGGTGTCAGTCCCTGATGTGGCAGAGCCACCAAGCCCTCTTCCCTTGCTGGCCTCATCCTGTGGCTCAGCCCGCAGCTCCTTGCATGCAAGATTTCAGGAAGCGAAACCCAGAAAGCAGCCGGCATCTCCCGGCCAGCAGCGATACCACCTTATCACAGTTATCACAGGAAAGAAGAACTGCTCCCCAGGGGTGACATGGGGCCCCACTTTTGTGCACTGATGGCACTACCCACGTCCTTCTAGCAGAGCCATGCATTGGCACACATTTCCATGAGCATCCCATGCCTGCTATGAAGGGGGCACAAAAGCTGGGAGAGTGGTAAATAAATACACATTTGGCTGCCAAATTTACTTTCAAAGGACAGAAAATCTCAGGCATTGTGGCTTGTTGAGGGCAGCGAATTGGGGGCAGTGCTGTGGGCAGGGAACTGGGGGCAGTGCTGTCAGCAGTGAGGGGATGGCAGAGGTTGGTGGGGCTATGGGCAGCTGCAATCATAGGCAGCCCCTTGCTAGAGCAGCACTATCTAAACAAACCAGGAAAAACTTGGGAATTACAGCAACTTCATGCCAGATTCCTCCTCTCTGCCACTGGCTGTCACCCCCTGGCTGCTTCTCTTCCTGCTCCCTCCTGGTTGCCTGTTTCAGTTTAGCCAAGTTGCTTAAGCCACATTTCCTTAGCTGCTCTGCACAACCATCTGTGCCAGTTCCCCATCCACAGGAGCAGCTGCCCCCAGCCACATTTGGGACTGGAGCCCTGGGACTTCAAAGGTTCAGTCCCTAGGAAAAACAAAGATGCTCCCAGTAACGCCAGTACAAAACTCTTTGCAACAGAGCATCTTTGAGATCTCGGTTGCAGTTTTACATGAGAATTACACTTGGAGCCAAAGTGCTGATGAGCAGGGTGGCACCAATGTGGGGGTCCCACACTGATCCCCTGAGGAGGTTTTTATCCTTTCCAGGGAGTCTGTGCTAAAAGGAGGGACAGGCACCTCTGCTTCCCACAGCAACTTGCTTGCACTGAGGCCTGGGAGCCACTGCCTTTCCTTTGCATGAGACACTCTGTACCCAAAAAGTTCCCAGGTTTTCCAATTCATGGCCAGATACCCCCTCTCCTTTCAAACATCCTGCCCTGGGGCCCTTCCCCATGAAAGGGTGCTGGTCTCCCTCTAGGGCTGAGCCCACAGCAGCCATGGAGCCACAGCAAAGGCTCACCAACCATCACATCCCATAGCATTGTCCCACACTGAGGGGATAGGCACCGAGTAACTGCAGCAGGAGCAGCAGCCCCGGGGCACCCGAGGACACACATCCTCACCGGTTCTGATCCGCCTGCTCCACTCGCTGCCTTTTTTAAGCACTTGCCCTTGCACTGTGTTGGCTTTTGGAGCTGCCTCCCAGGAGCAAATAAGACCAGGAATTTTGGAGCCAAGCTGTGTCTCGGCCGCAGCATCAGAGCGGTGAACAGGGAGATTTATGGCCCTGTCTTCAGCCACTTGGGTCTCACAAATCATTGCACTGGCCCCAGATGCCTCTTATTTAATATTAATGAAAATAAAAATAACAACAGATTCTCAGGCCACCGTCCAGCAGCTGGAGCAGGATTTGGATTCTCTTCAGTGAGAAGACGGGGCCCCGGTGTGCAGAGCAGGGCTGGGCAGGGATGAGCCTCCAGCCCGGACACGCAGGAGCTTCTGGGGAGGATATGGGGACTACGTAGCCATCTAAAAGAACCATGGTGGGACACTGGGCTGCACGGGAGCAGCCACGACCAGAGGGATGTGAAGCCATTAGCAATAACCCCCCTGCACTGGGATATAGGGGATATAGAATCCCCTCTCTCCCCATTGCATTTTAACCCGCTGGCAAAGCATTAATTTTAGGGAAAGCAGGTGCTGGAGAGCCTTACCCGATGATGTATGCCAGGACGATGAGCTGGATCAGCCGGAAGGTCAGTCCCACCTTCTTGTTCCTCACCAGCACCATCCGAGGGGTGTCATACTCGAAGAGGAAGGAGGACACCTTGTCCATGCACTTCTGCCCCATGGCTGTGCCAGGGCTTTGTCCCCTCCCAGCTCTTCACTGTGCCGTGGGTTGGGCCGTGCCCGCCGCCGCTCCGGCAGCTCCTCTGTTTGCAGAGAAAAAAAAGAAAATAAGAATGCTATCGGCGGGGCTCTGTGCACATCTGAGCTGTCGGGTTTCCTCCTCTGCGCAGGGATGAGGCTTCCTCTTCCTATAAGCTCTAGGCTGGGAACAGCGGGTGCCCTACATGGTCCGGGGGTGGGACAGGGTGTGGGAGGGTGCAGGGCCACCCTGCTGCCAAGCCCACATGCCACCAGGACGAAGCCATCTGCCCGTGAGCGATGCTCCCTCGCCCGGCAGGGGCCTTCCCTGGGGACAGAGAGGCTGCAGGCAGGGCTCGGGATGAGCAGCGACCACGAGGCATCCCTGGGGGCAACACTGGGATGGAAGAGGTTGTGGAGGTCCTGGGAGAAGTTCTAGGAATTAGGATTGGGGTATCATCTTTCCTACTACAACAGCCACCTCGGGCTGTGTGTCCTGAGCCCATGTCCTGCTCTGTCTCCCAAAAGATGCCCCAGAAAAAGGGTTGGGAAAGAGAAGGGGGAACACCAGAAAGCCCAGCTCAGCAATTCGGAGCTGACCCATGGAGCTGAAGGGCACCCAGCTTGGACCCCTCCCGTGGTGAGGCCAGACAGCTGGGGCTTGGCTTGTTCCCAGCGCTCGCACTGGGCTGGGCTGGGTGCATTTGGAAGCATTTCCAGCATTTCCTGAATGGCCGGGACGTGAGCAGGGCCAGGCGAGCCGGGGTCACTGCGAGCGATGCTCAGCAGGGCGGTGCAGACACCACTTAAAACAAATAACGCTGAGAAATGGACTGGATTTGAAAGTGCCAGACTGAAATTTGGGGGCCAACAGCCACAATGGGAAGCTTTGAAGGGGGTTGGCTCATTGCTGGGGAAAGCACAGAGTCTGTGGATGGGGGATTTGTGCCCTCAGTGCATCCCACTGGGCAGCTCCAGGGCACAGCCCTGCAGGGGTGAGCTCTGTGCTGGGGAGTGCTGAGGCTGAGGAGGGAGCACTGGGGCTGTTTTTCTGGGGGAAAGAGAAGATGTTTTTCCCGCAAATCCCAGTGCCCAGCTGCTTCAGCGCTGCAGGCAGGGACAGGCTCCATGAGCCCCAGTTCATCTGCTGCCTCCCTTGGCCTCAAAGGAGACACTGGCTCTCTGCAGCCACTGAGCCTGGGATAAAGGCCTTCTCTGAAGGAGGAAATAGTTTTGGTAGTATGGAAAATCTTCACCTGCTGGGATAAATCTTTCCTTTTAGGAATATTTATTTTAGCATCACCGCCTTTCAAGTTCACTTGCCAATTGCTCACCATGGCATTAACCTTTCAAGTCAATATATGGCAGATCTGACAACTGTGAAATAAGTGGAACAAATAAATTATCTTTGCTGGGCAATAAGGAAAACTGGGGAAAAAGCAGCTGAATCATTTATCCAAATCTTTTGGGTGTACCATGAAGCCTGGGAATCAAAATCAGATGATCCCACGTTGCAAGTGACGTGATGCAATCCCAATGCCCCAGTCCTCAGCAACATGGAAAGCTGTCAGACAAGGAGCCAAAAGCAAATACAAAATGCTGATGTTAATCATACAGATTGAAGGCTGATACTGCTATTGAGTGGAGCAGACAAACCTTATAAGCTTAGATATCTGTCAGGAGAGAAGCAAATAACTTACTGTATGAAACGAGGCCTTTTAGGGAAGGCTGCTCACCCTTGCCAAGGCCATGGGGATAATGAAAATAGGACAGCTAAATTTAACAGCAAAATGACTTGTAAAAGAGTCACTTCTAACCTCCTCTCTGGTACTTGGAGTCAATAAAATGCTTATAGCATGGATTTAGCTAAAATACTTTCCATTGGGAGATAATATGCATCTGCCATTTTATAATCTCTTGGAGCCATATTGCAGCTGGCGAGTGGGGCTGGACCCTGTCTGAAGTGATGTGGAGAGCAGAAGATCCCAGTCTGGGGCACCAACAGAACCTGGATCTTTTCCTGGGCTCATACCAGCACCCAGCATGGGCACCCGTTTGGCCGCAGCATCCAAATGTTTGAAAAAACCACAGCCCAAACACTTGTGGGCTCACAGCTCTCCCACACCCACGCCACCCCTGGGATTGCCACTCCTTAAATTACTTTATCACAGGGGATTTAGTAGGTTTGCACAGGCATTGCTCACCTATGTGGCCCTGCAATGGTGCCAACGTGGCAGCAGGTGGCTGCCAGGACACCTCCCTGCCTGTGCCAGGTGGTTATCAAGGGACAGTGCCCTGCTTGGGCTGTTCAGCTGTCTGGGCCCTGCCCAGACAGGGCAGCCACTGGCCAGAGATGCTGAGATCATGGGGCTGTGTTGCTTCCAGCTGTGGTACAGGCACTGGGCTGTCCTGAGGCCAGGTTAGGATGTCTGTTTGCTGTGAGAATAAATGCACCCAAATGAAAAATAAAACTAGAATTAAGAGGAAGAGGTTTTTATCAGCCTACTGTAAGGTGCAGCCTGGGGGATGTCTTATGAACCTCTGCACCAATTCCCATACATAGCTGGGACCTTGGGGATGGTTTTATCTCAGGGTCCCATAGAAACCAACTGGTATGGTGCTGTCAATACACTCACAGCCATCTCCTCTGAGTAACTTTGGTATCTCTTGGCTGCTTCCAAGCAGAGCAGGCAGGAGGCACTGGGGGTTCTCTGCCTGGAGTGTCGAGGTGTGGGTGCTGCTGGAGGAGCAATGGTAGCTTGAGTTCATCTGCAGCAGGTCCTGGGCTCTGAGGATGGGTTTGCCCAGGGCACAGAAAGCACTGAACTGGCTTGACCTGAGCAGCATGAAAACAAAGGACCAAGTGGACAGCACAGGGACACAGAGAGCAGAACTGGAAGTGCTTGAGGCCAGGTTGGGTGAGACCTTGAGCAACCTGGTCTAGTGGGAGGTGTCCCTGACCATGGGAGGGGGTTTGAACAACATGATCTTTAAGGCCCCTTCCAACCAAACCATTCTGTGATTCTATGACTCTAAAACCAGGTAGAGATAAGGAAAATGAGCCCATCTAGCTCCACTGTCCATGGGAGGGGAAAATGGAAACAGAAACAGCAAATAAGGCTCTAAAGCCTCTGTGTTTGTGTCTGAGATCACAAAGACCCGGGGCCAGATTTCCCAAACACTCTCCTGGGTCAGTTGGCACTGACTGGTCCCCAGTGCCAGGCTTTGGCCTCATCCAGCATCTCCAGCTCCAGCTGGGCCAGATGCCAAGGGCATTGAGGGCTGGTGACCCTCCAGGGGTATCCCTGGCAGTGCTGTGCAGGGAGTCCATCCATGGCTGCGGAAGGAACTCCTTCCCCTGCCCATTAAACACACTCAACCTGTGCTTGGGGCTGAGGGAAAAATGAAAAATCAGGTATTTTTAAGGAAGACATTTGGAAATGCAAGTGCATCCTTGCTTTGAGCTGGGACAAGAACAGCTGGAGCACAAAGAGGGTTCTGAAAACCTCTGCATGGGGCTGAAGCCCACCTACATCCTGGGAAGCACCACTGTGGAAGGCATAAAAACCACCAGGTATTTCCAGGCTCTCAGACATTGATAGGGAGAAAAGAAAATATAAAAATAATAGATGAAGCTTATTACACAACCCAGACTCATGCTTGGCAGCGTCTAGCATGGAGCTCTGAATTTCAGCGCAAAAATGCGCAGCACGCTGCAGATTTATGGATGGGGAGGAGTAACACAGAGGCAAGATTTAAAATATGATGGTGGGTGCAGAGGGGACCTGCTGTGGTTGAGGTTGCCAAGAAGAGCCCATGAGAGCTGGTGGCTTTTCCCAGTAATTTTGGCTGCCACAGCCCCCGTGCCCTCACCAGTTGCAGGAGGTGGTTACACTGCACCACTGGCAATGGGAAGGGGAGGGTGGAAAAAAATTGGCAGATGAGAGCAAGCAAGGTCCTACAAAACAGCATGTTCAGTTTTCTTTCCAATTTTAACTTGTCCTTGACCTCTCTTCGCTCCTTCCCAGCAGGGCTGGCTCGGCTCTGTGCTTGTCCTGTGCTGCAACGCCCTGGCACAAGATGTTTTTGGTGGTACTCACCCCTCAGAAGTGGCATTTCCATCCCCAGTTGCTGTGACAACGCATCTCCCTGGAAATACTTCAGCAATAGTTCAGCTGATGCCAAAGCAAACATGAACCCGAGGTGCTGGGGGTACCAAGAGGTGTCAGTGGCCCTGGGGCCATTGTGGCCTCCAGAAGTGTGGGTGCACATCCAGTGTGGGGGTGGACCTGTGCCATGGGATACAGGGACCCTTGGGATTTTTTTGGCAGGGTAACACCTGTTTTCTGAATCATGCCTTCAAAAGACAAGCATAGCCTCAGGTGATGGTACCCAGGGGTCCAGGGACTGACACAACACCAGGTGGGGAATTTGGGGTGTTTTTGCCTTCACTGCTGTGTCCTGAGACAGCATTTCTGGTATGGGAGACTGGCTTGAGGGTCACCTCCAGCTGGGGCAGAGGTGCTTCTCTTGCTCTGACATCAGTCTGCACCATCAAAGAGGAGGCCAAGCAATGGCCCCTTCCCAAAAACAGCACGTGCCAGGGTACCCCATGTCCCTCTTTGTAACCCCCTGTGGGTTACAAAGCTTTTGGCTTACCCTGTGCACCATCCTTGTCCTGCTCACAGCATTGGGAAGGAATATATGGGGCCACATCCCAGTGAAAAAGCACCAAGGGTAGATGTTGCCATGAACACAGATTTGCTCCAAAACAGAACCTGCAGCTGGATCAGGATTTTCTGCCTCAAACATCACCATGGGCAGAGCTCTGGGTGTTGCAGAGATGGAAACGATGCATGGCCCCAAGTCCTATGGCATCTCCACAGAGGAGGCCAAGTTATTTAATTATTATTTATTTCATAATTATTTCTTGTGGAGGTTATTGCAGGGCTTATTTAAACCTCCCCTCCCAGCTGGGGGAGATAAGGTGATGACTATTCTGGATACAGTCAAAATTAGCACTGTTATTTGTATTCTTGTGCCCCAAGAGTGAATTTAAAAATTCCCAACAGTCGTATTATGCCACTCTGCTCATTTTGCCTTTGTCATCCCATGCCAGGCACAAGCTCAGCTCCATTTCTAGTTTGGCTCCTCTGAAAACCCACAAGAAATCCTGATCTGGTGAGCACAACTCCTTTTACGGCTGAAGAATGCCCTCAAGCACCTGGTATGGCTCCTGGGCTCCCCAAATCAGCCACAAATGAGCCACAAATGGGACAAGAAAAGGAAAAAAAAAGTAAAACGACAACAACAAAATAGACAAAAAACCCCCCCAGAACCAACAGAGTCATCCAGTAAAATTGCTTTTATTTCTGTAGTTTTCTAAGTATAAAACAAATCAGCCCAATATTGTGTGAACAGAGTGGATTGTATGGATGTGACCACAAGGAGCCTTCTCACGTCTTCCTGGCACACCTGGCTGTTTACAGTCAGACAAAGGACACTGTTTAGGAAGCAGTAATTTAGTGGAAAAATATCTCTCATATAATAAAATAGGAAACCTCATTTCTTTCAGTTCTATCCCTCAGATAACACCCTCCCACCCCCCAAGATACAACAATTTACCTTTTACTATGAAGCACAATCTCAGAGATTTCTACATTTGGCTGTTCAGGCATCTCATATAAAAAAATCAGCATATTCCCAGACTGAAGCCACTGAGGGCACCTGCTGGCAGTTCAGTGGTTGCCCTCCTCTTGGTCCCAAGTGCCCATCACCCCAGGCAGATTTTGGCTCATTTAATGCCCTACTCACACCAAAAGCTGAATGGCACCACAAGAACAGGTCCAGGGAGCACAATTTACCCTGTGTCTCCTCACTGCAGCCCTGCAAATCCTAACCCCAACTGTGCCACACAAGATCTGCACGAGGTAAAGCCCTCTCCTTGGTCGGTACCAAAAACCTGGGTCCCAGGCTGTCTCCCCTGACAGAAAATGCCACTGCAGAAGTGGGAGGATAAAGAGCCCAGATGATACTGAATCTCTGGCAGCATTTATACAAAGTGATGGCCATGCCAGGTATGGGCCAAAAATCACAGTAAGTCTTAGGAGTTGGTAGTGGGGACTGGGGTGTGTTTGAGTTTCAGGAGTGATGTAATGCCAAGGTCACTGAACCTCATGAACATCTCCCAGCCAGGGCCCCTGCACAGCTCAAATCATTATTTGATGAGTTTTGGTGGAGCAGGACCCTGATTGGGAAGCAGTTTTTATACCACCAGCCCCTCCACAGAGCCTGTCCCTCCTACTGCCCTCTGCAGTGCCTGGAGGTGCCATCCAGACTTGGCTGAGCAGAGCATCACCAGAAACACACACACAAGGAATGTTCACAGTGCCAAAACCCCAAACACACAAACACAAACCTCATCCAGACCTGGGCCACACGACACAGATAAAATGCAGGATGCAGCACTTTGCCCTTTTTCCTTTTCCACCGTGCCTCCCCATGGGATCACACACCACAGGGGGAAGAGCTCATCCAGCAACTGGTCACAATGACACAATATCCCAAAACAGTACAAAAGACTTTTCACAGCTGATCCCCTTGGTGCTCGGCCCAGGAACACAGGAGCTTCCCCTCCCACCTTGGCTGTACCCCAGCACACTGCTTGGCCCCTGAGGAAGGAGTGTAAAGTGCTCATGGATAATCCCATGCTGCCATCCAGCCTGCCCTACACCCTGCATCTTGTGGAGGATCTGTCCCAGCAGCCCACCAATGCTAAAGGTCTTGCTAGAAAGACCTGAGTTTTATTTATAGACTTAGAATATGCCAGGCAGCACCATCAAAATAAAACCAAAAAGGAAATAATTCCTAAACTCTGTTGCCTAGAAAAGCAAGGATCCCAGAGGTTTTCTCTTACGCTGCTTTTTAAAAAAAGCTTTAGGGCAAAACAGCTACCCAGTGTCCATCTCCCTTGTATAGCACAGTCAGATGCCTTGGTAAGACACAAGAGCCTATCCCAAAATGATGGTCTTGGCTCTGGGATCTCCAAGTTTACATAAGAATATGTTCCAGCCTCTAAAAGCTCCCAGCATGCTGCTGCTGATACACATGCAATAAATAACTACTCTGTGATTTATCCTGACCTTTCACTGAAGAATAAAGGAACAAACACTTACATCTATGGATATTTTTCTACTTCATTAGGATGTCTGAAGTATAAGCCTCTCAATCAAAAGTATGGAGTGAAACCTGTACTCCAAGTAATTAAAGGACGTGATCAACCATTCAGAAGGGAAAATGGGGACATGTCAAAATGGTCCCTCCTAGCAAGGGGCCACCTGCACCAGGCAGCTCTAGTGCAGATTACCTGGGCTATTTTCGAGATAGATCTGAAATAAAATGCAATTTGCTGCTGCTGGAAAGAACAAGCTGGGACACAGCTCTGGTTTCTTGCCTACGATGGCTCGGGGTTTGGTAACTCACAACTGTGACCCAGTGATTGCATGAACAGACTGACACTGCCTGGCCTTTTACACAAGAAACTTCTCCACACCACGCACATTTGGGTTAAATTAACCCTCCACCAGACATTAAGTCCAGGGAAAACAGTGTAACTCAGGTGGTGGATGGACCAAGCAGGTTCCTGTAGGCACAAGGGACCAAGGCCACCACGTCCCTGGGAGATGCCACTGGGCAGCTGAAGCCCCTGCTGGACCCTCCAAACAGGGCTGGGATGCTCTGAATCCAGTCTAACCTCTGAATGCAGCCCAGCTTCTCCCAAACTGGTTGTTAGCCTCAGAGAAACAGAGAAGCTGCTTCCCCTGATGACACTGAGCTGTAACTGCACTAAATTCCCACTGGTTGTTTTTCTGCACAGAGTGATGGAGATGGACTCAATTATCTTGGATGTCTTTCCCAACTTAAACAATTATTTTGTTCTGTGACCTGTACTAAAATAAGGTGAAATCCTCCCTTTTGAGGAAGGGCAAACCACATGTCTACAGCATTAGTCTTACTGAAGCCTTATTTTGAAGGCTTATTCAGTACCTGGGTCATGTCCTGGTCCTCTACACCAGGGTGGGTCTCATCCACGGTGAAAATCTTTGAAGAGAAATTGGTTATCCCGTGGGATCAACTGATTAAATCATTTAGACAGAACACATTTGAAAAATAAAACTTCTTCAAGACAAAGTATAATAGGATTTTAAAAAATCAGGAACAATCTTCTAACCACAGAATATCTATAAAGATATTTTTAAAGAGCTCCATATTAAAATTCCTTGAATACATTATATATTAAATACAATAACAACATTTCATGCAAGGTTTTCTGTACAATAAATCAGCTCAGTAGTATAACAATTCTGTACATTCCCATTGGTCTGGGGGCTCTGCTCATCTTCAATGCTGGTGATGGAGAAAAGAAAGGAGCGATGATATTTGGCACCTAATGTATGGAAGGAGAGATGCTCTTGCCCAGATGATACAGAAAAACACTGGAAGCTTTTCAGAGGCAGAAAGTAGAAAAGAAAACCCAACAGCAAAGGAGCAAATGCTATCCCAGACCCTGGCTCTAGTGCTGTTGCTGGAATGTAAGAGAAAGGAAAGATACAGGCTCTGGCTAACCAAATACCATCAGGATGGACCCTGAGGGACTGTGAGGAAAACAGGAAGGAGGATTTGGAGAGCTGGAAAAGAAACCAACCACTGTCAGCTTCTCAGCTGACACAGCTCAATGGAGAAAGATAAATTTAATGGATCCCAAAACCCACTCCTGATCTACAAACCCTCACTGAAGACTGTCTCACTCCTGCTGCGGAAAAATCCCCAGAGGGCAAGAGAAAGTTGGTGCCTTACAAAAAGGGATGCCACAACAAACAGCACTCATGGAGAAAGACCATGTTATGTACAAGCATACATTCATTCCCATCGTGATCCCTTGGCAACGATACCCTGTGCAAGTCAGTGATGTTCTCCAAAGCAGAGCACATGAAGTCATGGATGTGCTCCTAAACACTCAAGCTCTACTACTGCTAGGTAAATAGTTAAAAACTCACTGAATTTTTTAAAATTCAGTGAAAGAAAGCGTGGAAAGTGTGACCAGGAAGGAGTGGTGGATATGAGGTGCAAGGTGGGCATCCCCTTGCTTCTCTTTACACGGCTGCCCCTACAAGGAGAAGGACTGCCTTATATAGTGCAGATGGATCTAGCAAGATGCCAGATGGAGAACAGACAAGACTTCATCGTGCTTTGGTGCTGGATGAGCCTGAGAAGTTGCTGGGCTTTCCATAATGCAGGGATCAAACAGGACAGCATGATAAATAGGGAGAACTTTGCCTCCCACCACATGCACCTGACCTCGACGTACAAACACACGTCCATGAGATTCACACCAATGTTGGACACACTGAAGCTATGCCTAGCTGCTGCAGCCACTGGAGCAGAGCACAGCAGTAGCAACACTATGGACACCATCAAGGCTCCACAACCCCAACACACAGCCCCCTCTCCTCTCTCCCTGCCCTCTCTCCCTGCCAAGCTGTTCCCAGCCCCTGAAGCTGCCTTGTGCATCCCATCCCACTGGAGGATGTGGCCTCAAATCCCAACTTCTTGCTTTAATCTCTCATGAAGGCCACCTTGCCCATGCTCACTCAGTCAGGGTGAAACTTGGAAAGAGGGTCTCAAATTTGGCAAGAACAAATCCCAAGGAACCACGTTACAATGATTCAGATCCACACAGCTCCATCCCCAAACTCTATGCCAGCTGTCCAGTAATTGCACTCGTATGTACAGGAAAAAGAAAGCTACAGAACAAAACAAAATCAGTATTTTTTTCTTTTCGACGATTCACCCGCATTTGTCTGATAGTCGGACACATGCATGTCCTGCTGGCTTTAGCGATGGTCACGCATGCAAGACTTCAGTCCCAGGTACAGCTTAGGGATCCTCCAGTTCAGAGCGTTGCCCTCGCCTCCTTCATTTCTTGTCCTCTTCTCCTGAAACAAAAAAGAGAAGGAAAAGTATTGGTGAGGGCTCAAAAGCAAACCAGCTCCATGTTTTTGTTACCAGTAGTGGTTGCTCCTGGGTTGATCACAGAAGGAACCTGGGATCCTGTCTGCACAGAGCTGGCCTGGCTGCAACTGTGGCAGCTCAGGCTCTGTGAGGAGGAGGAGGATGCCGGTCCCTGGGTGAGGAAGGTCTCTGCAAGAGTTAGGAAAAGGGATGAGGTGGAGCCATGTGGCAAGGCGAGTAGGCAGGATCCCTCCTTACTGCTCCTGATGAGGCATAATGCAGGGAAAAGCAGTGGCTCAGAGAGGAGGAAGCTCACTGCATCCTCCCACCCACCTCAGAGCCCCAGCCCCACTGCAGCCAGAGACACAGATACTGCTCCATGGGCTAACACCACTTACACACACTACCCATGGACCTACACCCACAAATACCTCCAAAACAATGAGCAGGGACCAACCTACTCATCACAGCCACTGTCTCAGGGCTGCTCTCCTACCTTCTCCCTCCCTCCAGATGGATGGGGTTGGACATGGAAGGTCACAGGCCACACATGGCCTGTAGGAAAGTGATGGTATCCAGCTTGAACTCCATGTGAGCAGCCTCAAAATCTCTGCCAGAACCTGACTTAGAGCAATTAGATCCCCAGTTTTCAAACAGTTGACAGGAATGTCCCTGATCCCTGAGGCAGCAGCTGCCCTCCAGCCTGGGGTAGCTTGGTCTGCCCAGAACAGATTTTTTTTCCTTCAAAAAAACCCACCCAGAAGCAGCACTTGCTAAGGAGAGTTAGAAAAATCTCTTATTGTGAGTCTTTTGACTGTAATTCCCCATCTTTCATCACTGCACACATCACGAAATACATCTCACTGGGGACTGCTGTTCCTGTGCTCTTGATAAATACGGGTCCTGCCCGGGGTTACCCGCGAGGCTCCGCGCCTGCTGCCAACCCTGGTGCCGACAAGCCTTCAGGGGAATTAATAAATAACAGGCAAGAGAGAGGGAAAAGGCTTTTTTGCGACTTCTGCCAAAATTTTTTTCCAGTGCTGGCTGCAGAGCCCAGCCCTTGTGTCCTGGGATAAAATGATTTGCTGTGATAGCAGCATCCCTCTGGATGACACTGCAAGCTTTGGTGTAAAGCAGGGATGCTGGCAACTGCACTGTATTAAATATCATTGCAATAATCAAAATTAATCTCCTCCCCATTGCAGCAGCATCTCTTCCCTCTCCTCCAGCAGCTGAAGAGTCCCCACTGGGTGACACACCAGTGGTAATTTGCCAACCATGGCACTTCCTCTTAACACATCACCCCATGGTTCTGCAAAGAGGAAGGAGGATGCCATGGCATGTGTCAGGCAGGGACAAGAAGGGGACATGGCTGCAGTGTTTAACCACAGTGGATGCTCTTCAAAAAGTTGCTCTCAGGTCTCTAAAGTAACACAATCCTGGCACAGAGTGAGTCAGGTGTTTCCATGTGCCCTGCAACCAACCAAGGGTCCAGCTCCCACATATGCAGGTCCTTGCATGCCAGTGTCCATCTGTCCTTCCCTCACACTGGTGACAGGAGCAGGGGGGATGCAGGACCTGTTTGCAGGGATGATGGGATGGCCACGGTCCCTCTGGCTGCTGCCTCACACCAGGGGTGTCACAGTCCTTCAGCACTTGCAAATCAGCAACTGAACAATGTGAGCGCAGCTCCTCCAGGATCTGCTCCCCCCGGACAGCTGAGGCTTTTGGGGAGGTTTTTCCTTACTGCTTTGGATTTTTCTAAACAGGTTCCTGTAAAAGGTGCCACTGGAGGGATGCAGGTTCCCACTGCCAGCCCAGATCACTTCCTTCACCAAGGGAAAGGCTGCAGCCCTTGTAGCTCTGAAAACACACGTCTCTCTCATCACACCAGGGCACCCTGAGCTTCAGCTGAGACTCCAGACCCCAGGACAAAACCAAAAGGGAAGTTGTCCCCCCATCCCTTTCCAATACCAGGGCAGCAACACTGGAAGCTTGGCAGCTTCCCTCTGCTCTTCCATTTCTAAAGCATAACACACAGACACGTGTGAAAAAACAGGAGAGAGGGGGAAATAAAAACAAAAAGCAAGGCAGCAGAGCTGGAAATGCCGTGTGGAGATTCCAGCACTGGAAGGTGCAGCACCGCTCTCCTGCAGAGCATCCCACAGCTCAAGGGAATACTTGGCCCATGGGGACACATTCCTCTGCCAGCACCCAGCCAAGGTAGCTCCATGCACAGATTACCCTACAAGGGCAGGCCATGCTCGCTCCCAGCTCTGCTGGCCAGGGAGAGGGATGCCTGCCTCCCCTGCAGGGAACACGGGCAGCTGCAGCAGCTCCGTGCTCCTGGGGGACTTTGGGGGGTTCCCTCATACCCAGGTGCAGGTGCATGGGGGAAAATGAGGGTGAACAGCTCCTTTTTGCTGTATGTGGAGGTTTTTTTGTGATAGGACATGGAGATTTTGGTGCCTGCAAATTCTGGGCTGTCTCAGATGCAGAGCTCCATCTGCCCCTGGCAGGGAGTGTGAGGCACTTGTCTGTGCACTGCCACCTCTGCCAGTCACTCTCCTCTGGGAGGATGCTAGAGCTTAAGCTGATGCCAGCTTTGCAGGGAGGTGGCCAAAGCTCCCTTGGTGGGGGGGATGTTCCAAGGCAGCAACCTCACCAGTACATCAACTGCAGTGGGAGGAAACTGCAGGGCACTCTGCTGCCCATGGGAGAGGGAACAGGGACCTGCTGGGGACAGGAACAGGGTGGGGTGGCCACCATCTTGCACCTCCTGCAAGGTGACCCCAGGGGCTGCTGTCCTCACTGGGCACAAGGACAAACAGCTACCTAAATGCTAATCTGCCACAAAAGACACCAAGTCAATTCCTGTGCATCCAAACTCCTGATTTTCAGTGACCCTGCTGCTGTCAGGGCAGGCATGGAGTTGTGTTGCAGAAAGCACCTGCTTTGGATTTTGCCCCTGCTTTTACCACAGCACAGGTGAGAAATGGTGATGCTCAGCACCCAGACAGGGCCTGCTGCTGAATGTGCTGATAACAACCACAGCAGCAACTCCAACACCTGTGAGGGGTTTGCTGTGACATGGTGGACACGAGGAGGTCCAGGGACAGTGCAGGAGGGGAGCAGGGTGGCCTTGGCAGTGGGCTGATGGTGCACAGAGGAACATGAACACTGAGGTTATCTCAGTGCCCTCCCTACATGTGGTACTTCTTGAGAACCACTCAGAAAAGAGACAAAGAGACTTCTGCAAGGCCTTGGCACAGATGCCTGGAAACCTTCCTCCTGCATGCCACAGGATTTGGAGAGAACAAACACTAGAATGCATGGAGCATGGAAAATATTAAAGATACTACAGCAAGAGATCCCTGAGAGTGGTGAGCCCTTGTGAGCCTGCCAGTGTGGGACAGACCCCTGAGAACACCTCCATATTCCTGACCAGAACATCTGCAGCTCACACAAAGACAATCACAGCTGTGCACATTCTCTTGCTCCCACATTCACATCACCTCCCAAAACTGAGACAGCAGAAACCTCAGAGTGGCCAGAGAGGAATGAAGGCAGCCAGATATGCAAAGCATGTGAGATGAAAGGCTGGATGTGAGCAGAGTGATGGGGAGAGGAATGTAAAGCGCTGAGACCAGTGAGAACTGAAGAGTCTCAGCTTTCTGCCACTTCAAGGACAAGGCAGATCCAGCAAAATGGAAACACAACTTATCTAAATCTCATCAAATGAGGAACTTTTCCATGCAAAACCTGAATCAGCAGAACTTCCAGCTAGACATTTGCATTCCTCAGCTGAACATCCTTGCTGTCCCTCGGAAGGTCCCAAGCTGGAGACCATCCCCAAGCACTGTCTTGCAGAGACCAAGTGCTAGCCTGGCCCCTGGCCAAAACTGCCATCAAACAGCCACTTCACAGGCTTGTTAGGCCTTATTTCGAAGCAAAACACAGATACCACTGTGGGAAAAGAGATTCTGTCTGGGTAGAGTCCCTTGGCTCTATTACTGTATCTCTGTTCTATATCTAAGCCATGTTCACCCAGACACATTCCAGGCAGGTCCCCACCACACACAAGCAAGACTGCAGGAAGCACAGGGATACAGCATTCAGGGATGAGACACATCAGGAAGCCAACCCTTGCTCTGGAGTCTTGCAGGTTTTCAACTGGTGCTCTCTGTTCCACTTGGATCTTACTATCCTGAGAATGCCTGGTAAAAAAAATCACAAGACCACATATAAAAGTGGCTTTTGGAAGTTTTTTTCCTTTGCTTTTCAAAGGCCAGAGGAATCAGGAAGATGAAGAGTTTCAATTACTTCTTTCAAGTCTGATGATTTAAGCATGGTGATTTTGCCACACAGCCAGGATAGAAGAGCTGCATGGAAAACCCTGGATCCATGAGACAGAGCAACCTGTGAGCATCAGCAGCATCGTGACTGTGGGGATGAGGAAGCTCAGAGGACCTGAAACATTGGGACTGTGCCATGGGAGGAGAAAACTGAGCTGCTGTGCTGCTGTGATGGCACTTGAGAGGATCATGTGCCTACCAGAAACCTCGCTGCGCTTGGAGCTGTGCAGGCACAGCCAAAGAAAAGCCCTTCCTCCAACAGTGCTGAGATTTTATAGAGAAATACAAAGTGTGGGAGAAAGACAGACTCAGCCCCAGAGCACAGATGGTGAAGTGAAGACCGAGGGCATGCATGGGATGCAGCATTAACCAGCTCTCCTACACCCCAGCCCAGTGCCACGCTGCAGAATTGTTGCTACAGGCTCGTAATTGTGGGATAAAACAGACCTGTGTGTCTGATGAGAGATGGAACAATTCAATAAAAACAGGCTAGAAACAATTTCTGTCTGGTTTGCAAAAACAGGAGCCCTGCACCTCTGTTTCTCTGAGCAATTGCTGAGTTTCTACATCAGCTCAACACAGGAAGAAAGGCTGACAAGACCTGCACCATTACACTAGGACACAGTGATGGGGAGGGAGACCTGTTTGTGATCATTTCCTGCCTGCAATACTTTCCCATCCCATATTTCCAGGCACTTGCAAAGCTCTGCTCCATGAGAAACCAAACACAGCTGTTACAATGACCCAAAGCCCTCCTTGACACAGCTGGCCAGATCTGCCTTCAGCCTGGAAAGGCAAGAGTGGCTTTGCACAGATTTTCTGGGTCGTTATTACAGGGTGAAGGGAAAAAGAGGGGTTTGCTATGACACAGGTTGCCTAAGGGGTGGAAAGATGGTTTGAGCAAGGTGATGGTGTGGAAGGAAATCCAGTCCTCACACTCAGATTGTTCATCTGCCCCCAGAGCTTCCCTGAGCAAGGACAGTGTCTTTCCTGCCCCTCTTCTCCTTGCTATCACTGTCAGGGCAAGCTCACCCCAAAAAATGAATAAATCCTGTTTCCTGGAGAGGGGCTACCCCTGTGGCAGGCACAGCCACAACCCTGGGCCTGCAGCCACCTCCAGGAAAACCCGTGGGCTTAACTCAGTACTGAGATATCCCCCACAGCAACATCTTTTGCAAGAAATGAAAGAAAAGATGATATCATCTCTTTGGAGGGCTGCCCAAAGACATGCTGTGATTTACAGCATGGAGCCCAGGAGCACATGGGAACTGCTGCTCCTGTGTCACAGGAGCTGCTTCTCCTCTGGTTGTGCCAAGGGCTGCATCCCGAGAGGTGCTGGCCAAGGACAACCCCATTAAAACCAGTTTATAAGGTGTTCAGCTCTCAACTGATGGACATAGAGGTTGCCAACACAAAATAAGGATAGACAGAGAGGGGTGGAAATCTGAGAGGAAAAAAGAAAGGATTCCTGTCACAAAATAGCATTTGATTTGTTTTGCTTTATAAGCAAAGGGATCCAGTTCCTGGAGGTTTGAGAGGAGTTGAATTAATAACCTGTGGCAGATTTATCTAATGCTCCAGCTCCAAAAGGAGCATTTCAAGCAGGTGTAATTACCAACTGCTCTGCCAGGCATGGCACGAGGAAGGAAGGGAGTAGGAGAAAAAGCCCCTTTGCACAGGAAAGGTGGGTGAACATGCAGGTGCAGACATCACAGGAGCAGAGGAGGTGAGCGAGGGGTTCACACAGCCACCAGGAACCCCAAAGTGCCATGGAGCCACCCTAGCCCGGGGGGCTGCAGACCATGCTCACCATCCAGGTGGTTACGGGAAAGGTACTTGAGTCCTTCGTCCAGCAGGATCACAGGCAGGGAGATCTTCATCACAACCACCCACTGTGGCCAGCTCAGGGGGGTCACCTGGAAGATGAGCTGCAGGGTGGAAAGGATTGCACATGTCAGTAGGGAAGCAGGTGGGATATTCTGTTGTTTTAAGGATCACGTTGTTGTATGGCAAAGGCTGAGAGAGGGTCACCCCAGGTATAAAGAGGGAGGATCCAGACAGCCCAAACAGGAGGATTTCTTCAAGGTCTGTCACGATCCAAGATGGCTCTTGGCCATGATGAGTAAAAAAGTATGTTCTTCACCTCTCCTGCACATGGGGAAATTGAGGCACAAGGTAGGACTGTGTGTTTATGTGCTCACAGGTGCTTAGCAGGTGTAAAGGGACAATGTAACTTCCTGGATACAGAAACACTTCATCTGAAGCACCTTTGGGCACCAACCAAGGCATCCCCAACCTTGCAAAGGAAGGAGACAACTCCTAAAGGGCTGAACCAACTTCTGGAGTTATCTAGAGCCTTTGAATTGCCCATAGGGAGAGCTTCTGACACCTGGCTGGGGAGCAGAATGACTCCTATTTTCCATGCTGGGTTGAGCCACCTGGCCCTCAGGGCACCTTCTGGAACAACCATCCCAGAAGATTCCAGACAAAGACTGCTCCAAGGAATATCCTTGTCCTCCAGAAGGCACAGGGAGGTGACAGAGGGCACTCACAGGCATGGGCTTGACATAGAGGATGAGGAAGTGCAGAGCCATGGACATGATGATGGCCCCCAGCAGCCAGATGTTGAGCCACGGTGGCATCCGCAGCAGCGACTGGTTCTCAGAGACACTGTGAAAGTGAGGGGACAACGTTAGCCCCAGAAACCTCCCCACATCTGCCCATGCTGGGAATTCAATTTCCCTCCAACGTGCAAGGCCCTATGCTATATCCTTTCTTTTCCAGGCTGTTCATCTCCAGGCTTTCCTGTAAACTGAATGTGGATGCCCAACAAAACGAGCAATGCATGGATTAGGGCTGATCATTAAATCACTAATGAGTGCAGATCCAGTCCTTCCTTCACTGCTCTTAGCCACAGCACACTGCCTTGGAAGAGTTTCTCTATGAAAATCCCAGTGGTCCCCTGTGAGGATGCTCTGAACAGCTCTGCTGAGCCAAAGCAAAGCCCTCAGCCCACCCACAGACAGAGACCCTGCACAAAATCAGTCATGCACAGAGCAAAGAGAGCAGCCCTTTGGCCACCACACCTGTTCAAAGCATTGCACATTTCGATTGTCACCAGCACAGACAGAGCCATCGTCGTTGGGTATCGCGACTCGAAGATCTCACAGTCAATTCCTTCGAAGATGGGGTTGTCCTCAGTGCACCTCATGAAGTTCCTCTGTCAGCACAGGAAACTGCTGGTAAATACATGGCAGAGCAGCAGGAAAGGCAGGAGAGAGGAGGAAGAGTCGACTGGTTGGGGGGCACGTGATGAACTGGGTTGCTGTTAAATATCTCAGGATTCAGAGCAATCAATAAACTGCCTCAGTGACCCAGCTTCTGTTGGGGTAGGGCTTTAGGGGTATGGCTGGACAGTGGCTTTGAGGCTCTCAGGTGCAGTTAGGAAGGAGCTTGAGCACACACGTGTCTCCATCAGAAATCCATCTTACATTGCACATGCCATTGGGATGTGATAGCACCTGCTTTCCCCTACCCTGCAGTTTTCATATTAGCTACAGTAATGTAAGATTCTGTGATAACAGATCCCTTCCCATTTGGGATGAGGCACAGAAGCTACTTTCAGCTTCTCTGGATCTTTCTGCATCTGAAACTTTCCCTACCATGCTGGTGGCTGGCAGAAGCAAGCCTGGGAACAGCCTGAGGGAGAGAATTTGCTTCTGTTTTAAATTACTGTTTTCTCCACTAGGAATCTGGGAATGCCACAACCAACACAGAGGAAAGGTAGATGAAAGCCCCCAAAGGGTGAATGCAGGCCCTCAGCCATGTGCTCCAGCTGTCAGCCTGCTCCCCTCCTGACTCACCAGCTGATGGAAGGAGACCTGCGGTCCCTCGGCGTCGTACAGGAACCACCAGGTCGCTGCACCCACCGTGGCCAGGCCCACGTACACTGTGGCCAAGAGAGACACCCTTACCCCAGCACCCAGAGAGGGACCCCTGCCCCACGACAGGCACATCCCAACAGCGCCCACCCCGCCAGCAGCACTCACCTCCAACGGCCAGGTAGCGGAAGAAGAGCCAGCCACTGATGAGGGGCTCCTTGGGGTTGCGGGGCTGCTTGTCCATGATGTCCAGGTCCGGGGGGTTGAAGCCCAGCGCGGTGGCCGGCAGCCCGTCTGTCACCAGGTTCACCCACAGCAGCTGCACAGGGATGAGGGCCTCAGGCAAGCCTAGGATGGCTGTCAGGAAAATACTGTGGGCAAAAAACAAAATATATGAAATTAGACAAGCTCTGGGCAGCCAAGGTTCTGTGTCATGCAAGGGGGAGAGAGCATCTGGATCCAAAGCCCCACACTGAATATTCACCCAAAGTCCTGCAATGAACCAACAACCCCTGATAAGGAACCTGAAGCCCAGCACTGAATTTTGCAGCTAAAATTTGTTTCTGTTGCTATTAAAATTTGCTTTGCAGGTGTAACCCAACTACTGACGTCCCCAGGCCACAAAGGTTCCCATTCCCAGCACAAACAGCCATGCTGAAATGCAAGGGCAAAGGATGCCCAAGTATTCCCAAGACTGTTCTGATGTTGCTGAGGACTGGGAGGGATGGGCAGGGGCAGCTGTGACTGGGTGACAACAGCCTGTGCAGAAATATCTGCACCCAGATCAGGCACTCACATGGGCTTAAATAGGCAGTACTCTGACAGAACAGGTCCTGCAGGGTGGCAGGATTCTAAAACTACAAAAAAACCAAAAAAATCTCCCTGCCCTTGGGGAATGAGACACGGTGCCTGGGATTACCAGTTTGGCCACTACATACTGCTGACTGCAGGTCACCTGTCCCAGGGGATGTGTCCCCCCACTGCTGCTCCCACAGCATGGTGCCCGGTGTGGGAGGCTCTCACCAAACGACCTCCCCGACGTTGGAGGAGATGAGATAGCGGATGAACTGCTTCATGTTGTTGTAGATGGCCCTGCCCTCCTCCACCGCCGCCACGATGGTGGAGAAGTTGTCGTCAGAGAGCACCATCTCTGCAGCTGACTTGGCAACAGCCGTGCCCGACCCCATGGCGATGCCAATCTCTGCTTTCTTCAGGGCCGGAGCGTCATTGACGCCATCACCTGTCTGCACCAGGCCGTGGTTAAGTGTGCAAGGGATCGAGCAGGGTGGGGAGGAGGGGACAGGGGGGTGGCAGGGTGTCCCCGAGGGCTCACCATGGCCGTGATCTCATTGAAGGACTGGAGGTACTCGACGATGCGGGACTTGTGCGCCGGCTCCACGCGGGCGAAGCACCGGGCCTCCCGGCACGCCCGGCGCTGCTCCTCAGGGGACAGCTCATCGAACTCCCGGCCCGTGTAGGCCTTGCCAGACACGTCCTCGGTCTCCGAGAAGATGCTGATCCGGCGGCAGATGGCCACTGCCGTGCCCTTGTTGTCGCCGGTGATCATGATGACGCGGATGCCGGCCTTGCGGCACATCTCGATGGAGGAGGTGACCTCTTTGCGGGGAGGGTCCAGCATCCCCACACAGCCCACAAAGGTCAGGTCGTTCTGGGTGGGAGGAACACACCCCAGACACACATTAACCCCTTGGGATGCATCCACTTCCCCCCCTGCTGTGACCACCCTGGGTTCACAGGGATCTCCCCTGGGAAAAAACTTTTCCCAGGTTTCCTACCACCCACCCCATGGATGCACTCTACAGCCCCGATCCAATGGGATGCTCCCATCCCCTCTGCTCCTTCCCACATGTTTTCTCTTTGCTCCCCTCCTCCCCATCCCTCACAATGGTCTCCAAGGCCCTCTCAGCAGCCACTCCACAGGAAAACATGCTCAGTGAGATGGGGCTTGTTATCCTTCAGACCTGAGGTTTGCAGAGGAGATGAGCTGTTACACTGCCCACAGATAAACCAGAGGGAAAAAATACTGCTGGGACAGCTGGGAGTGTATGGGGAAACTCCGGGAACAAGGAGGGAAGCTCCTGGCCAAAGCTGCGGCGCCGTACCTCGTAGTGGACGAAGGCGGCCGAGTCGTGCAGCTGCATGGCGTCCCTGCGGACGGGCGAGTCGTGGGTGGCCAGGGCCAGGCAGCGCAGAGTGTCAATGCCCATGCCCCAGTCCCGGATCCTGCCCAGGATCTTGTCGCGCACTGGGGCCGTCAGCGGGACCTTGGCGGTGCCCACGCGGACGTGGGTGCAGCGCTCGATGACGCTTTCGGGGGCACCCTGCGGAGGAGCGGAGGGCTCAGGGGCTGGAGTGAAGCTGGAGGATCGCAGGAAGTGCCAGAGGGAGGGAAGGCGCCAAGTTTGGGCAAAGGGAGAGGAAATCTCCCCAGAATTCCAGCGCATCCCGGCCCTGTGGCTCAAGGCACTAGATGGCAGCCTCTGACCGAGCACACCGGGATCACATCCCGGAGCACGAACTCGCACCAGGCCACCAAGAGCAGGACCTGCTGGAGAGCCAGCTGATTCCTGCAAAGCCTACATATCCTCCCGAAATACTCCTGCCTCACAGCTCCCTGCTCCGACCTGCAGGGGATGAGGGCTGTAAAACTGTGCGGGAAAAAGATGTGAGATACTCAGCAGATGCTTGTGATGCCTTTGCAATTCAGGAAAACGTGTCCTTTAGCATCCCAGCCTCTCACCCCAGCCCCTCTGACCTTAGAAAGGACCCTGACATTACTCTTTAATATAAAACTTGCAATTCTTCTATTGCACCTCTTAAAAAGCTCACCCAGGGCCACAGATCCAGAGGCTTCAGAGGGTCCCAGCCTGACCTGGTGGTCAGAGTTCACCTACTCAGATAATCTCCCAGTGGGAACAACAATATCCAAATCTTCTCAGAGTCAGCGGGGAGAAATTCCACCGCATCTCTTCTCTTGGGAAGAAAATGCCCTATGAAACACTATTTTATTTCTGGTTACAGTGGAAAACTGGACATCATCCTTTGGGCATTACTGGCATCCGGAGGGTCCAAGCCTTTAATAAAGGCAAGTGCCCAAATTCTGCATGAGGGCAGCTCTCCCTTGCCCCAGCACCAGCACACTCAGCACCTTTCCTCCTTCTAAATCATCTCACCCCTGGCAAAGACTCACCTCCTCCCTGACCCCACCAGCCTACCTGCTGGATCCTGGATCCCCAGGCAGACAGAGTGTGAGAGGAACTGCAGAGCATCATCACTGCCCTGTGCAGCAAGGGACAGATGCTGCTGGGTGTGCAGGGGGACGTGGACCCTGCAGGTGCTTCCCCCCTACCTTGACAAACATCTTGCTGCCAGCGGAGTTGTTGCCAGGCCCGGTGGGAGTGCAGTACACAGACATGGACTTGCGGTCCCGGGAGAACTCCAGGGTGCACTCCTTCCTCATCAGCTGCTTGATCACCTGCAGGAACAGCACTGGGCTGAGCCAGGACATGCCAGGGACACTGGTGCTCTCTGCCTTGGCTGACAACCCTGCTGAGCCCCCAGGATGGGAGGAGAAAGGCAGGCACAGGAGCCAGGAAGGGTGGGACAGGGCTAAAAGTTTACAAGCTTTCTGTATTAGAAAGGAGTCAGGAGATTTATTACAACCTGCACAGATCTATCTGGGGAAAAACTGCTGGAACAGAGAGCCCTTTGAGCAAGTGAAGACATTATAATATCTAAAGCAGAGGAAATACAGACCCAAAATAAAGTGTATTTTCACCCAGGAGGACAGGGAGACCCTGGAGTAGCGGAATAGCCAGCACAAGATATTTTAATATCAAAAATAGATGTTTCCAAGGAGCAAATGTCACTGGGGCAGGCAAGGCTCTGGGGAATAGGGTTTGGTTCATGCTGGAGGGCAGCTGGTCAGTGCAAACTGGGCACCTAAAGATAATTCCAAACTTCCTCATCTGCAGCCAGAGCTTGGGCTATCACTCAGAAGGTCCCTCCTGCCTGAGCAGGGACTGGATTGAGCTGGAGCCTCAGGAATCACCTGCTCCAAAGCTCCATGTAGGTTGGTCCTCAAGACCCTGGCATCAGCCCCCCCAGGGCCACTGTTCTAAAAACAGCTCCTCATGAGAGCCCGGAAATCACATCCCTGTGCCAAATCAGTCCCTTAGATCATTGCAAGTGTTTATTTGCCCAAAGATCAGACATCCTAAACCCCTCCTCTCCCTCCCATCCCCCAGTGCTGTAGCTCACAGGGGCTTCTCCCCACTCACTGAATTGCAGGCATTGGCTCTCTCCACCTTGGAGAGTTTGCTCAGGTCCGTGTTGAAGACGTTCATCTTCTCCACCAGGCACGTCAGGGCTGTTTCAGTGGCTTCCCCCACCTTCTCATAGACTTTTTTGGACTAGAGGGCAGAAAAGAAGAGCTTAGGCTTGAGGGCACATCCTCTATGTGGTGCTGCTGCCCCAAGGATGCCATCACCCCCCACACCAGAGCACCCCCTTGGGATGAGCTGAGGCCAGGGAAGGGGATCCCAAGGGACAAACTCTACTGGCTTTGCCCTGAAGCAAAGAGCACCCCCCAGCCTGCCCTGGCCCTGGTGCCCCCACACCTCATTGTAGTCCAGCGAGGAGTCATTGCAGAGGGCACAGATGGTGGCCAGCTCCACCAGCCCGTCGTACTGCCCGCACTGCACCGGCTGCTCGTCCTTCAGGCTGCGGGCAGAAAACAACCCCAACAGCCTTACACCAGCTCACACCTTCAAATGCAGTCAGCTCACCCTAAAGATCCCTCCTAGGGGGATGTATAGCCTATATATCACTCTTGTAAGTGGAAGCAAAAGCCCAGTTAAAGCACCAGTCCTGGCAATAAATCCTTGGGTTCACATTCTGTACTTTATTAAATGGGGCAGGACTAAATTGCAAATAAAAAGTATCACAGGAGGCAAATAAATTCTGGAAGTGGCCCAGAATAAGGGGGGCTGCAGAGGAGTTCAAAGGAGCAAACAGGGGCTGCTCACAGGCTGATGATGAAGGTGATGGACCAGAAAAGGGGCAAAGAAATTCATGTTAACATCCACCCCCTCAGGGGTTTCCATTTGCTTCGAATCCAGAGGAGCTGTGGAACCAACAGCAAGTCCCTTCTCCTCTCTGTGATGCTGCTTCACACTCCAGAGGGAACCCAAGGGAGCATTTAGGAGCAGCAGAGAGCTTTAACAGCTGCACTGCCGTGACTGCTTCCAAGCAAGTGTTGAACTGTGACCTTTGTTTCCTAAATAGCAGCTCTTTGCTACGGAAAGGAGCAGCCCTGAACACTCCAGGCAAGCCAGATGCTTCTCCTTGCCTGGTGGTAGGAATGGTAGCAGTGGTTTTGAAGGAAATAAAAAATTATCCTGGTTCCAGCAGAGGTAACTGCAGGTTAGAGCTGTGTAAACCCAGCCGGTCATCTGCTGGCTGGAAAAATAATTTGTCAGGCATTTACTAGGATCAGCTTATTCCACTGTTGGTTCCCAATGGAAAGAACATTTTGGAGCCCTTGTTACAGCTTGGGAGCGGAAAACACAGAGCAGCCAAGAAAATCTGAAAAATCTGTTTGCTGAGGGAGACGAAGCCACACTGGGCTGTGAGTGGGAAGGGAGATCCACTGCTCCTGCCCAGAGATGCTGCCTGGCCCTGGGCTCACAGGAAGGGACAGTGGGTGGAGGAAGGAGCTGCAGACACACCAAGCATGGCTTTTGCAGCATGTGATCCTCTGGATATGGCTGGGAAGGGATGAGAGGTCACGGCCCCATCGTCAGCAGTCCCTGCATGGAGCCAGGTGAGACCCATGTGCTGGGAAAAACATCAGCAAAGGTGCTGCTGGCTGGGTGCTGTGTGAGCAAACCCAAGGTCCAGCATGAAATATCCCCCTGCCAAGGCCAGGGTAAAGCAAACAAGCCTTTCAGTCCCACCAGCCCTGAGGAAGGGGGGCTCTCTCCATGACACCTCAGCAAGCCTACACATCCCTCTCGATACACAATACAGGCACAGGGCTAAAGCAAAACTCAAGAGCAACACAAATTCTTGCAGACTAACAGAGTGGTGGCCCTGAACGCAGTCCCCAGAGGATAGGGGACACTGAGCTTCAGGTTGGCAGGCACAAGTTCAGCCCCTCCAGTCCTCCTCAATTTTAATTGAAATGCATTGACTGACACCAGCTTATGACTTGGCTCAGTTTTTAATGGAGATTCCTAGCCAAGGATCAAATTGGCTCTATAAATATTCATGAAATTAAGTCTGTGGCTGAGATGAGTTACAGCTGCTCCACGGATGAGCAGAAGGGACCATGGTGACAAATGTGTCTGGGATCACTGAGCAAAGCAAAGGGGAGCAGAGAGTGCTCCCACCACCAGCTGAGCTTCTCATCTGCCTTCTTCCCAGGCTTTGCTACACTGGGGGCCACCACCTCCTTCAAAGGAACAGGAATAAACAAATACAATGGCAAAAAAACCCCTGTGTGTGATAACACTTCAGGGAAAAGCTCCCAGCTCCCACTCCCTGCCCTCAGCTGCAGCTCTGCACAGCCCATGTCTGCCCTGAGACATGCCCTGCCATCAGCAGGATTGTGCCCTGGGCACAGCAGCCATGGGAGCCATGCCTGCTGTGGACACAGGGCTCAGGGAGCACTTTTCTTGTGGAGTTTTGGGTGTTTGTAAGTCCCCTTGAGCACTGCTGGTGGCTCCTAGATAAGCTGCCCACCCTGCCCCAACTCTGGGCAGTCACCAGGCAATAGCCAAACTGTGCAGGCTCCAGAAATATAGAGAGCATCATCTACTGCACAAAGCCTTGTTCATCACCATTCCTACATTTGTCATCTTCTCTGGTTCACAGGTGGGCTTGTTTTATTGGGATTGCTAACAAAGGGAGAGCCAAGTGTGTGGAAGCTCCTTTGCCGAGTAGTGGGAAGGCAGAGCCAGGGTGAGCACCACCCAAATCAAGTGGGGCAGGAGCTGGGTGTGAGGGACAGTGAAACAACTCCCAGGTCCCATGCACAGCAGGGTACAGTCAACCACCCAACACCTGCAAGCCCAGCATGGCCACAAGACAGTGCCCAGTGAGTATCCCCATGGACAGGACTGCAACCACCACAGAAACCCTCCTTCCTGCCCAGCTCATGGGAGCCCCAGCAGCCATGAACCCGACCCTCCCATCTTCCCCCAGCTCTGCTGCCAGCCCAGGGCCACCCTGTGTCCCTGTGCAGGGGAGGGGACCCTCACTCACATCTGTCCCTCGGGGGCGTAGGTGGAGCCGGTGATGTTGAACTCGTGCAGGCTGCACTGGGTGCCCTCCACCTTCTCCATGATGAACATCTGCCAGGAGGAGAGGTGGAAACGGAGCATTAAGCAGCAAATTTTTGGTACAACCCTCGTGCCCAGCCTGGAAACCCACCAGCTGGTACTGCCCCAGTTATAGCCCTGCTGGCATCAGCCTCAGGCCCATCCCTGGTCAGCCACTACTCCTGGCTGTCCCCAGATCCTTCCAGCTCTTCTCTGCCTTTTTCATGTTTGCCTCCTCCAGCTCTTTCTTTCCCTAGGAGAGGAGAGACGCCGAGCCTGTTCCTAAGAAGGTGCCTGTGTTTTTCTTGGAGCAGAGAAGGAGCTGGGTCAAGGTTTCCACTCCTGCCCTGGCTGCCCTGGAAAGGCTCTGCAGGGCAGGATCTGAGCAGCTGCCCCCACCATCCCTTCCCAGTCAGCTCTCGGCCACCAGCCTTGTGCCTTACTGGGATCACAGCTCAGCTCAGCAATAAAACCCCAGTGGGCCACAGAAGTCCCCCACACCCTATTTTTAGTGATTTTTGCCTTTCAAAATCCTTCCAGTTTTTCTTTTACTGCTATAATGAGACAAATCCCTCAAACTCTGAAATAAAATTAAAATTCCCTTCTCCTCAAGCTCTCCCAGTCCCCCTTTGTCCTCTCCCAGCACAGCCCACCTTTGAGGCCAGCATCCCTGGGAACAAGAGCAGGGCTGACCCCAGCCAAGGAGACAGTCCAGAGATGCTCAATCCTGCTTCTTGTTATTTATGACCCACACTGAAGCCAAAAAGCAACATAATAAATAAGTAAATAAATAAATAAAACTGGTTTGGCAAATGCATTTCCCTGGCTGCAGGGAGAAGCCAGGATTTAATTTGGCTGCAGAGAAGAGCTGCTTTCCTCAGCTCCATGAACTTGCTGAATGCCTCCAGAAAGCAGGCACAGGGAAAACTGTCCCACCCCAACCTGTCTCAAAAGAATTGTTTTTCTCTCTATTTATTTTCCTCTGGTTATTTGAGTTGTTCCCCAGGAGAGGGAAGCAACAGATGCTGGAGAGATCAGCAGGCATCACTCAGCACCAGAGATGCAACAGCTCCAGTTACCACCCACTTCTCTGCCTTCCACATTTCCTCTGGCAACAAACAGAGAACAAAGAATTTGCTATTATTATTAATTATGGTTAATAATACACGGAGAGCTCATCAGTGCAGCCACGTAGGCAGGTGTGAGCCTCCCCCATACAGGAGGTGTGAGCTTAGGGCCAAGCCAAGCAATAAAGGGCAATCAAGGGAGCACAATCCCAGCATGTTTAGCACCAGCACACCTCAGTGGGTTTTCTCACCTCCCTATTTAGGTTTAGGCAAATCAAAAGAGCAGGTTCAAAGGATACATCTCCCGTGTGAGTAATTCTGAGCCCAAAACAACCTCACTGTGGCTTCCCAGCTTCCCAGCTATCTGCAGATATCCTGTTTATGGGGCTAATGCCCTCAGCTCCTTCCCAGAGCCCATCATGAAGGCCCATCAGCATTCCTGAAAGGTTCTGAAGAAAATAATGAGCCAAAGTGCTGCAGAAGAGGTGTCCCAGGTGCTCTGGAGACACTAGGCTCCTCTGGCAGTGGGTGTAAACTCAAAAACAAAAGCAAATCCTATTTCCTTTGGTCACAACCCCCCCAGGGATGACAGACCCAGAACCTGAGGTAAGGCACCCAGTCTGATACAACATCAAAAGGAACCTTCCAGGGCTAAGCACTCGTCATCTTTTTTTGAGACATCCAATGCCATCAGCCTTCCAGAGAGCCAAAATCTCCTGGCCTCTTCAGAAAAGGGACTCCTGAAACACCAACCAGACTAATTTATTAAAAAAGCTGAAAGCACCCACCCCAGCCACTGATGGGTTTGCCTGATATGGGCCTGTTTGTTTTCAAATGCTCATGGCTACAAAACAATCATTACCCTCACAATAGCGTCTTTCTTATTAAAAAAGGGAAAGGGAAATAAAAAAAACCAAACCAACATTCCAAGCTCTTTATTTTTCCATGCCTTTTAAAAAAAGGTGCTACATAACCCACAGCAACCAGAGGTTATATCAAATTTCCTGCTGCTCCCAGCTTGCGTGACTGGCCAAGCACGGGGGCAGCCAGGCACTGCAGAGGTGTTTGCAGGGTTTCGGTGTGATCAGAGGATCACAGAATAATTTGGGTGGGAAGGGACATTAAAGCTCATCTCATCCCCACCCCTGCCATGGGCAAGGACACCTTTCACTGTCCCAGGCTGCTCCAAGCCCTGTCCAACCTGACCTTGGACACTTCCAGGGATCCAGGGGCAGTCCCAGCCTCCCTGGGCACCCTGTGCCAGGGCCTCACCCCTTCACAGGGAACAATTTCCTCCTCATATCTAATCTCAATCTCCCCTCCTTCAGCTTAAAGCCATTGCCCCTTGTCCTGTTGCTCCAGGCCCTTGTCCAAAGTTCCTCTCCAGCTCTCTTGGAGCCCCTTTAGACACTGGACAGGGCTCTAGGGTCTTCCTGGAGCCTTCTCTTCTCCAGGCTGAGCAGCCCAGCTCTCTCAGCCCGGTAGATTTCCAGGCTGAGAAGGGGGGAGGTTTGTGGGCAGTGGAAACAGTCCAGAGGAAATAGCTGTGTCTTAAGAAGTTAAGAGCAGAACTAAAGTTTCCATCACAAAAATAATACAAATAATATTAGGAGCAATAGAAGGAGGTGGGAATGCTGCAGCTCATCTGGGGGCTGCTGACAAGTCAGGCTCACAGAGGGGCTGCCCAACCTCTTGTACTGCACAGTGAACAGCAGCTCCTGCAGCCAGCCAGCAGCACCCCAGGGCTTCCCCCTGCCCTGAACCTTTTAAAGACATCCCAGTGATTAGGGGTTTTAATGCAACAGAGAGGCTGGAAGGAAAATGTAACTACATGCTCTCAAAGAGTGCACCCTTCTCCCAAAGGGTTCCAGCATCACTCTTCCTCTCCTGGCCCTGGTGCTGTATCACACAGCTGGATGCTGCTGGTGGGTATTTCTATTTCAAAGGGCACTCGTGGATGCACCATCCCTGGAGCAGCACATGGCAGCAGCTGTGGGCTTGTGGGGAAGACAGGTGTGAAGGATTTATCTCCACTACTCTGTATTTTCTGTAGTGTTTTTAAAAGAACTACTCACTGAGACAAGGCAGGATTGCTGTCTGGAATGGTAAGAGCTGTAATCATTAGTCACTATTCCATCAATCAACCATCAGCATCATTTTCCTCCTGCACTGGAAGCAGCCCCAGCCAACAGGCACCCACTGGCAACTGGCACAGCCCTTAGGGACCCCCAGCCAGGTCCCCCAGTAATTAGTGACAGGTTTAGCCAGACAACAGTGCTGAGCCAAGGCACAGTGCCCTGGAGATTGCAAAGCAAACAGTGCCCACACAGCTCCTGGGCAGCTGCACCAGGGATGGGAGTTTGCACATCCAGGCTCTGCTACAAGCTTTGTGGAAAATAAACCCCCTTTCTGCTCTTGTTCCCCAAAACACCAGCAGCCATCTCAGAGACAGCCAAATATCACTAATCACCTCCTCCCAGACATGGGGTGCCAGCATCTATCCCCGTCCTCTGAGCCCACATCTCCACTTTGGGTCCTGATTTTCAAATGCCACCTTCCTGGAAAAATTAAGGTAGGATAAATAAAAGGGTGCTGCAAGTTTTATGAGAGTGATTTAAACATGTAAGAGCAGAGAGAGCTGTGATGCTTCTATGTCTCTTCTCCTCCTGCAAGGCTCCCACTCTTCCAGCTCCACGATTATTTAATGGTTGGGAGGAGGCTGTTCCTGGTTCCTCCATGCCCTGGGCTGGGAGAGATGGTGATCTCAGAGACCCCAGCTGACCATAGAGTGACAGAAACCACAGCTTTACTCTGATTTACTAACTGGGTTTGTGGCTTTGTTACTGTAACCTTGGGTGGTCTTGAGGTCAGAGCAAAAGCAGCAAAGTCTCGGCCATCCTGGGTGGACAGGATCACAAAGTCCCCAGGAAGTCCCCTGCACAAAGTCCCTCATTTTGGTGGCTTTGGGGGCACAGATTCACCCTTGCTGACCACGAGGGCCCACGTGTGTCCTGGCTCAGACATCACCCTGCCCACGAGACCCCAGCACTGGGAGGGACCCAGAGACATGGCACAGCTCTTGAACCCCAGCTGAGGGTTTGAAACCAGACTTGAAGCCTTTCAAGAGTCACTCACAGCTCGACAGTGCTGATGCCAGCAGTGAGACAGTGAGCAGACCCCGCTCTGCAGCACACCCTGCAGCCCAGCAGCTGTGCTCACCCAGCTAATGGGCAAGTTAATGAAATCTCACTCAATTAATACATTTTCCCATTTAATTGATAGGGTTTTCTGGCTGTTCACCCCCATGGCTGAGCTGGCTGCTTGGCACAGGAGCGTGTCCCGGACACGCCAAGGCCTGCCCAGCACAAATATTTACCCACCTGCCACTGCCAGGGCCCGGCAGCCCCGTCCTGCCCACGTCAGCACGGGAATCCCTGTCCATTAATCATTAACAGCCCTGGCTGTGTGTCCTGGGGCCAGCCCTTCTCCCAGTATTGTTCCCTGGCAGCCAGGATCCAGCCAAGTGAACAAACAGATATTGGAATGGGGTTATGCTGGAGTATACTTTGACTTTTTAATTTTCTTTTTTTTTTTCTTTTTTTTTTTTTTGCAGAGTTGCTGAGTTCATTCTGCAGACAACAATCGATGCCAAAACCCTTCTATGCCACTGCCCTCCTCTGTCCCTCTCCCTGCCTCAGTGTCACCATCCTGGCTCTCCTGGCTGTGCCACACTGCAGGGGATGATGGCACTTCTTCCCAAGTTCAAAGAGCAGACCCTGGTCACTCCCCCTTCTCCTCCTGCAGTGGGTAGAGCTCAGGAGACCCTCAGCACTGGGGTCACCCTGTCCTTGCTTTCTTGTAGCCTTGCTACATCACTGGTTCTTGGAACGGGGCTGGTGGGAACCTCCTCCTCATGCGAGACATGGGCAGTTTGGTCCCTGCTTTGTTCCAGCCCTGTCTTGCTCTATGTCACTCACAGGGCAGAAATACCAGACATTTCCATTCATCTGCAGTTTGTGCTGAGCTAACCAGTGGCCAAACCCTGTGGCTAGTTTGCAGCACTGTCACAGCTTCCCACCACTCTATCTGCCTGTCAGAGAGGAGATGTTGGCCAGGTCCTTTTTTTCCCCACAGCAACACATTTTCCAAAGTTTTCCTATAAAAACAACATGCCAAAGCCATGTACAAAGCTTTCCTGACACTCATGGTTCAATGGGAAAACTGAGAAGTACTCAGATGGTCCAAGTTTTCCTAACAAGTCACCTCTCCACAGGGCCAGTGATGCGGGAGCAAAACTCTCTGGTAGATAAGGAGCCTTCAAACTTTTCACTAAACCACCCCAGGGCTCCCTCCATCAGAAATGCTTTTCGTGGGTCCAGGCTTTGTAATTTTGCATGGTCCAGGATTTCTCACTGGTTAGGTTAAAAACAGGGGGAAAAGAGCAAGAGAGCAGAGGACGTTGACTGCATCAGCATCTCTAGGAGCTCTGTCTCAGTGTCACATCCCAGCAGGAAGAAACATTCCCTGGAAAATGAAATGAGACTGCAACACACTCTGCACCTCCACAATGGTGCGCTGGTAAAAGTGAGTTTTGTAATTACACCCAAGCCAAGAGAAGCCCTGCTCCTTACTGACCCTGGCCAGGGGAACCTCAGGGCATCCTCTAAACTCTTTCCCTCTCACCCCACACTCCAGCCCCAGGCCAGCAGTGCTCACCCTGCACACGGACATCTGGTTGGTGGTGAGCGTGCCGGTCTTGTCGGAGCAGATGACGGAGGTGCAGCCCAGGGTCTCCACCGAGGGCAGGCTCCGGACGATGGCGTTTTTCCTGGCCATGCGCCGCGTGCCCAGCGCCAGGCACGTGGTGATGACGGCCGGGAGGCCCTCGGGAATGGCGGCCACCGCCAGCGCCACCGAAATCTTGAAATAGTAAATGGCGCCCCGAAACCAGGAGCCGCCGTGCACGGGGTCACTGAAGTGGCTGATGTTGATGACCCAGACGGCGATGCACACCAGGAAGATCACTTTGGAGAGCTGCTGGCTGAACTCATCCAGCTTCTGCTGCAAGGGCGTCTTCTCAGGCTCCGTCTCCACCATCTGGTTTCGGATCTTCCCGATCTCGGTGTACACCCCTGTTGCAATAACGATCCCTACGGCCTTCCCAGCTGCAATGTTGGTGCCCTGGGAGGGGAGGAAAGGAGCAGAGTGGGTATGTGGGCATGAAACCTCTTGGTATGAGCAGGGAAATGGGTTGCTCATTGTGAAAGGAGAACATGAGATCTTGGTTAAGGGGAAAATGGGACATCTTGGGTTTTTATATAAACCCACCCTAAGGAGCAGGAGAGCCCTTTCTGAGAGCTGTAACCCCTCGAGGACTTGACTTCTGCCTGAGAAGAACATGAGAAAGGAGGAAACCCAAATTTGCAATAGCTCCAGGCTCAACCACAAACCTCTTCCCCATCCATAATGCATCCTACTTGATGGGAAAAAAAGTGCTCTGAGATTGCCCAAGGTATTTAAAGGCCTTATGTGCCACAGCCCAAATGAAATCCAAATGAAGCAGATTCTTATTTTTATGGATTTGGGACTCTTTTTATGGATCCAGGTCTTCTGCATGCACTCCCTTTCTCTGCTCAGAGATCTCCCACACCCACCAGCCTCTGCACTTCACAAAACCACAGGAGAGGTGGAGACAGGTGTAAGGGACTTACAGAGAAAAGCATGTTCTTCTTGTCCTGGTTGACAGCCCGGGGATCAGGGATGGGGTCAGCATGTTTGATCACCGACACAGACTCCCCTGCCAAGACAAGGGGGAGAAGATGGACCACCCATGCTCCTTCTCCAGCCTCAGCTCATCCCTGTTCCAAGCCTGCATCACACACCCCACAGCTCTCTAGAGCAGCACTTTGCCACCAAACTATCCAAACACCCACCAGGGATGTCAAACCCCACACAGGAAAGCCCCAGGCTTTGTGTTCTGCAGGAAGGATACCCAAGCACCAGACACATCTCACCTACGCCGTGACTTTGAGGACCTGGGAAGGCCCAAGCATCATCTGAATCTTGCTCTCCCACCCCTTCCCACCCCAGTAAAGAACTTATCCCAGTATCAGCTTCAAAACTGGCCTCCAGGAAGACAGCAGAAGGGAGCTGCCTCTGCTCCATGAGGCCCACACGCACCGGTGAGGATGGACTGGTCGACCCGCAGGGTGGTGGAGCGGATTTCGATGATCCGGATGTCTGCTGGCACCTTGTCACCAACTGCAAGGACAAGAGCAGAGCAGCTCCGTCAGGTGGCACTGGCAGCACCCCGGGAATGGGGATAGCAAACCCCAAACTGAGACCAACCATGTGCAGGTGCACAGCAGCACCCAGCCTGGAGCAATGAGAGCTCCAGCCCTTGGCAAAGGGTCCTGCACGGGGATACCTCATTTCTGCATTTAAAGCTTTGTTAAAGCTTTAGTTTGTCTGCCCCCAGCCAAACCCTGGTGGTGCCCTGCCTGCTGTGCTGCATTCCCATCCCCACCATGTCCCTGTCTCTCCTCTTCCCTGCAAACTCCTCCTGCACCCTCATCTTGCCTCTTTCCTGCAAAAAAACCCAGCAATCCAAAGCAATCCGAGCTTCCAAACGCCAGTCTTAACCCTGCCTCAGGTTTCCCTGGGCTGACAGGAAGCTGTTAACAGTGGAAAATCTTCTGTGTCCAAGACAAACAACCATCCCTGGCTCTCCTGGCATGGCACAGTGGGCACAGGTGAAAGCAGCCCCATCCACTGCCAGCCACCCAAAACCACCCTCCAAGGCACTAGTGCTTCCTTTAAAAAAAACCTTTAAAGCTGTTTTTCCTGCTGGGTTTCTAATTCCTGGCTCTCCCTCCTGCTCCCTTATCAGCTGGACACAACACTTTGGAAATACTGAGGCTGAAGGAGTGCTGGCTCCCAGCCCCTCACACCCCTTGCACAACACTGCTGGCTTGGCTGCTAACGATGCTCTCAAATCCCAGACTTTAACGAGTGCTTCCTCCCGGGGCTCATAAACCCCCCCAGCACAGCAGGAGGGGGCTGGCACCGCTCCACCATCCAGCCAGTTATTCCAGCTGCACATCCCAACGCTCCAGGATACAGCAGCAACATCTGCCATCCAGCCAGACCTCCCCTGCTCCCTGCCACACCTATCTGGGGGACACTGAGCTTGGGGGGGCCAGCACAGACCTCCCCAAAACATCTACTTCATTCATAGACTCAGACTCTGCATCTGTTCAAGGAGCAAAGAGCTCCCCTTCCCCTGGGAAAGGCAGAAGAACTTGCAAACATGAGCTAAACCTGCAGAGGAAGACTCTGGCAATATCCAGGGACAGAGAGAGCCCGGGTGCCACAGGGGTGGCACTTGCTCCAGGGTGCACAGTGCCTTATTATGCCATGGCACAGAACAGACCTGGCCTGGCCATTAGCCAGGTACTGAACATGTGCTGATCCCCCCAGCACCACAAGTCTCCCAAAAGAAAGAGAGGAAAACAGGAGGGCACTGCCTGGCCGTGGCCACTGGCACAGCCCCAGCACCACGGGGGTCACAGCAGCCGCTGGAGCTCCCAAAGAGATGCTCTGCCTGCACTTTTTGGGAAAGGCAAAAGCTGCCTGCACCAGGACTCACCCCCATGGCCTTGTCACAAAAGGGCAAAACTCAGCTGGTTTAAGCAGGCTGCCAACTTCCAACCACCCCCCTCCTTGTCTCAGCGTAACAGGTTTCCTGCTCCCTGCTGCCAAATTTATTGCATTTGCACATGCAAACAGCAGCCAGTCCCTCCTGCCTGTGTTGTCACACATCCAGGGCATCACCTGGATGTCCACCGCAGGTTCAAACCTTTTCCTCCTGGTGTGCTTTCCTTTCCAGGCACCTGACAGCACCCTCACCACTTTCCATAACCTCCTAAACCCACAATTTGCTAATAATTTGCAAATCCCCTCCGGAGAGCCCAGCTCTTTCCGTTCCAGTCGCAATGCTGATTGTGCCATTAAAAAGTAATACTGGGCTGCTGATGGGCAGACAGTATGCACTTGATTTGGGGAAAGATGGCAGAATTGTATTAATAATTCATTAATTTAATTAAAGGCCAGGTCAGCAGCCGGACTGCATTTTCAGAGCTGGTTTGGGAGTGCCGCCAGCTCACCCAGCTCAGGATCTGCCTGGCTTGATCCTCCCTCCATTATTTTTGTATTCGTCTTCCAGCTGAAGACCAAATAGAAGACATAAATAACAGCAAGCTGGCTGGGCACAGGAGGGATTGCAGCATGTTTCCACCAGCAGGGCCACAAGGAGGAAAGGAGAGGATTAGTTTTGTGGCTCCGGGGGTTACGGCATCATTTTAGGAACAAACAAAACAGAATAACTGGAATGTATCCTCCTCAGCTCTGCTGGGGCAGGCAGCAGACCCCCAGGCAAGCTCTGCTGAATGCACAGCTCCAACAGAAGGGCTGAGGGGTACAACCCACCCAGAGGCAAGAACACTCTGCAGCTTGTCCCCTCTGCCTCTCCCCCTCCCCGGATAAGCAGCCCCAGCTCCCCAGGAAGCCTCCCCACCACGGTGCCTGCAGCAGCACCCAGCACTGGCCCTTCACCCACACCTTGTCAGGGATGTGCTTGGGAGAGGGCTTCCAGAAACAGGGAATCTTGGCTGAAAATGAAAAGTTCTCCTGGTTCTCCCAGAAAAGGAGAAACCCTCCTGAGACACAAAACCTGCCTCAAGAATGGATACTTTTTTATCTTTTCTTCTCTGCTATTCTCTACTGCCTGATGCTCAGGCAAAGCCTTGGCAGGCTGAAAAGCTTCAGCTTCAGGGGAACCCCCTGGCCAGTACCCCTCCCCATCCCACCCCATGCCCTGGGGGGATGGCACCCTACCTGCCACCTCCACGATGTCCCCAGGGACGATGTCGCGGGCGCGGATCCGCTGCACCCCGCTGCGGTCGGCGCGGATCACCTTCCCCATCTCAGGCTCGTACTCCTTCAAGGCCTCGATTGCACTCTCAGCATTTCTCTCCTGCAAGCAGAGAGGAGCAGAGCTGCAGGTGTAGAGCTGCTGGTGCCAGCAGGCTCCTTCCCCACCCACTGCAAAGACAGGAAAACCCAAACTGGCTTTGGAATCCATTTACAGCATGGATGGGACAAGCACCATGTCTTCTTCAGCCTCTGCAAAATGATTCCTGCTGGTTTAAACCACCCCAGATCCTGGACATTGCCTGGACCTTTGGGGTTGATCATCTCATTCTTGGTTTGAGAAGCAGTGTATCCCAACCAACTGTATTTTCCCCATCCAGCAACCTCACCTCAGATCAAGCTGCAGATAAAAAAATGGCCTTATAATGAATGGAGGTAGAAAAGAGGAGCATCACTGGCTGAGGCGTTTGCTCATCCCCCAGGAGGGACACAGTGAGGTGAAGGGCAGCAGCCACTGTGGCTTTCTGGTGGACAGAGCAAAAACCTTCTTTGGAAAATGCATTTGGTCCTGGCCAGGAGACAAGCAGTTTTTGCCTGGATAACTGCAAGAAATGCTCCAACCTGCAAGAATTGCCAAAGACTGAAGGAACGAGCCAAGAGGCACCCAGTGACTGAGCATATGTGCAGGGGCATGGGGAAGCACAGCCAACATGAAAATTGAACCTTTGGTTTCACCTGGACATTTTATAAGTTTCTTGGATGCAAACTTGCTGAGTTTTTCCTTCCATGGGAAAGCTCACTTCTAAGCACAGATTTCTGTAAAAACAAATCTTTGTGTGTGTGTGTTCAAGGACAAATGCGTTCTTTTGTCCTGTCTCCCACATGGGAGATGGGAGCCTTCTTCCATTTCTCAACCTGTGATACAGAGAGTTGTAAGCATTTTCTGGCATTCCAGCAGTTTGGGTACTGAGCATGGAGACGAAAAGATGTTAGCTTGGTACCTGGGCACATATAGCCCAAAATCCTTCTGAACAATGGAGTCATTTTAATAAATCATATAATACTGCTGATATTAGAGTCAAAGAGTCCTGATTTCACCCCTGCCAGAACTCCAGCAACAATACTTTGGAAAATGAGTTTCCAAGGGCATGAAGCAACCAGACCTTTAGATGAAGGATCTGAGCCATGTGGAGCAGAGACCCCGAGGGCAGGGGGTGCTGTGCCCTACCTGCCACACACCCACCACAGCGTTGGCAATCAGGATCATGATAATGACAATGGGCTCCACAAACGCCGTCGTGGTCTCCTCCCCTTCTTCAAACCAGGCCAGGATCTGGTGGCAAGAGAAAAGAAGGAGCACAGTGTGGTTCAAACAAGGGCAGCAACATTTTAAGAAGAATGATGGAAATGAGAGCCAAACAACAGGTGGTTATTTGCTGGAGAGGAAACAACCTGGAGGTGCCAGAGCCACAGGGCTTGATCAAAGAGTGGAATTCCCATATCCCACTGCTGGAGCCTCCACTCCTCTGCTGGGATAAGCTGATGCAAGTGGGGCTGGAGCAAACAGCCATGCAATGCCTGAATTTTTGCACTAGGAAAGCCTCTCTCTTTGTGTTTAGTGGCCCCGTGGGGAGATCACAGCCATGAGCTGTAGGATGGGGATGGATCCCATGGATGGGATGATGGAGATGGGGAGACCAGGCAGCACTGCAGCCCCTCCTGGGCAGAAGGTCAGAGCAGCTCTGTAGAGCAGGGACTGACCTTGTGGCTTCTACCACCCTGAGCCCCTTCTCCATCCCACAAAGGCCTCACACCACAGTACAAAAGAAGCACACACACAAATATTTCCACTCCATTTAACTGCTCATCGACCTGCACTGTGTCAACATAGCAACACCTCTCTGCTCTGTCACAGAGGCACTGGCACAAGGACCTGCCCTCTGGCACAGGGCTTCACACCTGCTTTACCTGCATTCACTTCTCTTCATGTTGTTTTGGGAGCATACTAAACCCCACAAGGGACTAGCCTTCCCCCTTATCTGCCCATGAGTCACATCTGAAAGGAAGAGCCAGGAGTCTCAGCTTTGCCATCCTACTGCCAAACACACTGACTTACACTCAAAAAAATCAGTGGTTCTCCAGCACCTTGATGGGAATCATCTCCTCACACAGAGCTGCTCCCAAGGTGGACTGTGGGCAAAACTGAACTGACAGTTCAGTACTGGGGCACTGCAAACCAGGCTCAAATCACCAGCCTTGAACAGCCCCACACAAACAGAAGGCAGCCCAGGGAGCTGTTCAATATCACTTTTGGATGGATCAGCATTACTGAAAAACCCTCCAGACCCATCTTTAAGCAGATGCAGTGATATTGCCACTGTGCCCTGGAAACCACTGCTCTGCTGCTGCATCTCCTTTGTCCCACAGGCACCTGCCCTCCTTTCCTCTTTGGATGTCACCTGAGGCCATATGTGCCTCAGAAGGTGCCACCCCAAGCCCCAGGTACTTACAAAGGACAGAAAAGCTGCCATCAAAAGGATGCGGACGAGTAGGTCTTCAAACTGCTCCAGGACCAACTCCCAGAGGGACTTTCCTGGTGGGAAAAAAATGAAGCCAAGCACAGTCAGTGCTCAAAAAAATCCCCAGAAGACAAGTAGACCACTGAGGCCCTAAGACCCTCAGAACCACATCCCTGCTTGCTTCAGGGCTGCTCTGGTGCCCCTTGGCCGTGGGCATTGGTGAGCACATGTAGCATTGCAGTGGGGGCTTCTCTCTAAAATGAAATTCTTCATTTCTGGCACTGCCCTGGCTTTATCTGCTCTGTTTTTAACTACCAAACCCAAACCCTCTGTGTTTCTATTCACAGAGGTAGCCTCACCATCACAGAGAAGCTCTACTGTCAGGCCAGTTTTCTCTGGGATTAAAACCAAGATTAAAAGACCTCAAAGATTCCCTCTTCCTTGTCCCCAGCACACTCCACCCAGACTCAAGGCAGGTACTGCCACCTCCAGCCCATGACTTACCTTCTTCTGCAGGGAGCTCTGTAAGTTTTCATCAACAGCCCAAGGAGAACAATACAGCAAAAAAATTATTAGGAAAAAAAAAGACAATTAGTGATTTGCACCCAGACTAGCAGTCCCTTCCCTTATGCCCAGTAGTTCACTCAGTACACCAAAATGCAAATTTTTCTGCACAAATTCCCACATCAAGGCAGCTTGTCCTCAAACTTCTCAGTCCAACACCCAGTAAGCAGCCCTGGAAACATTTCCCTGCTGTAAGTGGCTCCGGCAGCAGGTATTCCTACACTCAGCCTGCCTAAAAAAATATTCCTCAGGAGCTGCCCTCTCCAAATCCAAGACACAGAAGTCAAACCATCCCATAAAATGCCCTGCCAGAAACCCAATACAGCCCTACTGGGGACTGTAACTTTCAGACCATATTTCCTATTAATCTGTTGTACTTTACAGCTCGCAACACTCTAGGAAACAAATCCGTGCTCATCTGCTCCAAGCTGCCCTCCTGAACCCAGCCCAGTGGCTGCAGAGCCTCCATCCACACTGCTCCCAGCCAAACCCAAGCCCTGTCACCTGCAGAACCTGAGAGAAACCCAGGGGCTCCCAAGCACCCAGCACAGTTTGCCAAGATTCCCACATCCCCAGGAGGTGACCTCTGCATGCACCAACAGGCCCCACAGCCACTGCACAATGTGATGCCTTCAGATTGCAGCTTTTATGTTTTCCATATATTTGTAGTCCTGCAATTCTTTAGTGTATAACTCCAAACTCTATATAGAGTGTTGGCTGCTGCTTTCCCATTTTGGTCAGACACAACAATTCCTCTCCAGGCCTGGAATCAAGGACCTCTCACTGCCTCAGGCCCCGAGAAATGTAAACAAAAGTGACTCTGGGAGGGAGCAAACCTGGGGTAAATTGCTTCATTACCTGAAGCTGTAATTGGAGGATTAACCCCCAATATGCAAATGGATCAAACCTATAAAAATGTGAAAACCTGTGACACGCTGTCCATTTTGGGTGTAGGCCCTGGGGGGGTTCATCTGCCTGAAATGTACCTGAAGGCCCTTCAATAAATATAACTGCTTTTTATTCCCTTAATTTGTTTTTAGGTAGTCCTGGAAAGGCATCAGTGCACACACCCCAGTACCTTCCAAGAGAATCCTCCTGCTCCAGGCCCTACTGTGGGCAAGTTGGGCCCAAGGCTGTAAGGTCCTGCACGCAGGGAGGGCTCAGGAGTGACCCCGTGTCTCCACCTGCCCCCATCAGAATCCCAGAGTGCTTTAGGTTGAAAGGGACCTCAAAGACCATCTTGTTCCAACCCCTGCCATGGGCAGGGACACCTTCCTCTAGATCCGGTTGCTCCAAGCCTTGCCCAGCCTGGTCTTGGACACTTCCAGAGATGGGGCAGCCACAGCTTTTCAGGGTAACCTGTGCCAGGCCCTCCTCATCCTCAGAGGGAAGAAATTCTGCCCAATGTCCCATCTAACCGTACTCTCTGGCAGTGGGAAACCATTCCCCTTGTCCTGGCACTCCATCCCTTTTCCAAAGCCCCTCTCCATCTCTCTTGTAGCCCTTTTAGGCACTGGAAGGGGCTCTAAGCTCTCCCCAGAGCCTTCTCCTCAGATCTCTGAGTGTACTTCTGCACCCCATGGGGGTGACAAGAAACAGGTGGCAGCTCTGGGTTAATGCTTAGACTCAAAGAACTTAAAGGTCTTTTCCACCCTTAACAAATCTATGATAAAACAAGAGGTTTCTCCAACTCCTTGTGTTTCTGGGAGGGAATAAGGGGCCAGATGAATCCAAGAGGAATCAGCCTGAGGCAGACACTGATGCCCCACCACCATGGCTGTCTCCAAACACCCTCAGTGTGGAGCCCTAAGTGAGAGCAGGAAGTGAAACCTGCTCATGTGTTTTCCATCACCTATTTTCATTCAGAGGAATGAAAAAAAAACCCAACCCAAACCAAACCTACCTTCACTAAACCAACCAGTGAAAACAAGAAGCCTGAATGTGTTCATGCTTCAAACTCTACCAGGTCCTCAGTCCTCACAGACACAGCCACTATGAGTTGCTTTAAACCCACGTTCCCCCTGGGTCAGGCTACTCTGATCCCCTGACACTGTGAGACACAGACCAGTACATAATACCTATAATTGTTTTTATAGGAAAAAAAAATTAATCTTGGAGCATCTTTAGTGTTTCAACTCATTCTACAGAGTGTGTCAGAGCAAAGTGGCTCTTGTCCTCTCACAGCCAGCTCCTCTCCACCCCCAGCTTCCTCTCCCCAGCCCAGAGAGCCTCCAAAATTAAAAGAAGAAGAGATCTGCTGCTGCTATTTCCATCCAGACTCCACTTTTAAGGGTGCAAGCATGCAGGTAAGAGGGCTAAGGGTAGGCAAGTGCCCTGGGGGTGCCACAGGTCCTGGCTCGGCCGGGGTGCCCCAGGGTGACTTTCCACCCTGAGCAGCCACCCGAAACACCACAGTGCTCTCAGTGCTTCTCCCACACCGTGTTTGCATGAAGACTGGCAGCAACGCCGCTCACAGAGCCGGGACTTTGCATGAGATCTTGATTAAAGCACGAAATCGGGTTTCTGTGAACTCAGGAAACACGTGCGCTGGGGCAGGCAGCCGAAGCACTGCGGTGGCACAGTGACACTGTGTCATCACTGCCACCAAACCTCAAACACAGCAGTGCTGCTGCAGGCACCTCCCAAACCCCCAGTTTGAGTACAGTGATAACCAGGCAGCTCCCTGCTACCAGTGACTCCCTCCACCACTCTTCATGTGGCAGCTCAGCACCAAACACTCAGAGAAAAAGGGCAGAAAGTCACAATAAGCCCACATTTTTGAATGTGAACTGATAAAGGTTTGGGGCTGGAGCTTCTTCCTGTCACATCCAAAGTCTCACTAGTAATAAGAGGGTTTGCTAGTCCTCAGTCCCCAAGTTCTATGTGAGTCAGCCCCATGGCACCAGCAGTGCTGCCATGTCCCATCCTGCCAGGAAACCCACCACAGGCAGGGAACCAGCAAAATCCCAAACCTGTCATTCCCTTGGGACAACATGGTGAGTGCAAACAGGCTGAAATGGAAACTCCTGGCTGGCACCTGAATAGCCCCTTTCTTTGAATGGTGGCTCAGCACAGAAATCCCACTCTGGGCACGAGCTCCCCGACAAGCCAGAACACAAATGCAGTGACACCATCAAGAGTGGAAAGTGGCAATGGTGGCTCAGAGAATCCCAAAATGAGTCACCCACACGCACCATAAATATCCAGCCTCTCCAGCTGAGCAGTCCCATCACAGGACCTGCAGCTTGTGGACACATCTGCAGCTCCTCTGCTCCTGCTCTTCTGCATGGCAGCTCTGGAGAGCAGAACCAAGAAAGTGGAGGTATCCTAAGGGGTGATGGGAGCCTGGATGCCACAGGGCCATTCCCACCAACAAAAGAGCACTGTCCTCTCTGGGTTAAGGCACCCCCAGTCCCACTACCTCAGAGGGCTTTGCCTTGCAGGGACACATCCACAGCTCCAAGGACTGCTGAGAATTTGTAACTTGCTCTGAGCTTGTCACATCATGACATCTCCCCTTGCTGTGCCATCACATCATGTGGTGACGTTTGGCCCATACCAGGCTGCAAAATAGCCAGAAAAGATGCTCTAGGGGCATGCAAGGAGCCCGGGCACGCTGGGCAGGCGTGGGGCTGGCGTCGGGCTATTTTAGCAGAGGTTAATCTCCAGCTCCTGCCAACTCAAACAGGGCTGGCAGCCCACGGGCTGGCGCCTGCAACATGGCAGGGCACGGTAATCAGGTGGTGAAAAGGTAAATAAACACTGGTGCCACCCACGAGCACAAGCACAGGCGGCTGCCCCGGGGCTCTGTGACACCCCCCGTGTCCCCAGGGGGACCCGGCCCCGCTCTCCCGGCCAAAGCAAACACAAACTGGGACAGGGTGGCACTGGGGGTGCTCCAAGGAAACGTTTGAGTTTCTCCTGCTGTAACAGGAGCAAAAATCCCTGGAGCACATCCCTACAGCAGTGTTTCTCCACCCTGCACTGAGGTACTGCATCCCACTCTGCTTTGGGGGAAAGCGAGGCACGAGGTGACACTCTCACAGGCCAGCAACCCCTGGTGCACATTCAGGTCCAGGGTGCAATCCACAACAGCAAACATCCTGCAGGGTGAACAGAAATTCCATTTTCCCTCACCATTTCAGGAGCTTCCCTTGGAGAAAATCAGATTTCCCTCATGGGAAACACTTCTGCCCCCAAATGATGTGGGAAGAGCATGATGTCCTCTGGGAGAATAATGATGAGCATCACGCCCAGGCCCAGCTTTCTGCTCTAAATAACTTAATTCAAACTATATTTCTATGTCGTAATCAGTTTTTTTTCCCTGCCTTTGATATCTTTTCCCATATGCAGAGAAGGGGAAATGGATGCACAAAATAAGGGATGCATCCAATTCCTTTGGACTTTGCTGACAGGCAGTAAAATAGTAGTGAAAAGGGCAAGAAAACCCTAAAACAACCCCAGCTGGGAGAGCAGCTCCTGTCCTGTGACATAAACCAGGAACTGCTCTGGGATCCTTCCACCATCCCACAAGACACCGGGCAGGATAAATTGTTATTTTAACTGGCTGCCTTTCCCAGGGCCGGCCGCATGGGAAGGATCCCATCCCGGAGGGACCCTGCTCTGCCTCACCCCCGGTGACAGCCAGCACCGCTCACCAGCACCCCTCAAAACTGCAGGACTGCACGACAAGGACAGGCTTTGCCTTTGGGGTGTTTTAACACACACTCAGCCCAAAAATCCCACCCGAGGATGGAGCGTGGGGCTGCTCCTCATCCTCGAGGTGAGAAGTTGAAAACCAGCTGTGTCTGGGAGCTGTGTGCCTGGGTGTTTCAGCGTTATCTGGGATGACAAACACTCAAAGCCTAACGCCGCTAATGCTCCCTGATGCTCCCAGAGGACAAAACACAAAGATCCAAGTGCCTGGCTGTGTATGACTTAACCTCAGCCACACCACTTCACTTTTTGCACAGCTTCCCTCCGGAGCATCCCTGGAGCCAGCCCTGCACTCCCGTCCTGCCCCATGTGCCAGGGCAGAGGTGGCTCTGCTTGGCAGGAGTGGCACCCTCAGGGTGCAGCTGAAGGGACCGTGCCTGCTTCAGCTTCTGCCCGGCCTCCTTCACCCTCTGCCTCCGGACCCACATCCCCACGGCTACCACATGCCACTGCACCAAGATGGGGGCAAACACACCCCAAAGCTCGCTTAGCCTTTTGCCAGAAAAGCCCCATATGTTAAACTCCACCAGCCAAGCAGCCACCCCAGAGCCAGCAGGGCCAGGGGCTCTCCTGGGTCACCCCCTTGGCACAGGGGTCACTGACCCCACCCACCCACGCACAGAAATCACAGCCCTGGGCGGGCACAGCTGCAGGGAGAGCATGTGAGCCCACAGGCCTGCAGCACTTCCAGCTGTGCTGAGCCTCTGCCACCCAAGGATCACAGGAAATAACTCTGCATTAAAAACCACCTCATGGTGCAGGCACAGCACTGGGGGCATAGAACCACAGAATGCTTTGGGTTGGAAGGGACCTTAAAGATCATCCTGTTCCAACCCCCTGGTTTGGGCAGGGACACCTTCCACTATCCCAGGTTGCTCCGAGCCCTGTCCAAGCTGGCTTGAACACTTCCAGGGATGATGAATCCAACCCCATTCTTGTGCCACAGCCAAGCTGTGCTTTGTACCACAACCTGGTCCCAGAGGATTCAGCCCTTCCCCTGGCCTCCACCACCCCCAAGGAGCTGGTCCCAAAGCCAGGGGTGGTTTCCTCCTGTGCCTTCCCCTCTGGCTCTGGGTGTGCTGTGGGTGGGGAGGCCCTCCAGCCCCAGCACCTCATTTGCCTATCGCCTCACAGCTGCTTTTTCCTGTGTGCCAGGTGAGGTTTGCTTCACCAGCGACAGCCACGCATTCAGGGCTGCTTCAAAAGGCAGCAGAAAGATAAAATAAACATGATACAGCCCTCCTCCCGTGGCAAACACCACTGGTTTGCTGTTCCTGTCATTCCCCAGCGTTCATCCCTGCTCCAGCTGTGCCTTGCACTTTGCAAAAGACCAGAACCCTTCTGGCTGGGGGATCCACTGCCCCAAAAATTAGCAAATTCAGGCCAGTTAGGGATGGCAGCAGCCCAGGGTGGGTGAGTAGCACATGAGGATGATAGCAGAGGTTTAAGGGCCAGAAACATCCTTGCTGTTTTCCAGGCAATGCTTTAGGCTAAAATGACCCAACTGCTTTCCTCACTGGCACCTGGACTCTTGTCAATGGCTGGCAAAAAATTCAGTCCCAAAAATTTCTGTTTTGGGTCACAAGGCTTCCAGGGGCAGACAGAGCTCCAGACCAGCTGCTCATCCCACCCTCACACTGCTCTTCCAAACTCCCAGGTTCTGAACCCAGCCCAGCACCATAAATCCCCCCAGAACAGTGACAGGGTCCCTGAGGAGAACTGGGGGCACCAGGCATCCACAGCCCCACTGATGCAGTCGGAGGGGGAAAGCTGAAAGGCTCATTTGTTCCTTTTTTGGCCACCTGAGCTGATCTCAGCAGGTCAAGGACTAGGAAGTGCAGTTATCCTGGATGTGCCCCCCAAGAGTAGCAAAGTACCAGCAAACCCAGCCCAATGCCATCTCCATCTCCCCAGAAAATCAGAGATGACATCCCTGTGCTGAAGGATAAACCACCACCACCGTGCCCCACTGTCCAGGGAGAGGGAAACAGGAATGGAGGAGGGAGTGTGGCATCAGAACAATGGTCCAAGAAGCCATGTGAAATAAATAAGGAAAGCCTCACCCATCCCACTTTAAACTTCCCTTCCTTTATTCTTGGAAATGGCTCATCCCCAAAATGCTGGGCAGCACAAGCTCCCCTTCACTGCAGTTCAGGGGGTCCTGGCACAGGGCCATAAACCCTGCCCAGCCCTGAGCATCCTCATCCCATGCCACAGCAAAAAGCAAATTGGTTCCCTGCCAATATCCCACCTCCTTTCCTTAAAGCCAGGAAAACAAGGACAGAAGATTTTGCCCATTTTGCTCTGAAAAATGAAGCTGCCACTTGGGCTTGCCGCTCCAGTGCTCATGTGGCATTTGCAAGAACAAAGTCTTGGAGAAATTTAAAGGGAAAACCTTCGGGAAATGGGACTTCAAGCGATGTCCCCTCACCTCTGTCCCCATCAGCACCCGCAGCAGATCCCGGGATCACTTTGGGAGTGGGAGGGAGCAGGAAGGAGGAAACCCGTGGCTCCAGCCAGGGATGGATTATTTGAGCAAACTAAAAGCAGCGGTTTGTTCCCTCCTGCACCAACGCAGTGGAAAGAATTTCCAGCTCCGGCTCCCGGGTGGAAAAGCTAAAAATCTGCATTTAAATAGTAACGGTTTTGGAAAAAGAAGAAAACCAACCAAAAACCCCACAACCACTACAGGAGCTTGAAGAAAATAAAGCTAAAGGTTCAGTGGATTTTTTTTAGTTTTGGGGTCGTGTTGGGTATTTTTTGCTTCTTCCACCTCTGCTTTAAGCAGACCCTTTCCATAACTGCAGGGAAAGGCAAGGGAGTGACTCTGCCTCATCTGGGAACCTTCTGCCAAAATTAGCACAACCCCAACCAAGGGACATGCAGCAACTTCAACATATTCTCTTCTTCCACCCTAGAAATATCATTTTATTTCCTCCTTTATCACCCTAAACCTCATTTTTCTGCTAAGTGTTAAGTAAATTGTGAATTTTTGGCCAGCAATGTTTTCTCACTGTTTTGGGCTCTGCTGCAGCCCTTGGCTGCTCCCCACATCCCTGAGATGCTCAGTTGCCACCCAGAGCCAACCCACAGGCCCAGCACAGGGATCAAAAATCCCCAGCCAGGCCAGGGGACAGTGCAGTGGGGGATCTGTCCCCCCTCCAGGCTCACTGGACAAACTGGCCACTTGAAGCGACTCCAACACCCAGTGAGAAAACTTAACAACATTTCCCTGGCAGTGCTAGGAAGCAGTTTAGGAAACCAAGCACAGGGAGCTGCAGAGGTGGCAGTGCCAGCAGCCCCAGTGATGCCCCCACTGCCAGGTCAGCTCAGAGAGTGCCCAGCCCCAGGGAGATTCAAACATCCCAGGAGAGGAACCAAAACTGGGCTGAGCCTCTCAGCTGAATTCTGCAACAATTGGGAAGGAACAAGGTGGGACTGTGGGATTTTTTTTTCTAAAAATCCCAAAGGATTTAAGAAAAATCCTATTTTTCCTACAAATATATGAGCTGAAAAAACTCCAGGTATGAAAATGAGACTAGGATGCATTTTTCCAAAGGGATGTATTTGATCTGGGAGGAGAGATGCTGCTCAGAACACAGCAAATGCTGCTGTGCTCAGTGGGGAAACAGCAAAACTGCCTCCCCAATATCCCTTTACAATGAGACAAACAACTTCCACGAGGCTGTAAGCAACCATTAAGGATATCACATTTGTATGTCTTGGAAAATAAACCAATAAATAATAAAAACAAGTAAGATACAGAAATAATAAATTACATTACAAATGTAACTAAAGTTACTGAAACAAAGCCCCAAACCTGCAGCATCAATTTTAAAAAGAAAAGAAAAAAAAACCCAAGAAGAACTACAGGATATTGCTTTTAAATCCAAACCACATCTTTTTCCCTTCCCTGCCAAGATGAGGAACCTGCTCACCCTGACCCCTCCAAAAGCTGATGTTTGTGTTAATTGCTATGTTTTAATTCATATGTTTTAATCAATCCTGCTGCTGCCTGCAGCCAAGCCCCAGGGCACAAACTGTGCATTTATGGATCATGAAAACCCCGACTGTGAACACTGGGGTGGAAATGTTCCCTGCCCCAAGCTCGGGGCTGAATGGACTCAACTCCATCCTCAGTGAGCTGTGGTCTGGAGGGAGCTGGGTTGGAGTATTTTTTCCATTTGTTTGTTTTCTGGAGGAAATGCTTCTGTCATGGCAAACCTGTGGGGAATATCGAAGTTTGAACATGGCATCCCATCCCAGCTCATCTCCCATGATAAATAAAATCAGGATGATAAAATCCAGTGTATCTGCAGGGTGATGCATCCCCCGACCCACGTGGGTGCTAACGAGCTGCTTTTAACTCCAACTCAGATTACCAGTCGTTAATTTATTTTCCAGAACTCCTCGCCCCAGATGACCTGCCCCCACCCCTCCCTTTGCTTTTTCTGGTATCTGTTCTCAGAGAGCAGTCTATTTTCAGCAATCCTCTTGGATGGGTTTTCATGGAAAATGAAGTCTACTCAGCCCTAAGTTTGGATTATATCACAAGAAAAAAATTTCTGTAGGATATAAAAGATCTGTTTTTCTGGATGGGAAAGAGGGGCAAGTTGGACAATTAATGCTTTTCATGGATGAACTTTCTGAGGATCACACATTTCTGTGTAGTTGAAGGAGTTCCTTTCCTGGAATGAGATACTCGGAGATCCCTGGAAATATGAGTCTCTTCTAGGGTTTTTTCATAACCGCCTTCCAAATATATATATAATATTTGTGTGCATGACTATGAAGATGAAATATTATACCTATATGTATACATACATGATACCAACGTATATTTGTGCATAAGGATAAAATTTTATATATATATATATATATACACACACACACACACATATTTATATATATATATATAAATGGAGGTATATCTAAATATATTTGTATGAAAAGGGGAAGAATAATTTGAATTATGCTTTATAAACAGAAGAGGAGCCCCAGAGCAGGCCTGAGTCAGCACTGCACAGGAGCCCCTTCTCCTGGGTCACTGCAAGAGTCCCCTCCGGAGGGGAGCAGAGAAGATCCCTGGCTCTCAAAGCACGGAAAAAAGCCCAGAAAAACTGCAAAACCCCAAGGGACACCCCAAAGATGACCCGAGGGGAACCCTCTGTGACGGACCAGGAACAGAGCTCCATCACTTCCCCTCTCCCGCCCCGCGCTGCTGAGCCAGCCTTTTTCATTTTTACTTTTCCACTCGCTCCCCACATACTCCTTAATTTAGCCCTTCTGTTGACTTGGGAGGTTGCAAAATGGAAAAAGGAAAAGTGCAAACGGGCAGGTGAAGGGAGGGTTATCCCGACCTCGGCTGCCCGTCTCCCGGGAACAGGCGGCTCCTGCTCGGCACGCTCCGGCTGAGCTGAATCGCGGGATTCGGGCACTGCCAGAGCCGGGCTCTACTCAGCTCTGCTCAGCTCAGCTCGGCTCGGCTCGGCTCTGCTCTGCTCTGCTCCCCCTCCCCGAAGGAAGCAAAGGAGAGAATCTCCCCCACCCACACAGCCTTCCCAAAAAACACAACTGGTTTTTATCACCAACTGATGCAAGGAAAACTGTTTGCAAACCAGAAGAAGAAATATCTAAAAAACAGTAATACTAACACTACTAACATTACTACTAATACTAATAATAACTTAAAAATAATAATTTTTAAAAGCCACCCTGTATAATAAAGCACATATCTAACACAAAAAGCCCGGAGCCTTGCATTTGCTCTGCGGACGGCTCTGCAAGCGCTCCAGGGGGTTTCGCCAGAAAGACAAGGGGAAAGAAAAAAAAAAAAA
>VWZP01010585.1:15691-29290 GCA_013396995.1 Dicaeum eximium
AAAAAAAAAACCTCCAAAAAACCAACAAACAACACCCAAATGTCACTAGTACTAGCAAACAAACAAACAAACAAAAGAAAAACCCCTTACAAAGTCAGGATACGACCTGTTGTCCTGGGGGTCAGGGTGTTGATAACAGTCCAGTTGAATGGCGGTTGCAATCCTCTTGGAGTGGAAGCTATAGTTCTGTTAAAGCAGTGATCGTGTGGGACGGGTGTACGTTCCTTCTGAAAAGTCTGGTGGTTGTGTAGAAATGGGCTTGGTCTTCCTCTAGGGATCTAGTAGAGAGAAAGCTGTTCTTTTGGGAATCTAGTGGAAAGAATGAATCTCTTGGTGTTTCAAAGTCTGATTTTATTCAGTTAGAAATACTTGGCTCCTCCCCCTGGGTGGAGCATCTCACAATGGGATGATGTAATCTTATCAGTCATGTAGTTAGTCTCAATGCCCATTAACAGAAGATATCTTCTTGGAGGAAGAGATTGTGGAAGAGATAAGAAAAACTGCCCAATTAACATAAGATAACAACCCCATCTTTATCAGATGGCAAATAGAATATCTTATTTTAACAATCTAGGACAAGGGCACCCAAGGATTTCCAATGTTTTTGAAAGCAGCGGTGCTGGAGTATTGTGGTTCTACCACATCAGGGGCTAATTGTTGTTGTTCATGCAGGAGGGATTTCTAATTGTGGTGGTTGTTTCCCTCATGTATAAGGACTTTGACTTTATGTATCAGAAGGCTTAAGGAAGTTTTATTATGATTGACTTCATGTTTCAGGTGTGTGGCTTAATGCCTCGTACAATGCAGCTTAGTACAAACTCTTGTAAAATCTTAGTACAATGCTTTCTTGTTATTGTTTAGTACAAAAGATGTCTAGACTTCAGAGATAACAACTCTCTATATAATTGGTTGAAAGACAGGTAGAGAGAGGGGAGAGAGAGACTTATATCTCCATATTGTGGAGCAGGNTATAAGGACTTTGACTTTATGTATCAGAAGGCTTAAGGAAGTTTTATTATGATTGACTTCATGTTTCAGGTGTGTGGCTTAATGCCTCGTACAATGCAGCTTAGTACAAACTCTTGTAAAATCTTAGTACAATGCTTTCTTGTTATTGTTTAGTACAAAAGATGTCTAGACTTCAGAGATAACAACTCTCTATATAATTGGTTGAAAGACAGGTAGAGAGAGGGGAGAGAGAGACTTATATCTCCATATTGTGGAGCAGGGTAGAAAAACAACAGGTGTTATTTTGAGAATACAGAGATTGTTTATAAATCTGTTGTTGGAAAAGTGAGAGCTTTTCCCTTAGGAAAAACTTTAGGAAGTGTGCTGCTGGGAAATTTAGAAACCCAAATTATGAATACTACACTGGAACACCCCCGGGGCTGGGAACATGAACAATCCGAAACATATTCCCAGAAGGAGCTCCCAAACTGCTCTGATGAACAGTAGGCTGTTTACTGCAGGCTTTATGAGCTTTTGACATGAGTTATCTGGCAGAACTGAAGCCAAATGAGGGAACGTGTGACAATACACAGGCATCATTAGCAAAAAACAAGGAAAAAGGAAGATGGTCTGCTTTCATGCACTTCGGGGTGCTGACAGACTTTTTAAAGAGATTTAAACACATAGATCTCCTTTACTTCCCAAGATCATGGTACCTGCTTCCAGGGGTATCAGGAGCAGCCCACCCCAAGGCTTGCTCTGGACTCACCAGAGGAGAGGCTCTCTCAGGCATCTCCACTGGTTTTAAAGAGCAGGTGGGAACAAGTTTAACATCTAAAATTAGATGGGAGCATGGGTGCTCTTCAAATTTGAAGTTTAAATCACATTTTGAATGCCCAGGTTTAGATGTTCTAATACAACAGAAAGCCTCAAATCCACACAATTCATTATTTATGAGCCTGAGAAGATAGCTTGACAGGTGCTGAATGTACAGGTGCTTTTCAGCTCCTTTCCGAGGGCGTGGAGTCCTGAGCTCCCTATCCAGACCCCTGGAAGCAAAGTTTTGACTCAGGAGGAGAAGGGAAAAAGCCTCCAAATCCCACTAAGCATCTTAAGGACAGCGGATGTGGTGCCTGGAACTCCAGACTCAGGAGCTCTCATCTGCTGCTGAGGATGATGTCAGGATGAGGGGACCTGCCTCAGCCCTGCTGCCAGCCCAGAATTAACAGCTTTGTCATAATTCACACTTTGACACATCCCAGGCAATTCACAGGCTCCAGATGCTGCTTCAATGCAGAGAAGGAGACACATTCCTGGGGCTCTGTCCAAGTGTCCTCCCCGAGCAACATCTGCTCCTGCTGGGCTGAGGTCACCCTTGTCATGGGATGTGTCTTGCTCCATTTGTCCTGGTCTTCTCTCTTTGCTGCTGTTTCTGAGGTTTCATTAGTTATTCACAAAGAAAACAGAAGGAGAAAACATTGAAGGTAATAAAAATATCTTTGCAGGAGATTTAAGAAATGATAAATTTTAGCATTTCTGTAAAAATGGCAGCTCAGGCTCCCAGTGCATGCAGCAATGAAACAGACAAAATATTCCATGAGATGCTTCCTGTGATTGTCCCAGGTTTGGCTGGGGTATAGCTTTCCTCTTATTAGCTGGTACAGTGCTGTGCTTTGGATGTAGGGTGGGGATAATGCTGGGTGGCCAGGCAGCTGCAGCTGGCCATCGGTTCCCCTCTCTTCCCCATTTCTCAGAGGGGTGGGGTGCGGTAGGCTCAGTTCGGATCAACAGCTCTTTAAGTAGCTGTGGATGCTTTGCTGGGACACTTAATCAGCCTGGCCAGTCTCTGTGATCTGCTGCATCTCTCAGTTGCTTCCACCACAGCCACCCCAAATCCAACTCAGCCATAAATAATTTCAGGGCCAGCAGACATCTTCAGGGGGAATCAAATTGGCTTCTGCAGAGCTAATGAAGGTTGTGGATTTTAGAGTTTCAGAGCTACAGAAGGAACCTGCAAGTGGGTAAGACCTTCAATACAGAGCCTTAATTCTGCCTCAGCTCAGTGAGCTCCAGGGTCTCTGCATTTAGTTCTCATTAAAACAGGCATCAGTGGCATGGATGTGGATGGGTGGGCAACACATAGCTGAGCTGTGTCTGCACAAGACCTTAAATCAGAATCAATAGTGTGGTTAGGGCAGGAAGGGACCCCTAGCTCATACTATTCTGGCCCCCCTTGCAATGGGCAGGGACACCAAGCCCCATCCACCCTATTTGTGTCGCAGGAGCAGACATCCCATGAGAGCCACAAGGTGCTGCTTGGGGCCCAAGTCACATGTGTGTGTATCAGATCCAGCACCCCTCAGACTGTCTCAGCTGGTGGAGGCTATGCCTGGAAACTCACTGGGAAAATACCTTCAGACAGACATAGAGCAGCAAGTGCTGATCTTTGTCCCCCCAAGCTGCAGTGGCCTAGAATAACACCCTGTTTGGAGCCAAAAGCCACGGACATGCTGGCTGTGTGGCCACTCACTGCCAGGCCAGTGGCCAGACCCACCAGGGCCAGAGCGAGACAAGAGACCCCCTTGGCTCCTCCAGCAGTGAAACGCTGCTCTCATTGCAAAGAGAGGCTGGTCTCAGTGCATGGAAAGGCTTTCCCCTTCTCCCACAGCCATTCTACCTGGCTGAGAGGCTGCTGCTGAGCAGCAGAGGAGGCAGAGGAGCCGCACACCATCGGGACATCCCCGGTGGGTCGGCAGCCACACGGAGCAGCAGCCACCTTGAGAAAGGTCAGGACTGACACTGGGCTCACAGGTCCTCTGCCAAATTTTAGCCTTACAAAATTCAATAGCACACAACAGACACAAAGCCCTGGGAACCTGATGCTGGTGGTGGCAAACCTGGCAGCATTCAGAGAGGGGTCTTCGCAGAGACAAAGATGTCACATCACCTCCACCATCCGTTTGTCTTTTGCAAAAACACTCAGAATTTAAAACAAAACAAAACCCAACCCCAGCAAGAATTATCTGGGAATTGGATGCAATTTCTTTCCCCAGTCTGAAACTCTCACATGCCAGCCCCTTTGCAGGGGCTTGGTTTCCCAAAAACAAAAATTGTAGAGACAGTAACCACCAACACCTGCTGGATGTGTATCAGCAACACATTAACAACTTAAATTGGGTACTAAAGGTGGAAGGGTAATACTTGGCTTTGTCTTCACAGAAACACTCTCATTTCACCCTTAAAAAAGTCAAAAGCACATTAGAGAGAAACAAGAGGGGGGATTAAGTGTTCTCCTGTAATGCTCCTATGCTGTGTTTGCTTAGATTGCTGGATTAACAAGGGAATTGGATTTCATTACATGCATGAGAAAATGAATACAAAATTAAATTATTGCCATTATTTGTATTGCTGAAACAGAGCAAAATGCAGAAGGAGCATTTTTAAGTGTTTTTTTAAGGAGAGTTTTTAAGTGGTAGAAGGGCAATGTATTCCTTCTTCAAATGCAGAAAATTAGCATTAGGGAACCATTTAAATTGGAAAAGACATCTAAGACCATAGAGTACAACTGTTAACCCAGCAATGAAGTTAAAAATAGATAATTTTAGTTCCCCTTTAAATGAAATTCACATTAGCCCTAAGAAGGAACAAGCAAATTTATTTCTTGCCCACAGCCTGTGGCAACTTAGACATCTGAGTTTGCAGAGATTGTCCTGGGACTCCAAAACATTATGTAAACCAGGAAATAAGCTAGTTGGGTTCTGCACAGCCATAAACTAACCCCATGAGCACCCCCCAGCTTTATACAATGGCATTTGGATGAGGCACGTCCCTAATGAAAAGAGGGAAAAAGTCTAATTGGACGATGAGGCATTACAGCATCATTCCCAATGGTGATACAGAGATGCGCGCAGATGAATCAGCTGTCAGATAATCTTCATGATTAATGCCCAAGAGCCCTTGCATTCGGCTCTGTTGCTCTTAAAAGACACAACAGCCATGAACCAAAATGGCAGGACCCCTCCAGAGCACAAGAGATGCAGTTCTGTCCTCTTCCCATCCCTTCTGGAGGCAAAAGACGCCTGGGTTTTGCTGCAGTTTAACCTCCAGCTTGCTCCATAGTTACTTTGAAAAGAGAAATATGTAAAACTACAGACATTTATTTTTAAAATCCACTTAGTATGTGTTTGCTTTGACTTCCCAAGGATTAAGCAAACTATGTGTTGGACTTTGGGCTCCCAGAGCTGTGCAAATCCAGCTGAGGATGCTAAGCTAAATCAGCTGGTGGCCGAAGCTTAGCTTTTGTGGAAGCATCTCCTCATCACCTCCTTGTCCATAGCAATGCCCCAGAACTGAGCCCGAAGCTCATGGGGAGCCCGGAGCCAGCTTTAGGAGCAGCCCAGCTGTCCCCCAGCCATGTCCCTCAGCAGCAGCCAGGCTCTGGGATACATGGCATGGATGTCCTGACCCAGCTGTATCCTGCAGGCTCGGCCAGGTGCATGGGAGCTGCACGTGAGCAGAGGCTCAGGATGCATGGAGGGGACTGACTGCACATGTCAGAGGAGCCTGGTGGGAATCAAGACAGGGTTTCTCCAGTGGCTTTATAGGAATGGCTGTAACATGGGCAGAAAAGCCCTCTGGGGTTCCAGGAGCTTTGCTACAGCAGCCTCAGCACTCAGTGCTTCACCCTTCATTTTCCCCTCAGTGTTCTCTTTTCAGCAAGTAACACATTAATTCATGGCAACATTAAATTGGTTTTGGTTAAAAATCGATTTTTATGTGAAGGAGTTTTCAAGTTTCCAGGAGGTTTTTAGGAGAGCAGTGGCCAGCAGTGGCCAGCAGTGGCCAGCAGTGGCCAGCCCAACAACATCTGCTCTAAGACATTTCATCGATAGCATACACACCAGGCTGAAACACAGATGTATGGATTGAACCATTCCATAATTTCCATAAAGAACAAATGCAGCTGACTCACATGAGCAACAATCAGGCATTCAGTGAAAGCCCCCCTAAATAGCTCTGTAACTCAGAAACATTTTAATTTTTTCCCACTTTTCATAGTTGCCCTTGTTTTCTGCCTTTGTTATTGGTTTTCACTTTATGATTCTCTGAGTCTTCCACAGAAGGAGTGCTTGATGACTTCTTCTAAAGACCACTGATAAGAAAATTAAATCCCTTTGGCGTCACTGCACAAGATAGTTGCATAACAAACCAAGTATAAATAGAAATTGCTTTCCAAGTATTTACATAAGAGCTTGGAATAATACAGATGTTTTAAAAAAAAAAAAAATCCAACTCAATTTACAAACCAGCCCTGCAGTGCTTTTGTGTCTGATAATGTGGAGCGAGCGAATCAGCTTACCAGTGGTACACAGGGAATATTAGTCTGGTGCTATTTACATAACTGGGAAAAAAAGATTAAAATGGGGCAGACAAGTGTGTATAAAAGGGTGATTTCCTTGGAGAAGATCCTCTGTCTGGCCAGAGAGACTTGGCTGATGCTTTAAAATACTCCAAGCTGTCCAAAGCCTCCTCTGGTCTCTTTGTGCAGGTTGATGACCATTCTGAATCAGAACTCCACAGCCACCTCTGCAAACTCTTCTCAACAGTCTCAGTCACAACTCCCAACAAGAAAACCCAGGTTTTCAAAACAGTAATGGAACAAATGGGCCCGTGGAGATCAGTTCAGCCTTCTATTACTGCACATGCATTAAAGAATGTTAGAACTGCTATATTCCTCCTGGTAGGGATATGAAAAATGCACAGAACATTTCCAATTTTAATTCCATAGTTATCCATAATGCTCTCAAAGGTTTCTATTCTTTTCAGAGGTCACCATATCACTTTCCTGAGAAATCTCGTAAACCTTCTCTTTCTAACTGGCTGCCTCTAACTGGGTACAAATTCCTCACAAAAGAGACAGATTCCACCACTCTCAGCCTCCCCCAGATGGAAGAATCAAAAATCATCCTGAGCAGAGCCAACCTTAGTTGAGTATTATGAAGACATTCACGGAGAGAGCAGAGGCATTTGCTGCAGCCTCTGGATCCAGATCCCACAGCTGCTGCCCTGGGTCCCTACTTTCTCCATGAAAATCAGTATTTTCCAATGTCATCCAAATGGATACAGCTAACTCCCAAAAAGCATTCTCTGAACCCACTTCACAGAATAATTCTGGGAACTGCAAAGCTGCTGTAGACCATTAATACAGATATTACATTTTCTGTTTCACAGCCAGGAGAAAAAAGAAATCCCTGATCTACCCCTCTCTGGAAGATGACTTCTTGGGAATTCTCCTCCAACAGCAATGACACTACTCCCACCCATGCTACCCTGAATTTGTCTCTTCAAATGTTACATGTGCAGCCACTTTACTCACATTCCCATGAAACAGCTCAGGTTTTTCCCCATTTCTACTCAAGAGAAGATTACAGCTGGTGTGATTCCTCTGGCCTCACTACTGAGCCATGCCTCTTTCCCTGGACACATGGAATCCTTGTATCCACCAGGGATTTGCCCACCCTTGTGCCTGTGGCACAGGTAGGAGGAAACAGCTCAAATTGCCCTCTGGCCACCAACCAGGGTTCCAGAGTGACAGAAGCCCTCGCTTCCCACCCGCACAGGGCTCAGCTCCCACTGAGGAAGGATATTTTCCATATGTGATCCTTCGATTTATGTTGCTTCTGAGCTCTTGTAGCAGCAGATAAACCATCCACTAATAGAACACAACTTCCAATCACAGACAAGCATCTATCTTCTTTCAAGTGCAGCATTTTATTGACTGATGGTATCTACGGAAGTGGAACAAACACAAACACTTTAAATCCTTCATGATGAAGGATATTTTTCATAGAAACAGGTGAAAAGGCAGCTTTACAACAGATACCATGCAGAACAGAGTCAGGAAATAAAAAATATGCTCCCTAAAAACCCAAGGGTAGTCTGCAGCCTGTGAACTCATTAATTTCCAGACCCCAATACAGCAGTAGCTGTTGCTCATTTGGTGGGAGACAGGGACAGACAGTTTAAGTTGTGCCACACAAGCTCCAGAGCATAAAATCTGTTCACTCCTTACTTAGTGATGGAGTCAACCCTCTCTCAAACAAGCAATTCCATGAACAAATCTGGTTTGAAATAGCTGTCCCAGAATAAATACATCCTAAATCCCAACGTCTTTCCATCGCCCACCCTCTGGACCCTCCTCTGCTGGGTAGCAGTCAAGCTGATCACCTTTCCACTGCACAAATCCATACTCTGTGTTCCCTCCTCCAAATGAAAACCCGATTTTTGCAAAATCTAAAAGCATGCCATACTCCCAAAGCCTCTCATGTATCAGGCTGCTGCAGGGTTAAACCTTGGGGTGCCATTTCTCCAGAGGGCTGTTTCTCCAGTGAGGCTATTTCCTCTTCTCCTCTCCACTGCCAGAAGCCTTTCCAGCAGGAGTGTTTATCTTCCACCCAGCCTGGTGATAAATCCAGGCAGGCCAGGCATGAGCCAGGACGGCAGTGGGGTTTCATAACTTAAACATGAGAACCCGCAGCTCTGCAGGAGCGAGGCAAATGGACATAAATCAAATGGGCAGGAATATCTCAGCACCTGTTCCAGAGCACGAGCTCAGAGAGGACAGAGGCTACTGGGAGTCAGACAGCAGGTCACAAAGCACTGAGAGAAGCCCAGAATGGTTTGGGTGGGAAGGGACCTTAAAACTTTTTCAGTGCCACCCCTGCCATGGACAGGGACACCTTCCACTATCCCAGGGGGCTCCAAGCCCCCTGCAACCTGGCCTTGGACAATTATGGGGATTCGGGGGCAGCCACAGCTTCTCTGGGCACCTTCTGCCAGGGCCTCACCCCCTTCACAGGGAAGAATTCCTTCCTCCTTCTGTTCAGCAACATAAAGTCTGAGTGAGGGGGAAATCTTGCTGTAGATACCTGGAAAACTGAGCCCCACTGTTGAGCTTGGCTTCCCCATTTTGGAAGTGTGGAAAAGATTAATGCTGAAATTGTTGAAAGAACACTTCAGGTTCATGCTTGGTGTAACAGAGGCATGAGTCTGGGCAAGTGCTCCTGGAGTGTGTGGCATCTCTGGCACAAAGCTTCTGCTTCACACTTTCCAAAGGAAAGAAGAGCAGAAATCTGTGTCCGTTATCACTCCTGAAGTAATGATTCAACCATGCAACCATTCTCTGCCCAGAAGTCACGTGAGCAGACATGCTTGGCTTTACTTGTCACAGAATAAAAACCTCCTGTTTGCCCTTTTCAAGATGGGCTTGTAATGGGAGGGCGGAGGGAGAGAAATGAGGTGGGAACATGACCATGGAAGGAGAAAAATCCATTAAACCCCAAAGTCTCACTGGTGCTTCAAAGGGGAAACAGTTTTACTCATGGAAGTGCTTTATTCAGGGTGTCAGTCCAGATCACTCCTCATAGGAGCTTCAGGGTTTGAAAAGGCAAAAAATTCCAAATCCTGGTCTTACAAACAATTACCCCACAATCAACCCAGCTTGAAAATCCAAAAGTCTGTTTTTTTAACTCAGACTAATAATGGTTCTTCCTCTGCAAGACCCTGTGCCTTGCAGCCCTGCTGCTTTCTGGAGAGCTGCTAAAGCTCTCCGTGCAGACACAGACAAGATGCTCCCCTGAGCACCTGCTGACAACCTCACTATTGGCCTTAAGAGAGCTAATACCAGCAATTGACACAGTACGCAGCAAAGCTGGCAAAAAAAGGGCAAGGTTCCATCTTCAAAAAAAGGAAGGAATTCCTGAGAAAATGCAGTGCTCAGAAAATGAAACAATACAAAAATAAAGAAACAAACCTCTCCTCATACACACAAAATAAAAGCCACCCAAAAAACCTCACCAAAATATACACAAGAAAACAATCTTACCACCTCTGAAAACTCTGAAATTCAATGAAATGAAATTAAATGAAAAAGCAGAGATAGGGAGTAGAACAGAGGGAAACATCAAAAGAAATTCTGAAAAGCAATGGGGCAGAGAGCAGCAGGAGGGATTGAAAGAAGGAAAATAGAAATGAGATTTACAGTGTAATAGGGTGCAGGTCAGCAGAAACACTCAGAGGTGACAGGGCAGGGGAGGGGAGGCACATGTTATTAGAGGCTCAGGTGGGGCAGGAAAAGGCTGCTCTGGCCAGAGCTGGACAGGCCAGATCTGGACAGGTCAGAGTGGTGCCCAGCCCAGTGCAGTGACACAGCTCTGCCAGTGTCTGCCAGGACATGGAAGTGTTCAAACACTTCTCTAGGGTCTACTTTCAGTATATGTAACTTCTAATATTGTCTCCCCTTATAGTTTTCTGGGATAAAAGCATCTTTGGATAGGAAGTTGACTAGGTTGTAGTCAACAGGGCTTTTTGTTTCCAACTATTCTCACAATACTTTTATATTTAACAGAATTACTGGAAAATTCATCAGGGATGATGGTTGGAGACCTCTCTCTCACTCAAGACAGTAGGTCTGTTGCCCTATCACATTAATGTCCTTGAGCAGTGCCGGGATAGGCTGTGGGAGCCTTGGACAGGGCTTTGTGCTGAAAGCAAAGTCACCACCCAGTTTTCCCAGTTCTCCTGTGACTGGTGACAGCTGCAGACCCCTGCACTGCTCCCAGGACCTCTCCTTTAACTGATGGACACCCGCAGGACTGTTAAAGGAAATCAACCCCAAGATGGTGCTTGTCTTCCACACAAAATCCATCTCAAGTCAGTAATACTAAAACTCTCCAAACACATTTATTTATCACCAATGAAAATACTGTACAATGGCCTGCGAAAGGAGTGGGAAGAGGCAAGGTATTAAGTCTGGCTTTCATCAATATCCTTGTCAGGATCCATGGCTGCAGCTTCGCTCTCCTGCTGCTGTTTCTTCCAGAGCTTTGCCATTGCCAGGAGTTTGAGGTTAGGCTGATTGGCAGTGTCTTCTGGGAAAATATAATCATAGTACTCCTCCCATCCAGCATCGGACTAGAGAGAAAAATACCACAAAGCGAGTTTAATTTGCAAGTTAATGTTGGCTATTAGGAGGAAATAATAAGAAAGAGAAATTAGAGAAATAATAGAAAATTAAAGCCCTTTAAAATGAAATGTTTGCTCTCCCCTGCCCAGCAGCTGACTCCATAAAGCACAAAGCCACCGAGGGCTCACAGCCACTACTGCCATCATTTTTCCTTACCCCATCTTCAGCCTGCAGCTTTCTCCTCTTCTTTATTTTCTCAGGCATCAGCTTATCTATCCTCTCCTTAGTGGCATCGGTGCCAAACTCATCCTCAAAGCTCCTCCAGGACTCAAGCAGCATGACCCTCTCCTCCTTCTCCTCGCAGTTGCGCATAGCCTTGTTGGCCTCTTCATAGATCTGCCGGCAGCGCAGCAGCCGTTCCTCCTGCCCTGACGACAGCTCGAACTGCGCCAAGCTGATCCACACCTGCGGGCACAGCATACAAACCCCAGCTCAAGCCTCCACTCTGTGCCACCACAGCCAGGATAGAGGTTAAAAACAACAAAACAGCAAAAAAAAAAGCAAACATCAACACCAGCAGTTGCCCAGAAAATCCGGGGTTTTTTTTCACACAAGTGGGATTCACCCCATTTCAACAGGACACAACATCCACATAAGGCACGTGGATCAATTTCTTGTGGTTGCTTCAAGTCATGAGAAATCTGTGTGAATTTTGTGAATGACAGCACCAAGTGACACTGGAAAATCTCAGTTTTCCTTGCAATGTTTTAGCAACCAAGATCCCAAAGCTGCTCAGCAAAGAGGGCTGCTTGAAAAAGCTTCTTTCACCTGAGAAATAGGCCTGTTGTATGGAATTCAGGAACTTCCCTCCCCACTTCAGAGCACAGGCACGTTTCTCGGCCTGGGCTGATCTGAGCCAGGGCAGCCAAGGCTTTCCTTGCCCACAAGCCGGGTTTAGGGCCGGCTCTGTGTCCTGGGTGCCCACACACACCTTGACGTGCTGTGTGCGCTGCAGCAACCGCTGGTAAAGGTTCCTGGTTTTTTCATACTCCTCTTGCTCAATCTCAAAGTCAATGTAGGACTTCCAAAGCACCTGCAATAGAAAAGCCTCTCATCATGTCCATTCTGAGCACACTGGGAGGGGAAAAGAACGGATAAAGGTGAAATTTCCCTGAGAAAAGGTTCAGGGTGTTCACTGGCAGCAGGGGCTGGGATTAGGGCTGAGCAGCACAAAACCTGGTGCCCATCAACCACTCAGCTTTCACCTCATGTTTCATCTGGTGGATTACTTACATGTTCATCAGTCACAGTGTGCAATAAATACCTTAAAATCAGTCCCCTCCCCACTCACCTCTGGCATGTCCAGCCGGGGCTGGCCGATAGCCAGTTCATAGATGGCCCGGGCACGATCAATGTCCCCAAGGATGGTCTCCAACTCAGCAAACTTAATCCAGGACGTGCAGTTTTCTGGTGCAAACTCCAGGAATTTTTCATACAGCTTTCGGCAACGGTCAAATTCACGCAGCTGTAACTCCAGCTCAATGTAACCTTTAAACAGTTTGTTTTTTGGACATTTACCTATGGATGTCCCCTGTTGTGCAAAAAAAAACCAAAAAACCAAACCCTTACTGATCTTGCAGGAAAATAAGACCCCCCACTTGATTTTCTAAGTGTCTGAACGACAACTTGTTTTTTTTGCACTGTTTATTCAGCTTGTTCAGGGTCAGCAGTAAATTCAACCAGTGTTTGCAGAACAAATGTGCATCCATAAACACCAAGAGCCTGGGAAGCAGAGAACATCCATCACTTGTCATTCTTTTACATAATGTGGGCTCCCCATGGAGTGTGAGTGGAACCTACCCTAGTTCATTGGCTGAGCACCTGAAGGAAGGACAGTACCAGTCTCTACCAGCCTGCCAGGTAAGCAGTTCCCAAGCATCTCATAAAACAAATGATGCCAAACAAACTGTGGTCCACACTGTTCCTCTTGGCACAGAGAATGGCTGTCCACCCCTGCCTGCTGGCTGGCAGCAATGGACAGGTGAAGAATAACATCTTTACAAAGTATTTTTTTTCTGATATGTCTCAGCCTCTGAAGAAAACTGCCTGTCCTGAGCCAAGCTGTGAGAGGCAATTCTGGATTCTTAGTCTGGGAATCCCTTAAAACAAGAGTTAAGAATGGGCATACCTGAGACAGGATGTAGTGAATTTGGCCTTGGAGTCACTTATACAGACAACTATTATTTACTAAGCAATGTGGCTTCTGCTCCCTCAAGCCATTATGAAATAATTTGAGACAGAAGTCCCTTACCACAGTTCTCCTGCACAATGTTCCTTAATGTTTAGTACCTTGGAATTTATCAAAAATGGAGGAAACCATTACTTGGGATTATCAGTTTGGTCACCATTATTGCCTTCCGGCTCTACATATGCCACTGGTATTTCAGAATATGCTCAGTTCTTCTCCATGTGCACTCCACCACTGTTTGGGTGGAAACCCCATCAGTTTGCCCTTGAAAGTCAAACCACCTGAGCTACTACCAACTTTCTTTCAACATGCCTGATGCTATCCCTGAGCTTACTAAGAAGAAAGGGAAAGGAAGTACCAGGAAGTTCTGGGAAGGGAAGTTCCAGGCAGTTCCAGGAAAGGAAGTTCCAGGAAGGAAAGGGAAGTTCCGGGAAGGGAA
>VWZP01010588.1:0-30351 GCA_013396995.1 Dicaeum eximium
TTGTGTTGTGGCACCCAAAGCTGTTCCCAGCCCTTGAGGTGAGGCTGCCCCAGAGCAGAGCAGAGCAGGACAATCCCCTCCCTTGCCTGGCTGTCCTGCTGTCCCTGATGTCCCCAGGACACGGGGGCCCTCCTGGCTGCCAGAGCACTGCTGGCTCATGTTCAACTTCATCCAGGACCCCCAGGTCCCTTTCCTGCACTCATTTCTGCTTTCCAGCCTGTCATTTGTTTGTCTGTCAGTACATCCAGGGTTGCCCCATCCCAGGTGCAGAACCCAGCGCTTTCCCTTGTTGAATTTCATACAGTTGGCACCTGCCCAGTCCTCTCATTTGTCAAGGTCTCTCTGCAGGGCCTCTCTGCCTTTGAGGGAGTCAGGTGCTCCTCCCAGTTTTGTCTCGTCTGCGAACTCGCTCAGTATCCTTCCAGTCCTGTGTCCAAGCCATTTATGAGGCTGTTGAAGAGCACAGGGCTGAGCATGGAGCCCTGTGGAGCACCCCAGTGGCAGGTCACCAGTCTGATGTCACCCCATTCACTGTAACCCTTTGTGCCTGACCCCTGAGCCAGTTGCTCACCCATCACGTAATTTGTTGGTCCAGAAAGATCCTCTAAGATACAGCATCAAAGGCTTTACTGAAATCCAGCAAGATCAGCTGCCTTCCCTTGACCATAGAGGTGGGTCATCTTGCCATGAAAAGCAATCAGGTTTGATAAGGAGGACTTTCTCCTCATGAAGCTCTGCTGGCTATGACCAGTGACTGCATTGTTCTTCAGGTGTTTTTCAATACTTCCCAGAATAATCTTCTCCACAACTTTACCAGGCATCGAAGTGAGACTGACAGGCCTGTATTTTCCAGGGTCCCCTTTCTTGCCTTCTTCATAATTGGAACAACATTCATGAGCTCCAGTCAGCTGGGATCTCTCTGGATTCCCAAGACTGCTCAAGAATCAACAAGAGATTGATTCTTCTAATGCAATTTTTAAAATTGCATAATCCAGCGCTCTGAGGAATCTTGGATGAATGCCGTCAGGCCCCATGGATTTGTAGGGATCCAGCTGGAGCAGCAGATCCTGCACAATTTCAGGTTTGACTGGGAGTTGAACATTCTTGCAGTCATGGTCCTGCTGGCACTGAGACCTTCTTGGTCATTCAACCACGCTGAAGACAGAGGAAAAGAATGCATTAAACACCTCTGCCTTGTCTATGTCACTGTTGGTGAGGTGACCATTCTCATCCTGTAATGGGCCAATGTAATTTCTACAGTGCCTTTTGCCATTAATATATTTGATGAAAGTCTTTTTATTTTGCCCCATGTTTCTGGCCAGCTTCAACTCGCCAGAGTTGAGCTTTGACCATATGGATTTTCTACCTACAGTGGCAAACAACATCTCTCTGTTATTCTCATACCACCTGAATGTGCTTCTACTGTATGTATACATTCTTTTTTTGCTTCATTTCCAAGAGAAGATCCCTGTTCAGGCAAGCTGGCCTTCTGCCTTTTCTGCATGACTTCCAACATTTGGGAATTGCCCACTCCTATGCCCCTAGGGAGTGACCAGCACTGATGGACCCAGGTGCCAGCAAAAGCATTTTCCCAGGGGACTTTACTCACTAGTGCCCTGAGCAGCCTGAAGTTCGCTCTCCTCATGTCCAGAGCTGAGGCTCTCTGGGCACTTTTCCTCCTGGCAGCAGCTCCATGCTCCATGATCGCTGTGGCCGGGACGGACACTCGTCTCCACTTTGCTCACGAGATCACCTCTGTTGACAAGCAGCAGACCCAGGAGGGCATCTTTCTGAGTTGGCTGCCTTGGGACCTGCTCCAGACAGGAGATTTTAATCCAGATTTTCTAGGAATCCTCCAGCCTGGGTTGTACTAGCTGTATGATGCTCTCAGTTAATTTCTGGCAAGTTGAAATCCCCATGAAAGTACAAAAGCAGCTGACTTGGAATTGTCCCTTAGTTCCTCAAAGAATTTGTTGGCATTATTGCCCTGGCTATGAGGTCTATAAAAGATTCTGACATTGACATCTATATTATTTGTTTGTCCCTTGATTCTTATCCAGAGGCTGTCAGCTGTGCCATTGCCATCTGTGAGCTCCACACGTTCTAACCCTTTTAGTACTTTTAAGTCCTGCTGCAGAGAGATTGGCTAACTGGATATAACTTTCCAGATTGTCCCATGCTTTGAGAACTCACGTAAAGACATCATCCAGAAACAGAAAACCCTCACATTAGTAAAACCTCTGAGCCTCCAGATAAGCAAACATGGGAGATTAAAGGGGTGCTTTCTCTCTGCACTTCCTAAAGGAGCATTGGCCAGCCATGTATTCCCAAAGGACTTTGTCCCCTCTCACTTCTTCAAAGTCAAAACATGTGCTCCTTAAAATGTGCCCTGCTGATGCAATTCAAAAACTCCGACTCTTGTGTCTGTGGTATGCTAAACATGACTGGTCAAGTGTAGAACAAACAGCTATGGCACAATCCAAAGTCAGTAGGAAAAATCTGGTTTTGTCCTGCAGGCTTGTGGAAATTATCAGCTCAATTCTCTACTTGTTCTCTCTCAGCTGTTTATCTGTCCTGTGATATGCATTGTCTAAATTCAGAATTAAAAATATCCCTGAGGCAATGAAAATCTTTAAGCACTCGCATTCCAGAGTACATCAAAACACAGTAAAGGCTGATGCTTCACTTTCAATAGCTACACTTGGTTTCAACTGTTTTGGAGTCACATTACTTTAATTTACAGTGCCCGGATTGCCTGCTGGGGCAGAAGTCACATGCAAGGCAGGCCCATGATGTGAGAGGCTTCCCTGCCTCGTGAGGCAGTCTGTCTGTGCAGGCTGCACCAAAGTGAAAGCTGATGCATGAACAGTATCTGTAACTAGGGAGTTTTTCCAGAGTTTGAGCCCCGAGCCTAGCTGGAGGCATTCTAAAGCTGTAGTAAGCAAAACTAACCTCCTTTTAGAATGTAGATTTTGTAGTGTACTTACATCTCTCTTTATCTGTCCTATTTCTTTTGTTTCCTCCCTTCCTCCTTAGCATGAATACCCAATAGTGTTGATTGAGTAAAGTGTCTTCCTAAGAGCATTAGCAACCATCTTAAGAAAAAAAACAGTGTAGAGCCTGTGCCAGGGTAGCAATAATCATTTTGTGCAGCTCCCATCTTGACAATAAACCCATAATAGCAGTAGAATATAGCATGAAGAAAGCATAAAATTACATCAGGGCTACAATTACCTTTCTTATTACATGTAACTCAAATGCTTATTGCTTCAGTGATAGAGTTATTACTTACTTTTATAAGATTTTAAAATAACACTTTAAAGAGGCAGCCTGCCCTGTAGACAGAAAATCCAGCTCTGAAAACAAAGAGCAGGAAATTTCAGAAGATTTCTGGGTAAGCCCCCAAATGTCAGGCTGCTTATTTAAACCATTCCTGCTAAAAATCTAGCAAGCTACATTTCTTGTGAGATTTTTGCAGATTAGAAGTGTATTAGAAAGCCTCTTTTTAAAAGAACCACTGTACTTTAATACCAAGTCCTGCATGGAACATGATATTGTGCAGCATAATGAATAAAGAAGAGAGGTGGTGTTTGGTGATTTTGGGTTTCATTTGTTGATTGTTTTTTTCTCTTTTTTATTTTCCTTTCTCTTTAAATGACAATCAAATTGCTTGATCCTCAGCAGCTCTCAATTTGTGAATAGTTCAGCCTGAGTTTAAAGTAAGTTTATGACTGCCTCTTCCCTTATTCAGGCTATTCAAATAGTCTCTTTACAATGTATACCTAGTAACAGATAAAAAAAACCTGTCATGCTTAATTTATTTTAACAGTACAGGTAAGTTGCTTGGATTTCCCACATTTATTTTCTGAGAATGGCATGAGTTTTCTATCTCAGTAAAAAACAGTTTCTAAGAACACAAGAAATGCCCTACTGGACTGGCAAAATTGTTTTTGACAGCAGCAGGAAGAGGCATCACATAGGGAGAACCCCTGTACTGATCTGTATCCCCTGTACTTCCTCCAGCACCACAATCACTAGATTAAGGACGGCACTGGACATGTCTCTGCCTTGTTCCTTTAATATGTTTTCTAAATATATTATCCATTGGTTTGTTAACATGGAGACATTTGTCGGTCTGGGTTTTTTTGTTGTTGTTGCTCTCGTTTGTTTGTTTTGTTTTTTCTTCTGCATAACACCCTCATCATCTACATGGTGTGTGAACTACCATGATTAGCCCAACCAGCTCAGAAACCTCTAAGGAGAGCACACAGTGAACCCAAGAACTGAACTGTTATAAACCATGACTTGTTAAACAGCTTAGTAATTTTAAATGTCTACGATGTGACTGCGAAAAGATTGAATGCTCAGGAAATTCACAGTCTGAATTTCAGACCACCTTAAAGGAATCTCTCATAGTATCTAGAGGCAGAGGCAGTCAAAATAGTCATAACTTTCAGGAATTTTAGCCTCTAGCAGTGTTTGTTGCAGAGAAAGGATCAGCAGAATAGGTTCGCACTCAGAAAGGACACACTATTTAATAAGGAATTAGGTTAGCAAAGGAAGACAGATGGCAAGAGCAGACAAGACAGTTTGAGACCTAAGGCCTAATTCAGATTTGACACAGCTAAGCTGAATGGCCATTGAAGTCAATGAGAGGTTTACATATTTGTATCGGGGCTGAATTTGCTTCCCTGTGTTTTGCAGAAGGAGGTGAATAGTTTACTTCAAATAGATGTTTGAGGTTTCATTTTTGTTTCTTTTTTTAAAGCTGGGCTGATCATATGAATATTTTGGTGCTATCCCAAAGCTTATACTTTAAAACCCAGTAGATTTAATGAGCAGAGATGTTTCCTGCATAATGCAAATGTAGTTGAAAGACAGTGCCTGGCCTAAGGCTTTGTATATATGTAATAGAAACAAACAGATGGAGACACAAGCAGAGGCTTGTTCTGAGCAACCTATGTTGAATGGGACTATGAATCCTTGTTCCCTCACTCTGGGCTTGGTCTCTTTTTGAGTTTCTACAAGAATTGCTGTGGGGCACCCAACTCTTCTTAAGAGTTATAATGGGAAGTATATTAATTGTATAAATGAATGTTTGGAGAAGGAGCACTGGAAGCTAGCAGTTCACCATTTCTGCATTTCCTTCTGTCCAGGTGCCTTTGGCTTCTCTCTCGCTCTGGATAATCTGACAAACTATGCTGAGAGACTAACAGGTGGACGTAGTCTCCCTTCGTCTTCTCCTTTTCAATGAACCAGTATCAACAGCTTCTGGTTTATAATTTTTTATTTTATTTTGGCTATAAAATTAGAAGATATATCTTATCCTAGTAAAATGGAATATTATTTTGCATTTGCTGCTGTGTAATTGCGTCTCTGTCTACTATGGTTTAAGGCATATTGATTGGCCCACCTGCTTTTGTTCAGGGTGCTCCTGTTAAAATCAGTGGCTTGGGAAATCCTTACTGAAAAATTGTACATTAGTTGAGACTGTGACCAGAATGTTGGAGAAATTTGGAAAAGGAAAGAAAAAGAGATACAGGGGTGTACATACAGGAGGTCTGGAGGCTGCAATCATTCCCACCCTGGGCACTGAAGCACCCTGAAGGGTTTTTAACAGGGCTTCTTGCTGCTCTGAAACAGGGTTACCTGCCTGGAAGCTCTTCAGTTTATGACTTGTCCTCTGTGCAGATTAAATGTGCATGCATGGTAACAGTGAAGAAACGTGCTGGCATCAGAAAACCCTTTTTTTCTGAGGAAATGGCTGGGCTACCACACTGTAGGCAGTCACTTTATTGTCTCCTGTCTTAGTTCCTCATTTTTCATATAATAATGATAGCGCTTCTCTGCCTTAATAGGATGCTGTTTTAAAAAAATATACATTAAATGCTAAAATATAGCTTAGAGCATCTTTTGCACTTCCGTTGCTAAAGACTGCTTCCATTGAATTCATCACCTACTGCCTGGAAATAACAAAATATATTCCACAAATACTTAGGATGTTTGGTACTTCAGTAAAATCTAGTGTACCAGGTCAGTTGCACAAGGGACATGTGCTGCTGTGCAAGATTCTATCACTTTGCTATCAGCATAATCATGTTGCTATTAAAATGGTTATGATTCTTGAGGGAGGCCTAACTTTACATTATGTCAGCTGCCAATCCAAGGCTCATGTGTGTAGCCACATTGTATTTATCACTTCATCTGAAAACAAATATTAATAGTCTGATGGAAATATGTATAGTTTTAAAAATGTGGTCATTTTAATGATAGTAGTAGTTTTTGATTAAATGATTTCTGGGAACAGTTCTGGTATTTTTATTTACCCTATAATCCACTTCTACTAGCAGCTCCACTCTGTGTTATACATCACCCCACCGTTCCTCACCCATTTTGCTACATGCTAATCTTGTTTAATTTAATTTATGTATCTTGCAGTTCAGACTACATTGCCCTCTATCTTACCATACATTAACTCACAGTACTGTACGAATGACAGTTTTGATTCAGGTAGAAATCGAAAAGAGGAACAGTAAAAGAAGAACTACTTGAACTGAACCACACAGCTTTGCTGATAACAAAAACTAATCCAAATGTCAGTGTCAGTTTTCTTTGGATGATTCGTATTTTCAAAAACTTTGGAGTTTGAGCTTGCTAATATCAACGCCAGGCAGGCACAGTGGGCTGTGTAAAATCTTGAAGGTGAGTCAAGGGGTCACAGAGGCTAAAGTAATGTAGGCAGAGTCTTAAGATGTAAACAAATACCAAGTAAACTTTTCTGCATAACTTCAGTAGGATATCCCTTATGGCTCAGTTGGAAGTTCTTTTCTTTCATAAATATTTGATATCCAGACTGAAGCCTTACATCTTTTTACTAGGGGAAATGAATGGGATTGATTGCAGTGACAGTAACAACACAAAGACAATTTTTTTTTACAATGGGAAGCTTTACAACATATTCAGGACTTTCTGGCAACAGAATAGACTTTTCCTTTAAACTTAACTTCATGGAAAGCTGGTATTTGTAATATTAATATATTGATTTAAATTTATGGCTTATGGAAAGTAGTACATACTTTCATGTAAATTTTTTAGGATCCAGGCCTGCAAAGATTTACACACAGATATTCATTGTGTATTCTGGTCCCAGAAAATCAGAAACAAGATTCCCTTTGATTGCAGTGGAGCCAGGACTCCAGCTGTTGCTTTCAGAGCAGGCAGTATTGCACAGCTGAAGGTTTACCAGATTTTGTAAAATGTAGAGTGTGAGCCCAGTTTTTTGACATAAGACATCAGAAATTTTTCACCTTTGCCCTCTTCTTCCCACATTCTAGGATACTTGTGTTATATTGCCAAAAAAAAAAAAAGTGGGTCCTGTCACAGTAACCTGAGATTTGATAAAATTGAAAAACCCAATACTAACAAAAGGATACACTGTTTAGAATTAATACCAAATATTTTTTTCATAAATTTAAGCCTATATATTGTTGTGAGAGGATGTTCTTAGCACATAATGAACACACACACACACATATACACAAACCCCATTCATTTCTGCAGGTATAAAACTGTTGTCTATGAGGTCTGTGGTCAAGCTCAGCCCAGTCCTGAGTCCAGCATAAAGCCAAGGTAATCTTCGAGACTGACTAAACCCTTCAAGACAGAATTGACAAGGGCTGCTAAAGCAACCATTCTCTACAGAGAACTTATTTTTAAATCTATACAGTAAATGAGAGGGAAGTTAATGCCTGGAGGCCTGAATGTGCTCATTTTTCCTGGCTGAAGCTGATCTTTCAGGTCTGAAAATTTGTCAAGCTTGAGGCTGGATTGTCTTTGAGGTTAGTGTCATGGAGGCATTTCATCTTTTTCTACAGGTCTGGTTAATAATACAGTCTGATGTGGACATAATGCTCTGCACAGCACATCTCTGCACAAATGACATTAATAGATGCACACCAAACCACAGGTGCTGGCTCGCGCATTTTCTGGGAAAGCCTGGACCTATATCCATCTCTAAATCATATGCTGTCTGTCACCCTTGTGCAAAACCTGTACTTTGCCTAGCCCTGAAGTTTGCCCAGCTCCTGCTCTTTGTGATCCTCTCTGCTCTGAATTACAGGGACAGCAGACTCATGTTTGGACTGTGGTAGTTCTGACTTGGAACGCTTGCAGTGGGCTGCAGCAAACCTCAAAAAACTATCAAAAGTGATCGTTTCTGGGTGTTCCCCAAGTTTACTTTTGCCTGTTGAGCTTTTATTTATTGCAGACTAGATGATGTGTTGGTTGTTTCAAGGAAAGAGAGAGACAGTGACTTGTAACTGGTATGAGGACTCCTGGTGGACCAGCTAAGCAGGCTGGAGCCCAAACCTCATATTCAGCATGAGTGCAGTGAAGAATTGATATTTTGTCCACCTGCAGTTTATTGTGCTGCCTGGTGCTTCGCTATATCTCCTCAGACTGGGAAAACCTGCAAATATTCATCTTTTTCTCTTCTCACAGGACTCCCTTGCACCAGAAGTCTGTTTTCTCCTTGATTAACTTCCCTTCAACTCAGATGAGCTGGGAGATCTGCCATAGCTTGCCCAACTAGGCACTTGTCTGTCTTTGTCTGACTCAAACTTCAAGAGTCAGAGTGGGAATATATGTTGAACTACAAAAAAAAATCACTCATCTGGCCACCTGCTTAGGAGTACTGATGCCCCTTTGCTTCGAGAGGGAATCCTGTTCCCTGACTGTGCCAGGGGCAAATTTCCAATCTATCCTCTTCATACACAAGGGCCTTGAATTATCTTGCAGTAATATTGACACTTAAAAACCACCATGTGATTATATGGACAGAGTGCCAGTTTACCTCTGCCAAAACACACTATTTTTATTCAAGACAGGTTTTCTTTTTAAGAACAAAATTAACTGAATGGAGCTAGCAACTCTGTCTTGGTGACACTGTTATAGTCAGTGTTAATTATTTGTACTGAAACAGGCAAAAGCCACCAAAACTACTTTACAGCCTGATGGAGATAGTCCTTATAATCACTGATTAATGCTCACATTGCTATCTTAAGATGAATAGTGTCTCCACCTGAAAAATTAGACAGCGGATAGGCTGAGACAGAGAGCTCAGGTGACTTGAGTAAGGAATGCAGAGACCATGGCTTTGAGCAGTGACCGGATTTGCAGAGCTTCTGGCTTCAAGGTTGTGTTTTACTTGCTTATTGCTTCCCAGTTCTGAGACCTCTCTGGAGGGCTAGGGCATCTACAAGACATTTTTTTGCTAAGATCTTTCTGGCAACACCTGTTATATTCTTGCCTCAACCTTTACTACTTGATTTGAGTTTTGCTTGCTTTATGTAGAGGAATGAGAAAGGGAAGATTTGTTTCGGGGTCACACATTATATCTGGATATAAATCCTACAAACATCAGTATTATCTAAGGGTTTCAAGATTCACATGACACTGGGAGATTTGTGTACAGGGGATGATGAGTCCAGGAAAGGCGATCACTCCCCATCTTTGTTCTTGGAAACAAACTTCTGGAGAAAAGTTTCTTCACAAACTTTAGCATCTGTCAAACAGGCGTCCTAGCTTTCACATACATGACAATGCATGTTAGACCAGAGTCGTCCCTTTTGATGGCAGCATCAAACTGGGTCTCTACTTCAGAGACACCCATGTGGTGGATCAGTGCTCAAATGAGTGCTGTGCAAATATGCATGCAGCTGAGGGGAAAAAGGCAGCAGTCAGGAGGGAAGGAAAAACCAGGGAGCTGGCCACAGTCAGCAGGAAAAGAAGCACAGTCCAGTACTGACAATATACAGCTGTGGGTCTCCTGCCCATAGCTAGCTTCATTATTAGACACACTTGACTTGAAACTGAAAGGTCAGCCCCCAGGCTTCATGTGGAAGTGCTGTGCTGGCTGAAACCAAGGGAATTTTCCCTTTGACTCTGAACAGCAAAGCTTCTGGAAAAAAACCAGAGCTCTAAAACAACAAGATCACATAGAATTCACTAATAATAATTAGAATCACTAATAATAATTTTGGATAGAAAAATTGAAGGGAATGTCCTGGTAATGTTACAGCAGTAATTTTACTCCATATGAGATATTATGACTTTTTTTTGGTTGGTTGGTTGGTTTGTTTGTTGTTGTTGTTTTTGTTTTGATTGGTTTGGGTTTTTTTTTTGTTTGGCTTTGTTTTGGTTTTTTTCCTTCAAATTGTGTTTTTTAAACAACTAGTCAATTCAGAAAGTTTCACTTTGAGATCAGCCTGGTAGAACCCCCTTTTGGTATTTATTTGTTAGTTTTCACCACTGAAATGAAACAGCATTATGTATTCTGCTCCAATGCTGACAGTGTTCTCAGCCTCCTCAGAAGAGAACACCATGTAACAAGTTTCTGTCTCTTTCATTCTCTGCTCAGCATCATCCCTGCTGCCCATTCTTCATAGGGACCATACGTGGTGGGCTTCCATGCCCATTAGCAGTGGAGCATCAAGAAGATATTTCTGCAAAATAGAGGTCTTGGAACAAAAGGGGGTTAGTTACACAGAAGGCAAGACCTTCATCACTGCAGGTTGAGACAGATCTGTTCATTTAAAGCACTTAATTGCATTGCATAGAGCAGTTTGGGTGGGAAAGGTTTATTTAGTTCCAGCTCCCCTGCCATGGGCAGGGGAGACCCCAACTAGATCTGGTTTCTCAAAGCCCCATCCAACCTTGCTTGGAACACTGACTGGGACTGAGCATCCACAACTTCTCTCCAGGCAAGCTGTTCCAGTCCCTCACCATCCTCACAGTAGAGAATTTCTGCTGCATATCTAACCTAAATTCCCTCTCTTTCAACTTGAACCTATTTAATAATTATCTTGCTCTCCTGCCCAGCACTATTTAAGAATCCTGTTCTCCAATAAAGGTGTTTTCTTTACAGGATGGCTCATATCTTCTGTTGTTTCCAGTTATCTGGGGTTTTGTGATGAAGTCTCTAATAAAATGAGATGGTACAAGCAGCTCTATGGAAATAAATTTGGCTACCCATGTTATTAAATTCAAGTACATGGATAGTTCTTTTCTGTTAGGACAAAAAGAATTGTGGGGATTCAAAGACTAGTAGAAGGGTTAAATTTTTCTCCAACATATCTCTTACAGTTCTCTAAAAGTAGTTTATTTGATTTCCTGATGGACATTTTTTTCTTACCTATTTGAACAATATGGCTTTCAGCAATCTGTGTCATAGTAATGTACTAACCTGACTGGTTACTATTAAAAAAGCTTATTAGCTTTTCTATAAACTCTTCTGGCCAAACATTTCTTAACATAATTGTACATAATTGAAAATTACTAAACACATAAGATGAAAATTAAGGCTGTAGCTTGGGCAGTGAGTCATTTGCTTTTATAGTGGGTAATATGGGAACACACCAGGAACTCCAGGCAGCCTAACTGCAGGGTCAACCCTGCTTTGCTGCTCTAAAGAGATTTGCTTTTTGAAGTTCTGCACACAGCAGAGCCCTTTGTGAAAACATCTTGATTTTGTGTCACTTATTTTCTTTATGAAAGAAAAGACAGTTGCTTCTCAGGTGCTGATGGTGACAGGTACTGCACTTCTTCAGAGCAAGCTGGGCATGCAATCAAAGCCTGTGTTCCCCTCCCTGAATTTTGCTCCCTGGGACTGGCTATTTACCTCTTGCAATCTCTCTGGCAGTCAGTAGCCTAGCTTTAAAAATACTATTCCACCAGAGACGGTTTTTTTGAACTAATTTAAATACTTTCCTTTATTTCTAGTGCGTTGTGGCAAAAGTCTGCTTTGACTTCCCACACAGGCACTCTGAGTTCACTGGCTGGGCTTGGGGTAAGGTTCTGATCCAGAAAGCACATTTGGACTTTTTTCTAAGGCATTTGTTGGCCCTGTTTCTAATATTTGCAGCTGTTAAATTGTGAAAGCTGTCCTTTGACATCAAACTGAATTGAATTCCTTTTAGTCTATGGATTAGAGGAGGATTATTTTTGGTGCTGGATGAGAGAAAAGAACTAGTTTCCTTTTATTTTCACTTTCAATTAGAACTTTTAAATACTCTGAACATTGTCTAGAACTTTAAGCCCCAGTGTTTCCTCTGTGGGACTTGTCATATGTGAAGAAAAGAGAGACAGGCAGGTAACAGCCCCCATGGTAGCTCCTGGAGTTGTTCATATTTAGCAAACGTTTGACACATTCTGAAGATACATCAATAAATTAATCTCAGTATTTCCAGCTCTGTGAATTCAAAATCCTGATGTATAAAATCACTGAAGAAACTAAACAGTGTATAATACTTCAGTGGCTTCTTAATTTGTCTTAGTCTTATTTCCTCTTGTATTCAAGAACACTTAAGAATATTGTCTGTGGTCTCATAAATGCCACAGAAAAGGGCTCAGAAAATAGAGTACCACAGACCTGCAGGACTTGTACATACAGCCAGAGCAAGTATTTTCCATTTCATTCTTAGCCAGGAATCCCAGGAACTACTCTTTCTCTTCTTGGTTGGTTTTTTTTTTTCTTTTCTTCTTGGTTTTTGTTTGTTTCCTTGTTTTTGTTTTTTGGTTTGGTTTGGTTTGATTTGATTTGTTTTGTTTTGTTTCTTTGTAGTTTTTTGTTTCGGTTTGTTATTTAAACTTTTGGGTTTTTTTTTTTTTAATTGCAGCAAGGATTTGCCTCAAATTGTTTGACTCTATGAGCTGGACATTCAGAAAAGACCCCAAAAAGCACTAGAATTTCAGCATAAGCTGTAGAAGCAAAAATAGAAATTATTTCTCTCCTGTCAAATTAAGGGCTGTTTTCTTCCCAGGGTAGTATCTATCTTAGTTAACTCTCCTAATTCACTAACCCCTTGGTGACCTCCAGCTTCTGTAGAAAAAAATGCAGACTGAAATAGCAGCAGTGGAGAATTTCCAGATGTCAGCCCTGTTTTCAGTGTGCAAGCGCATGTGGTATTTAACAGATGCGTTCCTTTACCCCATCTCACTGATAACAAACAATAGAAAATTACCTAAGTTGGCCAACAGAAGGAAGCACCCCACCTTTGTCTACAAACCCCTATTTCTGAAGCAATAAAGATGCTTCTGTAACTTAGCACAACATGTTAAGAAGAAACATCTTACAATGCAGCAAAAACTGAGCAGCAACAATCTACTTAAAAAATTATCAGGGCTAAGTAATCTCATTTGCTTTGAAATGAATAATATATCTACCACACTCCAGTGAAATACAATGATCAAGACCTGATGGTACTAAGCAGTATCCTTCCTTTTAAGCCACAGGATGCTCACAAACCACAATGAAATGATGTCTAGAGGTAACCACTGTACAGTCATTTTAGCACAGGGTTATGCTCAAGTGAATAGATAACCTCTTTTACAGCAGGGATGATTAGCTCTACCAACTCCCCCCTGCCCACAAGAGCTACCATATTGCTGCCATTGCTGGAGCAGACTCATCTCTAGCCAGAGGGAATCTGTAGCCAGTGATGCATTACCTACAGTGGAAATACTCAAAAAGGAAGCTGAACTGATTTGTCGTGTCTGAAAAAGTGACCCATTTTCGCATGCCTCCTTTTCTTCCTTCACTCTTTTCCCTTTGTTTTCCTACCTACAAGCCACCAAACATGCTACAGTTCTATCCTTTTTCTCCTAATCCATGGCAAACCAATCTTTCCCAGCAAATGGATGCCTGCTGTAATTGGCTGGGTTTGATTGCAGTACAGCCTATATTTTTTTTTCTGGTTTGGCAAAGCTGTTACAAGAAGAACCACTCCAAAACTGTAGCAGTAAGAAGATATTTTATGATGCTGTGTACCCACAGCATGCCCCACATTCCTGTAGTCTTGTGACAGACACCAACAGCCACATAACCACAGCTGCACAAGGGAGGATAGTACTAAATATCCTAAATTACAAATGTAAAATGTGAAAAACTTCACACTCGCAGAGGATTTTAGGTACCTGCACTTCCCATCTAAATCAAATGGATGATGTTGTCTCTACATACCTTTGTAGATCTGCAGATGAGATACTTTTTGTGAGGTCATGCTGAACCGCTCAGAACAGCAGCAATTGATGTTTCCCAGGACTTGAGCCAGCATCTTTATTAGTGCTCAGTGAGTCCAGAGACCTCGCTTCCTTACACCAGGAAGAACTGCTGTGCATAAAAGACAGGAGCCAATTCCTTTCTTACTGTGGCAAGCAAGTTCCTAGGTTTGCACATCAGTGTCTGTGCACCAACACAACTCCTCCCTGCCCCATATTTGGAGTGACCCAATCTCTCTCTCAGCCAGCTAATTTTTCTCTTACTTCTCATTTTGGGTTATATTTTAGGAAGTGCCCTCCTCCAAGCCTGATATAGCAAACTCTATTTCTATACAAGTATCTCCTTCCTCATCTCATCTGAGAAGGTGATCTGTGTCAACTAGACTCTTGTGACAATAAAGCAGGTAGTTTTTTCTATCATAGGTAAATGTGGAGGATGTTCTGCACAGATGTGCCAAATGCTGTGGTTCTGCAAACTCCTTCAGAGACCAGCCTGGATATCCCCTGAGCAGTTGTAGTAAATTCATATGTGACTGTGCATAGTGCAATGGACATCTGAGCAGCACATAGGAACTGCAAATGGAGGTCTTGGAACAGCAAAAACTATTAACTTCTTGTCCCTTTTTTATTATTCATTCTTACAGTTACTAGCCTTAAGGCTTTCTTCATGTAACCTTGAAAATATCATAGTGTGAAGTAACAATTTTTGCAGGGTTGGTATGAGTTTGGAGGCATCAAGGGCAGGTTGTGAAGGTCTTGCAGGAAAGTAAGGGGCTCTCTGAAAATGTACTATTCCATTTCCTTCCCCCCACCCCTCCCCCAATTACTGAAACACCTCGAGTGTTGAACTTTGAGAGTAAGCACCTATTTTCATTCTGTTACCAGAGGGATACAGAGCTATTAAAATAAATGAAAAGGAAACAAAACCTGGGAGGCCTCTTACATGCTGGATATGCCCTTACTCTGTGAAGTCACTGACCTCCACAGAACCACTCCGGAGGAGCTTCAGGGGAGTGCTGTGCTATCTGACCAGCTGCTAAATGTTTTATTAAAAATATCCAAAAACCCTTTCTTTTTCTTAGAAATTTTAAAAGGGTAAATGCATGGAAATACCTTGTTTCTGAAACCTTAGAAACAGCAGCATTATTAAAATTGTGTGGTCTGTTTTTGGTGTTTGCTTGGATGACTTAGTTTTGTACAGCACAGGAATTATCAGCTGAAAATCTTCTCATGGCTATGGAATAAAGTGAGGTGGAATGAAAATAGGAGTATGTCACAGGCCATGGTATGCACTAAGAGATGGAATATGTACCTGATGTGTCCAAGCATCCAAGCACTAGGTTAGTTGCACATGATCACGCCCTTGTCAATTCATGGTCTTCTCACAGACTCTACTGCTAACTCAAGTTCATGATCCCTCCTTTTGCCATGTTGACACACATTCTCAATTAGGAAGGTATTTGCAACACCAAAGAGATTGAAACAATTATAATAATTTCTCTCAGCTGAATCAGTTCTAGTCCTTTGATGACAGAATCATGCCAGTTCTCCCAGCATTCACAGAGTCTTCTTGGACAGCCAATTGACTTTCTGTCACTGAACACAAGTAGGAAAAAACACCAGTTTGAAGCCCCCCTACTGCAAATCTTTCAGGACAAAATTATAAAGCAGAAATGCAGGGCCATTTTCCCTTCTGTGATGCTAAAAAGTACCATATTGCAAAGGCCTCTGTATGTGTGTCTGTACATATACATTTTATCTGTATGGCTTCTGGGTGAAAGGAGCAGAGGGTGGGTATTTGTGTAGCAATGGGCAATTTGTGGTGCATTTCTTAAATGTCAGAGTTTAAGATGAATTTTTAAATTTCTGAGAAGGAGGCGTGTGATACCTAGCTATGTTATCCATCCTATCATAGTTCTAGCCTCAGGTAAACACAGCATTCCAGGGGAAAAAAAGAACAAAACTACTTGAGGATTTTTTCTTTTTTTTTCCCCCCTGCAAGTCAGACTATGGTGAGATTTGTCCTGGTATAGAGAGGATGCTGTCTGTGATAAGCCCTGAAAGAAAATTGCACACTGTTTACTTTATAGGTCCTTAAATAACTCAGTGTTCTTTTCTCACAAATTATATGTGCTGTACGGAATACTTCCCTCCGCCAGGAAATAAGTTCGCTCAGAACATACTGCCTTGCTAGCTAAACCCAATCTTTTTTTTCTTCTGCAAATATGAAAATGTGCCATGTGATCCTGCAGCAAGAGGGTCCACAATATGCTTGGCAAAGTATCACAGGAGAAGGAAAAGAAAAAGGAAATGAGACAGTAACAGGTATGATGAGTTAATATGTATGAAGGATCTCATAAAAACAGCAGCAACAGGGCACAGCAGTGGAGGAAGGGGAAAAATTAACTGTGGAGTTAGTATTTTAATTCTTTTAGTGAGAGAGGCAGCTCCAGTGCAGTATGTCCTTCATCACAGCATATCTTGAACAGTGGTAGGTAGAGAGAAACACAGTAAAAAGACACAGAAATAGGCGCAGTGAAAAGGCAGATTTATTTACTAGTAATACTGTACAGAGAAAAAAAAAGAGAAGCCACAGTTACAGCATGGCTGTTGCTGGCAGTGTTCTTGGTTTTTTTATTTTGGTTTTTTTTCGGTCTCATTTTTTTAATCTGAAGAAAAAAACATAACAGTCAAAAAAGTACACTTTAGGTTACAAAGTACAGCAGCTATCCCCAGCAATTCTAATCCAGTGTTAGCACAGCAGTTTTTCCCCAACAAAATGGGATTTTATTTACATTAGCTCACAAAGAAAGTGGGAGACTAAAGCTTAAAAAAAATCTCAACCACAATCTACATTCACCATAAAAGCTGCATTTTACACAACATTTTCTTGAACCCCTATAAAGAGTCGTTCTTTGTCTATGGAGTGAACGTAGTTGGGAGGGGCAGAAAACCTTCAGAAATGTGTTCTTTGCATTTGTCCTGACCTGCTCCTTCTTGGCTACCTTTGCTGCGGTCAGATTCAGCTGGTCAATAGAAAAGCAAAAGCTTTCATATTGATTATTTCCCTTGTATCTGCCCCTAAGCAGTTCCTTGCAAAATAACAGGAATAACAGGTACAATATTTGAGACCATCATCAGTAAAACACCTTTATCATAAATACTGGCTGATCTTCACACATCCTCAAGGCTATTCCTAACCTGCACAATGCTAAGTATGTGTTACACTTCAAGTTTGTGCTTAAGGTTAGTGTAGCTCAAGCGCCACGTTCAACTGGGACTTTATATGGTTGCACAAAACCATCTTAATTTTGGAGTTTGCCTTTCTTTAACAGGCATACTATCTTGGAGGGATACCAGTAGATTCTTGGCAGCTAATTTTACTGAGCATGCTTTTGCACGCTGGATCAGTCTGTGGGGAAGTTCACATCCTCTCCAGGCTCGTTTGCCCTGCTAATAGCAACCTGACATACAGTGGGGTGCATTGCCTTCTGCTGCTGTAGGAACTGCTTTCCAGATGATGATATTTTATGTGCCTGGACACATCTCATATGAGTTTAAAGGGCATAGTGTGTTCCAAAGGAATAGTGAGAGAGACAGCAGATTTACCTAAATAGTGAGATTTAAATGGAACTCGCTGTTTGGGCAACCCGTTGGATGCCAGATGAATACAGCGGGAGAGTGCTCCTTTAATACCAAATATGTCCAATGAATCTAGGAAAATGTCCAAATCGTGAGGACAAGATACCGTAACTTCTTAGGACTGACACCAGCAGACCTAGGGTGAGTTTTGTAAGTCTGGTCTCTCCTTTCTTCCACCTATTTTTTCTAGGAGACCACAAAAAGGGAAGCAGAGGGATGAGGAAAAATGGATCAGTTGAGCCATAGTGTCCAGAATGAGAACAAGCACAGAGACAGGGGACAGGCAGAGTCTGAAGCAGAGGTGTGCAGTGAGAAAAATTTGGAAATAAAAGTTACACTGCCTTTTTTCTGTTGTGTTTGTGTGGAGGTGTAAAATTTACCCCTCAGTCCCCTGCATCTCCAGGCAGTGGGATTTTGAGAGTTCTGGAGGGTGTTTGTCTCCTCAAACACAGTCAGCAAGGAGACCATGCTATAAAACCCTCTGCAGAAAAGTGCACCAGTTTCACAACACCATTTAAAATTCTATTTAAACTAATAAGAAGACACAGTTAAAGCAGCATAAGCCTAGCCTGTAACATATTGTGCATGTACTTAAATTTTACTTGTCTGGGTCATCTCATTAAAAAGGACTACTTGGGTGCTTGATTTTATGCTCATAGGCAAATCTTTAGGTCTTACAGACCCATTGAATAGATATACAAGGTCTAAATTTTGGTACAAGTCACTAACATACCAGTGCAAGTTAAAAATGTATAAACATACCAAAACTGGTGAACTTGAGTTACTTAGCTAATTCTAAATAATTAATTAAGGGTTTTTAATTCAATTTCTGAAGCAGATTAATTCTTAGAACAAACTCTTAAATCCACCTTTGTGAAGAATTTGGGAAACAGTTGCAGTAAAGCTTTGAAATACAATAGCAGCAAAACTCTGCAAATTAAGAGAAGCTTTTGCAGACTGAAGGATGGGGCTCAGAATTCTTCACAAGTTTGCCCTTAAGAAAAGTGGCCTATTCTTAATCCACTGAACAGCCTAAGTGGAGCCATCACAGGTAAAAAGCTATAGATTTTGCAAGACTCTTTGAACCCACAAGGGAAAAGGCTTAGTTCTATAATTGTTTAATTTTAAATACAAGTGGGACATTTTAAAGAACTTCATGCACCTTTGTCACTATTTACAAGCTAAGTTAATAGAAGTTTATATTACAAGTTGGATTTATATTCTCTTTGGACTAGGTGACAATCCATTTATATTCTAAACTGAATAAATTCAGCCATTTTATAGAATTTACTCTTTTACATAGAAAAATTACAGTCCATATTTTTGTTGGATATTGTCATAGTCTGCAACTATTAAGCTCAGAACTAAAGTTTACTCTTGCTGCTCAGAAGGCTCAAGAAACACAATCTGAGCAAATCCTAAACTTTCCAACAGACAGTGAGAACTAGTTGAAACTTAGTTTAGAAAAAATAAAGAATCCACGCCTCAGCATGTGGGACAATCCTCTACTTTGTCTAAAATATTTTGTTCAACTCTTTCCAGTGGCATCATCTCTTGAACTTTGAAATCTAATGTTGGATAAAATATGACAAAATATGTGTTTCCCCTATTAGTCATAAGACTGCTGAAAGTAGTTAGCTATTGCCTACTAAGTTGGCTTTCTAGGTAAAGAAATTTGTCTAGCTATAGAAGGTGTAGGTCCACCTTTTTCTGTGAAACATGTTTAATTATTTGGCTGTGTCTGTAGCAGTTATATTGGATTCTACTCTTCTAACCTGACTTTTTAAAAAGTGTTGTGATCCTTCTTACTGGAAAAAAATGTGGTTAGGTCTACAAAAGATCCCAAGAATTTGGGCATTGTCATAAACGTATGAAAAAAGTTGAAAGGCTCAATGGCACGGGAATGATGATATTCCAAAACTCAATACCCATCTAGGGTTTGTATCTCATTATAAAAATATTTATTCCTTAAAAAAATACACAAATGTAAAATACTACATTTTCTATTATATCCCCGCTTACTTTCCAAGTACGCCATTTGGATGTTTGACTAAATTAAAAGGTAGAACACCCTTTGTTTCTCTAGCAACTCTCTATGCTATCTTTCAGCTCAGATTAGTCTGTGGAATCTTAATAATTTGGGTGTGAAGAATCAGTAGCCAACTTAGGTACAATGGCAGGGGACTCATATATTAGCCGTCAGGGAAGCCCCTCTGAATGTTCCCTCGTGGATGGTAGCAGTGCTGACTCAGGACCTGATCCTACTGGATGCTGAGCACCATTCAGTTTTGTATTTTTCTCAGTAGAAGTACAACGCTCAGAGTTAGCCCCTCGGGTTACACCACCTCGGGCAAGCTCACTTGGGCAGTGCGTAAAATCCGTACAGGTACATAAGGAACACCCAAACTACGCTCCGTGTCGGTCATTCATGCCCTGACCATGCAGATGCCTGCAGTGCTCTTCCTGTGAGCAGTCCTGTTGGCTGAAACAGGCCTACACACAGCAGAACTAGGCATGCACGTTTTTGTTTGCAGGACTGAAGTCCCACACTGCTCTGGTAGAGGCACATTTCTCGGAGAAAGGCTTGTGCACGCTTCTCTTGCTGGGGATTGAAAGATAATGTTGTGTTTATACAGCTTTGGAATACAGCCTGCACTTTTTGGAAAAAATAAGGAAATAAAAGATACAAAAAAGAAGAAGGAAACCCAAGAGTGCTAAGGCAAACTGTCAAATGGCACATCATACCTACTTTGTCATTCATTTAGATAACATCACAAAGGCAGACCAGAGGAGTTCTGTAAACATATACCATACAGTACATCAGCCACAAGAAATTAAAAAAAGAAAACAACCCTGTAATTCTTTTCTTTCTGTATTGATATTCTAGTAATTGAAAGAGATTGCCTAGCCACTAATCATAATGCCGTGGTTTTTGATTTGTATTTTTTTCTGTAAAAAAAAAAGAAAAAAAAAAAAGAAAGAATGGAAGTAAAATGCAGTGGTTTGCAAAAGAAATGGTCCCTGAATGCGAACAAGGGACAACATGGAGAGTGGGTTTATAGAAACTTAGAAAATACAAAATATAAAAAAGTTTCCTAGGTTACTTTTTTCCCAGTCTAGGAAAAAATACACTGAAAAGAGGTTTTTCTTTGTTTTTCTTACAAAAGTTAAGGCGAGCAGTTTGTTGTGGCAAAATGCTATTACTGAACCAGTTTCTGACTTTACTTTTTTTGTATCCCCTCATGCTGAAACTTAAAATGTACATGCGATGTCTTAAAACAATATGAAAAAACCCATCCCATAATGATCCTTACAAAAATCTCTCTCTGTTTGACCACAGAGCAGGCCACTTCCCCTGTGCCTGATTGTGCATGGATTTTCACAGGCAGCCTCCTATCCAAGGGTAAGGGGAAAACCAACCCTTTCAAAGCCCAGACCATCCCTGGAAAACCAGTTTACATTCATCAGCCCGGCCTAATGCATCTGAATTCCCCTGTAACTCGGCTGCAGGCTAATGGCTAGAAGGGGCAAGGCAATGTCCAGGCATGGCTCCTGCCCTTGAGGAGGAGGATGATTGGAGTAAGTGTGTTTCAGCTAAGGCCCTGTGATTTCAGACCCATTAGCTCCTGTTTCATGTTTTTCCTGACCTCAGATGGGGAACTGCCTTTGACCTGTAAAGACCAACCCTATGCAGGTGAACCTTTAGCTTTTCTGGACCTACTGGGGCCTGTTAACCATGGAGTTAATGAGAACACATAAAAATTACTGGCCTTCCTAGGCACTCAATGTTAGCTACAAGTACTGAGCAGTAGGTATTTGAGAGGTTTAAGGTTTTAAGGCTTGTGCTCTACTTCTAACCACTAAAGGGCCACTTCTTGACTGTGGTGTGCCACCATCTCCCCACCGTGCTGTGCCTCAGATGGTGCAGTGGTCTCAGACACAATCTGGTCCCAGCGTCAGCAAGCATCTCCCAAAGCTGGCTGCTAAGGGAGTCATCCCCAAAATGCTGAGTTGGTGCTGAACCAGAAGGTCATCTGACAGGGGAGCACATGGCTCAAGACATGCAGGGACAGAATGGGTTAGGTTGTTATGATATCCCAAATTTCCCAAGCAGAAGGTTTTGAAAGAAAAAGTCCATATGGGGACAGGAGCAGCAGAGGGGAACAGATTAGGCTGTGAAGACACCATGAGGCCAGGGTGGCTGTGAAGGTGGCATCACACCCAGAGAGGAAAAGGTGGTGAGCAACAAGATGACTGGCCAGGCCAGGAGGAGTTGGCTGGGAGATTTGTTTCTGAGTATTACTGGTGAGGTGAGCAGGCCCCAGAGTGACGGAACTATTGCAAAGTGCGCCGGGCTCCCATATCATTCCCACATAGATGCAAGACAGAAAGGGCTTCACCCTTTGTGTTGCAGGGCTCCTAAACCTGCCTGGGGACAGCTTCACCTGCCATACTGGGCTTGAAACTTAGGGTCTTGTTTTAAGAAATGTTTAGATTTGTAAATGCTTAGCATTTCTGGGAGAAGAAAGAAAAGGGGAAAAAAACCCACCCAACCACCACCACCACCAACCAAAAAAAAATCCCAAAAACCACACAACTCAGCCAAAACCACACACAAGGCTGCTAGTTTCTAACGAATAGCCACCAGACCTTTTGCTGCAATATGAGGCTCTGTGGCCCTTCCCCTCTGTGATAAAACTTAAACACTTAAGCCTGAGTCTAAGAATGATGTGCAGAGCTTCTCCGGGTGAGTTTGGTCCTTCTCCCAACTAAAAGCCCCCAGGGGAGGCAAAGGGAGCATGTGGAAGTCTATTCATTTCTGCCACTGCAGCTGATATGGAGGTCAGCAAAATTTCTGCATGTGTCAAAGAGCTGAGACTGTCCTTTACTACTCTTGATTTTTTTACTACTTGTTTAGGGTCTTTTTGTCTGACAGTCACCTGGGCAGTGGTGAGAAGTTTCATTGACCAGTTCCATAGTGACAGCTGAGTGACCTAACATGGGAATTACCTTTTGCTTTTTTTTGTGTGTGTAGGTTTTCAGTGTGCCTCATATTACCACCACTGAACAAGTGTCTTTTTTTACTGGCACAGAAAGAAAAGAGTACAGAGCAAGAACTGTGTTTAATCAGATGCTCTGGACTAACAATTAATGCAGTAAAAGCACCATCCAAGAAAGAACAGAAATATCAGAGGAACCACCTCAGACTGAAAAGAGGCTTTTGTTGTTTTCTTTTTTTTCTTTTTTTTTTTACTGTTTTTTTCAGTTGCTGTTATTGATTTTTAAAGTCTGATAGTTTCAAAGACACTTCAAAATAATCTTCAGTACTTATTCACACTATCAGAAAATATAAAACTTGATTTTTAATCTCACTCATGTAGTTATAATTCCAGAGTAACTCCACTCCAGGGAATGAAGTTAAGCCAAACCAGTGTGATACAAGAATCAGGTTCATAATAACTCACCATGAAAAAGCTAGATGCTTTCTCGTTTAGAAGAATCAAGGAACAAGACAAAAAGATCTATTGATTTTGGATGCCCTCACATTTTTACATTTTCATTTTTAGTTGTTTTTAAGAGGCCTGATTTTCAGAGGTCTGATAAGAAAAATGCACTGGAAATCAGGCATCTTTTAGTGCCCCACATTAGAAAATGAAGCATCCAAAACCACCAGCAATTTTTGAAAATATTAGTCTTGCAGCTAGAGGATCTCCCAAAACAGCTGCTCTGACAAAACTCCAGTGGGCCTCCACAGGAGTTTTACCTGGACAAGCAGGGCAGCATCAGACCCAATTGCCTATGTAGGTGCACTGAAGGTACACTCTGTGATAAATTACACTTCCATAAGAGCTACAAAAAAAATTCTGGCCCTGCCCCCATTCCCAGCACTGAGAATTTTGCCACTGAATCCAGTAGGAACAGGGTCAGACTGTCAGAAAAGTTCATTTATATTCTAGGGAAATAGAAAACAGTATCCCTCTTCTACTGGAGTTCAGCAGGAAAACTTCATGTGCAAACTTTAGCAGAGTTACTGAAAGTAACTCTGATGAGTGACTCCACTGCTGTTGGTGTGACAGCTGTATCTTTTTCATGTCAATTTCAACTGTAATTTGGAGAGATGAAGTGCATATACAATACTGTAATCTGGAAGATTTATATAAGGCAAAATGATCATTCATACATTTTCTAGACAGAATAATTAAGGTCCACTTCTGGTATCACCAATAAATGGAAATGGCTAATGGGTTTTTCTGACACTGCAAACTAAACTGGAAAGTTACTAAAAACCAAAATTATGCGGGTTTTTTGGGAAAGACTTGTCTGAGTTTTAGCAAATCAAGACAGCAAAATTATCTGAGCCTTCCCCCAAGAAATTAAAAATATGATCTATAAAATAATCATATTTATATGTGCTTAATGTGATTTTTCTTAAAAAGAAGTAACATTTTTTTAAGGCTCTCATATCTGGTGGCTGTGAAACTCAGACTCCCACAAAATTCTAGGAATCTGATCAAGCCTGCCAGATACTTAAAGAAAAAAAGTAAAAAGTGTTTTCATTATATATATAAATAATGTATATAAAAATCAAATAAATATGAAAACATATGTTCCATTTCTCATTTATCTCTCACTGTGTAGTAAAGGAAAAACAAAAAAAACCCAAAACAAAACACCATCACCAACAACACAAAGGAAAAAAAAGAAGCCGAAAGCCCCCAACCCCTCCCCAACACCAAATAGTATGCCTGATGGGAAAATAACCATGCGTTCCTCTTCCTGAAGAACTAGAAAGAAAAGCAACCCAACTGCAAGGCAATGGAGGCATTCACTTCCAGTTCACAGTATTGCAGTTAGAAGTACAGTGAGGTCTAGGTAAGTGATGGAGCAGGAGCTGCCTGGAGCGGGGAAGGAGGAGGTGCTCACATGACAATACAGCATTGACAGCGCTTTTTCTTTTGTGTACCTGGGGCAGCTTCCAAGGGCAGGCTCTCTTCCTTCCCCTCGGGAGAGGAGGGCTCTGTCGTATCTGACAGGGGCCTGCCAGAGACCAGCTCAGCAGCGTTCCCATCCATGGTGGAAACATCCGTCACCGTCTTCTCCCGCAATGACTTCTCGTCATCTTCGTCAATCAGCACAAGCTCTGCCTTGATGGTCTCATCGTAGCCCAGCACTTTCTTTGTCTCCTCTTCATCATCGATGTTCTGGTAGCCCATAAATATCATTGTCACTGGCTGATCTGCACTGGCCTCTGGGGTTTCACCACCACAGGGTTTGTCTTGTGGCTGAGGGTTCACACCACGTCCTTTGCTGGGTTTGTGTACCATTTCTAGCTTTGCCTCCTTGAAGAGCATTTGCTCCTTCATATGGCTAAGGTTTCCATCGGCTACCACATTTTTGTCTGACACAGTCATTGTTTCATACCCTCCTTTTACACTTGATTGTCCAGCTTTTTGCATAAGTTCATCTACGTCCTTTGAGCTTAATTTATGTACTCCATTTTCTACCACTGTGCCACCAGAGTGAACCTCATAGACTACCTTGGAACCATCATCATAGACTTTGAATCCTCTTTGATGGGCCTCATCTGGGCCAACAGGTGAAGCAGAGACAATCTTGGTCTCTCCTGTCTGTTTGTCTTTCTCCACATTAATTTCCATGGTGCACAAAGCTTGAATGAAAACAAGAGAGGAAGTGCATGTTACAACAAAAAAAGCCAGTGAATGGTTAATTGCCAAACAGACAAAGAAAACTATGGTGCCCCTTTTTCCTACCTCCTGCTTCTAAAGGGCTAAGCATTCTATGTTAGAGGTGGGGCGCAACGCTGTGGACACTATCACATTGTGGCTTTTTATGTAGGCGGAGGCTGGGCATATCTGTGGCAAACAGGACCTACTTTTCCAGCTCATGCCACATGGAGCTGTCTCTGGTCAGCTAGGAGCACCAAGAGGTTGGGTGTAATTTAGACAAGGGGAGGCGATAACATGCAGGTTGCCCTCTAACTTTCCATTCTGAACTTGCCTCAAAATTCCGGGAGAACCCCTCTACTCTATTTTCTGCCGTCAAACTGACAGTTAGTTTGTAACAAGTTTTGTTTGCTGCAACACCCAGACCATTTAATTATCAATACTTGTCCTTGCTTAACTCTTCCATCCATAGCACTCAAAACATTTTAGAGGGGTGAAGAAGTATTGTTTATCTCTGTTCTACACGTGGGAAAACAAATCACACAGGAACAGGACAAGTTCTCCCACAGGTGTGTGGCAAGGCAGCTTTCTCAGCTTCCACAACAAGACATCAACCATGACCTCTGCTTCCAGGTTAAGAGAACGTACAAAATAGCCAAGGAGTTCTACCTTGTTTATGTGAATTTAGCATTAAGCACCACTGTGAAAGTTGAAGGAAAAATGTAATAATGAACTGAATTTCAAAGAGTCATGAAACAACAGGTAAAAACATGTGTGAGGGCTGTTGCTTTAGAATAGCAAAGGTTTTCTAGCAGTTATGGATGTAGTAATGATATGAAAAGTGTAGACCACACAGTAGGAATAGATGAGCAGTCTACTCTGCTCCAACACCCATTCTGAGATAAAATGACATATCATCAGACAGCTTTTCAAAGAAAAAATGTGCAAAGGCATCTCAGACTTTCCAAAGTGTTCATTTGTTTAAGCATTCCTTGTATGCATATGAAGACATTTGGCTCCTGGACAGACATCCACAGACACTTAATTACAAATTACCACAGGCAGCGACAAGTACTTGTGAAACTTATTGTGATCACTTCCATCAACGAACCTCAATGTTATAATCATGACTTATCTTACCTGGGTATACCACAAACCAGAATGTTTGCTTTTTTTCCTGATTTACTTTCAAGTGAGTATAGAATATCCTTGCCCCAAGAATCAATGTAGCTTGGTATGTTTGTATTTAAAAAAAAAAAAGACTGTTACTTTAATATATTTCCTCAGTATTTTTATTCACACACAGTAGGGCTACTTTTCCTGTAACCTTAAAGCAAAGTATTCCATCATCAATAGGAAATTTATCATGACATACATCCATCCCTATAGTGCTAGATATAAAATTAATGTTTTGGTGAACAGGTGTGTGCTATTCTCCATGACATGGTCTCCTTTGTCTCCTAGGAGTGCAGTCTGGTGGGCAAAATGGTTGGGTCTAGCTGTGTACATGTTGTGTACATCTGCTCAGACCTCGGCCAGGGCTGGTTAAGTGAAATATAACCCCACTCAAACACCTGCATGGAGCCAGGGGACAGAGATGCTGGTGAGTCAAGGAGCATTGCTGCCTCTGAGAGTGATGGATTGCTGAAGGCTAGAGATGGGCTGCAGAAGCACCAATCTCACCTTGACCATTGCAACCTAGTGGACTATCCCAAAAGATTATGTTTTACCACTGCTTCAGGAGGTTTGTGGACCACTTGTGTCCACAGCTGTCACGACCCTGGGCACAGGATGCCCATTTCCACAATAAAGTAGGGCTTACAGCTTTTTGATCTTCTTCCTGTGGTGGTGTTTTAATGCCTGGCCATCCACAGCAGTCTGGGCAGCCAGAAGGGAGCCGCAAGGCTGAGAGCTGAGCTCTGCTCTGAGGTGTGCAGCTGGAGACTGCAAGGCAGCTGGAATGGTTGGAAACAGGAAATTAAGGCTGGAAATAAAGAACAAACTGTTGCCCCAGGGCTGGTAGTAATTAAGCTACAAAGCAATTGCTCAGAGAAACTGTGGCAGACAGGACCATATTGAAGCTCAGAGAGCAGCTAGCATGGATCACTTGCTCAGGACTGTCCCAGCCTAGGAACTGGTGTGCAAGTGCCCTTCATGTCTTATCCAAGTGCCTCTGAAGACTTTAATCCAATTTATAGTGATAATTGAGCTCCCCTAGAGCTCCTGTGCTTCTCATTTTCTTTGAAAATTAAAAATATTATCTGCTGCATGGCTTTTCATTACAGACTGGTGATTTTCATGTGAAATAGTTGCCTGTCATGTATTTGCAGAGCAGAAGAGAATGCAATCTGCCAGACCCTCCCTGTTTTGACGCACAAATTTAGGTCAGCATTGTGCATTAAAAGAAGGCTTGTACAGTGGGAATGAATTCTGAAGCAGATAGCAAAAATCTGATAGTTAAACAAATGACCTGGCCATATTTGAGTTTGTGACCTTGAGGAGTATGATTCTGGCAAGGAACAAAGACAAACTCCTGAACTTTACAAGAAGAACTTTCAACTATTTAAGGAGTTGGTGAATGAGATTCCCTGGGAAACTGTATTTAGGGACTGAGGAGTGACCAGAGCTGACAAGGCTTTGAGACCACTTCTCTTAGCATGCAAAACCTCTCTATGCCAGTGTGTAGGAAATAAACCAGGTAGGATGGAAACTGGCACAGGGCTGAGCTAAAGTCACCTCCTCAACCCAAGGAGTAAGAAAGCAGCATCTACCAGTAGGAGCAGAGACAGTGACCCAGGGAGAGTACAGGAATGTGGTTTAATGTTAGGGGTCAGGAAAGTCAAGGCAAAGCTGGAATAGGACTTGGCGAGGGACATGAAGAGCAACAAGAAGGAATTCTGTAAGTACACAGGTTAGGCAAAAAAGGCCAAGAAGAATCTACCTCCTTGTATCTCCCTGCAAACAAGAAGGGAGAACTGGTGATGACTGATAGAGAGGAGGCTGAGGTACTCAATGAGTTCTTTTGCCTTGGTCTTCACTGGAGTCAGGCTTCCAAGTTCTCTGAAGTACCTGATCCTCAGGGTGGGTGTGAGGGAAGTGAAGACCCTCCCACTGCAAGTGAGGAACATGTTTGGGATCATTTGATGAAGCTGCATAGTCACAAGTCCATGGGACTGGATCACATTCATCCCAGAGTCCTGAGGGAATTTGCTGATATTCAAGGCCAGGCTGGATGGAGCTCTGAGCAACCTGGTCTAGTAGGAGGTATCCCTGCCCCTAGCAGATGGGTTGAAGAAACGAGATGATCTTTAAGTTCCCTTCCAACTCAAACTAGTCAATGATTCTTTAATTCTGTGTTGCTGCCAAGCTACTCTCCATCATATTTGAAAAGTCATGGCAGTCAAGTGAAGTCCCCACTGACTGGAAAAAGAGAAACACTGCCCATATTTCTTAAATGAGGAGAAAGGGAGAACTGGGAAACTACGGACTAGTGAGCCTTCACCTTTGTGCCTAGCAAGATCATGGAGCAGATTGTATTAGACAATATGCTAAGGCACATAAAAGATAAGAAGGTTATCTGAGACAGCCATCATGGCTTTACTAATGGAAAATCATGCTTGACTAGTTTGGGAGTCTTTTGTGGTGGAATCATGGCAATGGTCACCAAGGGAAGACCAACAGATGTCATCTATCCAGACTTCTGTAAGGCCTTTGATATGGCCCCCCATGACATCCTTGTCTCCAAACTGGAGAGACATGGATTTGATGGATGGACTGTTTGGTAGATAAGGAATTGGCTGGATGGCTGGACCCAGAGAGTTGTGGTCAAAGGCTCTGTGTCCAGGTGAAGGTCAATGATGAGTGGTTTTCCTTGGGGCTCTCTCTTGGGACTGCTCTTCAGCATCTTTATAAATGACATGGGCAGTGAGATCCAGGGCACCCTCAGCAAATCTGCAGATAGCACAAAGCTGAGCAGTGCAGCTGACACAAAAGAAGGAAGGGATGCCATCCAGGGGGACCTGGACAAACCAGAGACAGACACAGAGAAGTGGGCCCATGGGAATCTTATGAAGTTCACCAAGTGCAAGTGCAAGTGCAAGGAGCTGCACCTGGATTGGGGCAATTCCCAGTGTGAGGACAGACTGGGAGAAGGAGGCCTGAGGAGAAGGGCTTGGGGGTTCTCATGGATGAAATTTGAACATGAGCCAACAGTGTGCACTTGCAGCCCAGAGAGCCAATTGTATCCTGGGCTGCATCAAAAGAAGTGTGGCCAGCAGCTTGAGGGAGGTGATTGTCCCCCTCTACTCTGCCCTTACTCTGTTCACCTGGAGCACTGCATCCAGGTCTGCGATTCTCAGCACAAGACAGACACAGATCTGTTGGAGTGACTCCAAAAGAGGGCCACAAAAATGATCAGAGGGCTATAGCACCTCTCCTGAAGAAGAGAGAACCGGGACTGTTGGGCATGGAGAAGAGGAGGTTCCATGGAGACCTTATTGTGGTCTTTCAGTACTTAAAGGGGGTTTATGAAAAAGAGGGAGAGGGAGTTATTAATGGCCAGGGAGTGTAAAAAGGGGTAATGAGTTTAAACTTAAAGAGGACAAGTTTAGATTATAAATTAGGAAGAAATTCTTCACAGAGAGGGTGGTGAGACAGTGGCACAGGTTGCCCAGAGAAGCTATGGTTGCTCCAGCCCCGAAGTAAGGCCAGGTTGAAAGGGGCTTGAGCAATCCATTCTTCTGGAATGTGTCCTGGCCACAGTGTGGGGGATTGGAATTAGACGTTTAGGATTAGAGGACACTATCTTAAGTTGAGTCAGGGCAAATTTAGGTTGGACATGAGAAAGAATTTCTTCAAAGCCCAGGGAGGTGGTGAAGGTATTTAAGGAAAGACTGAATGTGGCACTTGTGCCAAGGTCTAGTGACAAGATGGCTCTAGGACACAGACTGGACTCGATGGTCTCAGAGGT
>VWZP01010591.1:0-10041 GCA_013396995.1 Dicaeum eximium
GAAAATCCTCTATCTCCCAACACTGTATAGCAATTGTGTTTGAAGGGTGATTTTCCCTTTTCCTTATGAGAGCTACTTTAAAAATTCTGGATCTGAACAGATAGTATTTGCCATTATTGTCAGGCTTAGATCTTAAAAGTTCATTTTTTCATCCTTAGTTAACAGAATTTTAAATTTGTATTGAAAAATGAAAGCTAGAAAGATGTTAAATGTCTGATTTATACTTAACTGCCTTAAAAAGTCAGCCTTTTGATAGTGGTCTTTAAACCTGGCAAAGGTAGACTCAAACTCTTGATTCGGTGTCATGAAGGAAAAAGTATTGGCTACTGAAGCCAGTTGTAGTTGGTTTCTGTCTTCTTACTCCTCCTCAAACAAACATAAAGACTGTGTGTGTATAAAATTATCAAACTGCAATTTTTTCAGTGTTTTGCTGAAGCAAAAGGCACAAGATTAGGCAGTTATTGAGATGAAATAATTTGAATAGAAATATTTTGAGGTTTATTTTGGGAAACTAAAATAATTTCCTTTTTTTGCTTCCTCTTCACTGAAGGGTGTCGCTTTGGGCCAGGTCTTATGGGCTCTCAGCAATCTCTTCATACCTGGAATAGCCAGGTACCCGGATGGCTTAAACTGAGCAGGATGGGTCTTGTGGTGGTGTTTGAAACAGAAAAAGGTGTAATAGAAACAAAATAACAAACCCTTTACAGAGAAAAGCCATGCCAGAGCAGGAGACGCTTGCTCCTGCTAAGCACCCCGTAAAGCGATCAAATCTTTTGTTCTGTCCCTTTTCTACCTAATGGCCCAGGTGGGACCTCTTGGCCCCGGTCCAATCGGACAGCCCCAAGTCTGAGGTGAAGGACAAAGGGTCCTATGAGGTGTCCCTGTACCGACTTCAAAGAGAAGTTTCTGGAGGCTTTGCCTTTTTTAGCAGACAAAGAGTACCTAGAAATTCTCTTGTAAATTGGTCACCCTGTCAACAGGAGACACACTGCTACACTGCACTCCTCCTTTAATGGTGGCTGTTGGTGTTTTGGGATCTGTGGGACTGTTCCAGTGGCTGCAAAAAATAATCAAGAAAAACATGTCTATTTTCAGTAGGCTTGTATTACCATTCAGCTGTCCATCTAAATTTGTAGGGATTCACAAATCAAGAAGTGCCGGAGCTGCTTGTGAAGATCAGCAAAAAATAGAGAGAATATTTTTGGTGGAAACAACATGACCTCAAAAAATGTCAGCCTGTTTGTTGGATGTTTGACTTTCTAATAATAAAAAATGGTAAGATATTTTTGTCCAATATGTTTTCTTTTTAATAACTTAAATCTGTGTAGATTCCTTTAGTTAGAAAGTACTTCAATTTAAGATGTCTTAAAAGAGGTAGTTCCCTTCTATGTTCAGGGGAATATTTACTTTTTTTCCCCCTCCAGTCTGCAAAATACAAACATGTCTTGTTTCCCAGTCTCAAAGAGTATATATTCTCTAATGTACAGTGGAATTTCCTAGGGGATAAATCCTAAAATGCTGCAATGATTTCTTTAACTCTCCATTTGAATGTGAAGAGCTAAATCTGTGCATGATTTGGCTAAACCTTTTTTGCAAATACTTGAAGCTGAACAATATAAATGCTTTCTGTACAGAATGAGGCTGTGTACTTATTTTGCACAATAGAGAGCATTTATTTTTAGCAATATCAACAGAGGAGAAAAAGTAGTTTTATTGCGGCTGATGTCCAGTCACACATCAGGGTCACCATTTATTGCTGGTTCTTCTTCCGCGTTTCGGGCACCATTTGTTGCTGCTCTCTGCTCGAAGAGTTTCCAATTGTCTTGGTTGTTCCCCCCATGCATAAGGACTTTGACTCCATGTATCAGAAGGCTTAAGATAGTTTTAATATATTTGGCTCCATGTTCCAGGCCCGAGGCTTAATGCCTGTTACAATGCAGCCTGGTACAATGCTTCTTTACAAAGCTTTGGTGCAATTCTCGTATGTGCTTTCTTCTCAGTGCCTAGTACAAGAATGCCCCTTACCATACTAAATTCATGGGCTGGTAACTAAGACCAGCTCCCTCTTACCATTGGTTAAAGAAACCCCATATCTCCCATATTTTGGGAACAGAATAGAAAACACCAGCCGTGTCCCTGAACAGGACACAGCTTAGAGATATATGTTTACAAAATCTCTCTTTGAGAAAGTGATGTTTCTCTTGGGGATAAAACCTAGCAGACGTGCTGCTAGGAAATTCAGAAATCCCAAGATCATAATTACCACATAGTTTGGTATTTTGATAAGCAAAGCACTTGGCAAATCAAGTTCTGAGGTTTTAAGGCTTCAGTGCTTTCAGTACTGCAAACCCAACAGAGGGACAAAAGCTCTGAACCACAAGTCTTCAAAGAATTCAGATTGATGGGAAAACATTGAAATGCTGTGAACTTTTGTGTATGTGGCCTTGACTGTATTTCAGGAGGCAGTTCTCACTGAGACCACAAATTCTAAAAATTCGGGCAAGGGAATAAGGTCTGCTATAGAAATTTAATTATAGACCAGCTTCTGTTTCTTTGAAAGCTAATAAAACTCAATATATTTTTGCAAGACTTGCCAATATTGGCAGATTAGTGGATTGAAGGGTAAACTGGGACATAGAAGGAAAATTAATTTTAGTCTGTGTTTAAGTTCACCACTTTCTACACTAAAATACCTTCTACAAAGTGCTGACTGTAGCATAATTGTAAAGGATTTTTGAGATTTTTGAGTTTATCTTTGCAATGTATTTCCTGGGTATCTTTTTGCAGATCTTGTCTAACCCAGTTCTTTTAGGCTGACTGCATGTCACAGAATTATCTTATATTCCACATAAGCAATTACTCTGATATAATTTATGACCTGCTGACCTTTTCACTTTTCTTCTGCAATGATTATAATGAGTGTGTTGAACAAAGGAGGAAATTGAAGGCCAAATGCACAGGGAAGTTGAATCACCCAGGAGCTGGAGAAGTCTGATGTAATCTGTGGGCAGGGAGCTGATTGCAGTCTTTTCATGGGGATAATGTGCAGATCTCTTTCTCAGCTATTGCTGCAAGCACAGTAGGAGAAGTCTGATGATGGGGAGGTGAGGCAAGCAAGGAAATGCACAGTGGGAACTCCTGGAAAAACAGCACCCAGTGGGATGCTACTTAAGGATTATTCTGCATTGTTTTGGGCAGCACTAGGGAGGGAAGGGACAGGAGCATGTGGGACATCATGTGCTGCTCTTGGTTTCTTCTCTGCCTCATAAGAGATGTAGTACTTCTAAGGCTCCAGAGAGTGGGGGACTGAACTGAAGGGCTCTGCTTACAGAAAAATAGTGTTTTTCCTGGTTGGCTTGTAATACTTCAGCTGGTTTCATGTTTGTTATTACAAGTTAAATTTCAAGTCTCAGATGTAAATGTAAAATTTAGTAAGAACTCTGTAAACTTGGCAGTATTTTCGTGATGCATATCAGTGTATGTAGCGAGTCTGTCAAAATTCAGCACCCTGTGATCTCTGAGAGATCTGGAAAGCAGAAAGAAAATGAAATAGAACCTCTATCCTTTCACATTCTTAGGCATGTAGTAATGTCGTATAAATTAGGGCTTTGCTCCTAACTTAGTGGTTGTTGTTGTAGGAAGTTGATCTAAATGTAGAAGAACTGCTATTTTATTTCTGTAATAATAAGCGCTGTTCTATTTGGTGTTCCCATTACTAAATGGAACTGATGGCCAGCAGCTTTGTATGACCTGTCAGGTGGGGAGCTTGCTTCAGCTAAACTTTGGAGTGCATGGACCAACCCTGAGAGTGACTTCTGCCCTTCAAAGGGAAGATTCTTCATAGTATTTCCAAAATACCTGGCTCAGAAAAACAATTGCACCTGCCTTGGGAGGATCATGAGTTCCCCTGTGGTCCTCATAAAAAAAGGGGCTACTCAAATTGCATAAGAGCTGCAGCATCCTGTGCTCACACTGGTGTTTTTTCTCCAAGATGTGTTTGATGGAGAGTGCCCGTGATCCCATTGCAGAAAGGGAATGGAGATGTCATTGCCAGCTTACAGATCCAAATGGGTTGTATCAGAGTGTGACCCTGAAAAGCCACTGCACTCTTCACTGCAGTGATTTAGCTGGAAACACTTTGGCTGCAGGGGAATTTCCATGCTGTACTTACTTGACAAAAATTGAAGAAAAAGTGTCTGCTGGTTTTACTGAAGTATTATTCTGAAGCATTCTTGTATTTCAGTGGCACATCAGCTCAAATGGAAATCAATGTCTCATTCTGCTAACTGCGGGAAAGCTGGGTCAGTCCCTGTGTGCAGACCCTTGGTAATCTGCAAGTTTACACACAGAAGTTCAGAGTGTTTGACAGAAATTGTGTTGAGCGTGTTTGATAGCCTTTGTACAAAGTAATGCTCCAGATTGTTGTGACCTGGAATAGAAACATAGTAGGTAGTATGCTTGAAAACCCAACAAACCATGTGGGATCATGCTCCTTTTTGCTGGCAGAAATGATGGAGAAGATATTCCAGTGATTTGCAATATTTGGGTGTGATTAAGTGAGACTTCGGTGTGACCAGTCAAACACCTGACTGCTGCTGGGATTAACATGTTCTGTTAACACTAAAGACTTGGTCTGGGCAGGAGAAGAATAAAAAGTGCTTTTGATTTTAAAATAAGTTTTCATCAGCTGCTGAATGGGTTAACTTGGTATTACTTATGAATTGCTGTATATGCTATGTTGACCATGCAGCTACAGATATGTTATTTTCAAATATCACTGAAAATAACATTCCAAGGGAAAATTTGTGTCTTGTCATCCTAGCTTTCATAGCAGGAATTACATGCGGTTTGACCATTTCTCCTCTGTATTCAGCCCAAGCTTCAGTGTGACCTGTACCAGTGGTTTGGGTTTTCTTTTTCATTCAGTGGACATACTGGCTTTGTTCTCACTATACTAAGGCCATAAACTCCTTCTACATATGCTAATGGTTCACTTTTTCTGCTATAATTCTTGAACAACTGTCTTTTGTGAAGTTTGGCTTGTTATTTCAAAAGCATCTAGGTATCAAAACCTTCTTCAAATTGAGGAAATTGTTCTGGAATGTAAACAGATGGCTTTGTAGAACTAGCTCAAATTCCAGGGAAGTTCTGTGCTCTTTCTTTTCTTTGCCTTTATAATAAGGGCAAATAAATTTTAATTTTTTTGAGTTTTTGTTAAGGGTATTAACTTTTGGATGGGATAATCTGCTGAAGTGCTTCATTTGCATAACAAATTACTAGAATGCAGTATTGATTGCTATTCATGAGCACCAACATTCACTGAATAGCCTGGAAAGCTAATTAAAAATTATATGTGACTTTATTCCTCTTTATCCTGTTAATGTTTCCCTTTCCTGTCAAATTGTAAAGCTGTTTTTTGTCTTTAGTTTTTCAAAATAACCTGTCTTCAGCACAGTCAAGAGACTTGCAGCCTGTTCTGAATTGTTCAGGTGCAAAGTTATGGGTATGTGGACTGAAGTCTCCTGGAGCTTCTTGATACCCTCTTTGTAAATTTAAGGTAAATTTAAAGATAGTGTTTGCATATTTCACAGCCTCTTAAGACTAGAGAGTAAGATTTTAGTTTAACAATTTTAGAGAACTAGAAAAGAAACAAAATGTTGATTTATGAAAAAAAAATCTACAGATTTTGTAAATCTCTTTAAAAATCTTGTCTTGAGCAAATTGCTGCCTGACCAAGTGATGTGGTTACTGTTGATGTGCTGAAAAGTGTCTTTATTGCGTGAGTTTTAGCCACCATTTAGTTTAACTAATGTTCTGTAACGTGCAGGAGAAGATGACAGAAATAATGATATTGTCCCTGTTTCTGAAGTCTTTGAGGTGAATATTGAATGAGTCTGGGATGGTGTACCAGAAAATCTTGCTTTGTGCTTGTGGCTCAAATTTTCCCTGTTTCTGGAAAATGCTGTTTAGCCCACACGGACCTTTTGACCTTCTCTTTTTCTCAAGGTGCTGACCACCTGGGCAGGTTATCTGTTTAACTGCAAGTCAGGGACATAATTCTTGAATCTACAGTTCGGAGAAACAGAGTATTTTGCACAGGACACCACTGTTACCATTCCTAACTCATGCCAGTGAATTTTTGATTGCATCCTATGAGAAGTATTGAATATCATGGAGCAATTGATAAGGATATTAACACAAAGTGGAATGTGTTAAAATAGCTTTTGCAGGTAGAAAAATGCACAGTTGAAGTGCAGAAAATACATGTAGGTTTTATGTATTTATTAATGACTTGGTGAAAAAACACGCTTTTTGACTTAAGTTTAATGTCTGTCTTTTCTGTTATACATTAATCGTGGTTTGTTCTGTAATCAGATGGCTTTTTGGGATTAATATGCATCAGATTCTAATCCTTTTAATTATGGTAGCTAAAGTATTTTCCTGTTTTGTTTTGGTTTTCTTTTCCTTTATTGAAGTCAGCAGGGTGGCTTGTAAATGAAGTTGAAAGTAAAGAGATCAAAAATGGGCTTTTCAGTTGGGAAATAATAACGGAGCATATCCTGCAGATCAGGATTAGTGTCCAAGGCAGTATAAAACTATGTGCTCTGTCTTTTTCAAGGTGCTCATACACCCGTATTTCACAATGAGGCGACTTTTTATTAGGATTTGTCTCCAGACGTGGCACTGGAAGGAAAGAAGGTTCTGAGCTGAGACATTGCCCATGAGACACCACAGATTTGCTCCTCATTCTTCCTTCTTGGCTCTATGAGATTCCATGGGCAGGATTAGGCTAGAAGTTTACTTTCCTTTACGTGCTGCTTATTATTAGTGGAAGGCCGTGATGCCTTTTCTATTTTACATGCTGCTCTTTGTTGAGAGGTGAGCCACATGCTGTGACAATCACCTTGTCATTTGTTCTGTGCTTCCAGACCAGAGCTCTCCACTTTGTGTAGCTGAGTGAGGAACAAAGTGGGGTGCAATGAAAGCAAGCAGTGGGTACTGTGTGTGTGGAGCCAGAGCACAGCTTCATCTGGCTCCTTTTGTTCTGTGAATGGATACAGTTATCTCTGAATTCTCTCACTAACCAGCTGCGGTTTTGGTAGAACCACCGCTGTCATTCACTTTCAGCTCTGCTGTTAAAGCAAAACAAGTCCCTTGCTTTTGAGTAGTGTGCTGAAAATGTGATTCCCACTAAAACTTCGAAGAAAACATCTTCCACAGCCCAAATGTCCTATCCCAAAAAGTTTAGTTAGCTTGGAGGTACTCAGACTAGCTGGTTCTTTTCTTGATTTCAGTTTTCTTTCCTCTTGCTGTCTTACAATCTGTAGTTGTCCTTAATGGCACACACTTTAATCCCTTTGAAGTACAGTAACTCAACTGCATTTACCCAAGATGTAGATACTAAGTGGCAATACTGGCACCGGGGGCTTCTAAGTCCCAGGCTACAGTCCTTCCCTTCCTTTCCCTCTTCCTTTCCCTCGGGGTTATGTACTATTCCTGCAAAACAGTTTTCTTTATTTATTTGTTTTTTCCCAATGTTTTGGTTGTTTTGCTTGTGGTGGTGTTTTCTTTGTGGATTTTGTTTGGTTTTTTGGGGGGTTGTTTGGTTTTGTGTGTGTTTCGTTTTGTGTTTGTTTGGGGTTTTTTCTGGCTTTTCCTTTGCTGACTTTGGTAGCTCTAAAAGAATTCTTTCTCCCTTGCATTACGTTTTATTGAGACCGTTAGCTATGATAAAGCTGATTTATTTATTTGATCTCCTCATGAAGACAGTGTGTAGCTTTGATCCTCTCCTGTCCAGATCTGGCTGCTCTGCCCACCAGCACCCGGGGGTTACTGGTGCCAGTTGCAACCTTCCTGCATTGGTCTCAGAGCCAGTGCCTGTTCACAGCTCGGACAGAGCTGGCCTGGACGCTGTGTTTGCTGCCTGCTGCGGGGTTTGAGCAGCACCCTGGGCTGTTGCTTGCCACCTGGTCCAACGGATGGAGCTTCTCCTGGAGCGTTTGTGCAGTTCTGTGTTGCAGGGCTGAGGATGCTCTTGGTCGATGTCAAGAAAGGGCCTCTGTCAGGCTCCTGAGAGTGCCACAGCAAGCACTGCTCATGCAGCGAGGTGTGTGCTCTGTCTGTGACCAGAACCAGAAGGCAGCTGCTAATTAGGGCAATCAGCAGGTCAGGCCATGTGTGAGTGATTTCCCAGCCCCTGACAGTGGTGCATTCAGCACTGGTGTGTTTGCTCCGGGGTTACATATCTTTCTGATTTGCAGGGCTTTTTAAGAACATAATTCATTATTCTGAGCATCCCCACACCATCTGAGAAACAGGGTTGGTTTTTTTTTCTTTTTTGGTTAGGCTCTGATACCAATATTTGCGCTTTGTTCCATAAACTAAATTACAGTATGACTGTGTGTTCCAAGGATAATTGAAAAACGTGGTGAATGCTGCTGGTAATGACTGATTTGCGATGTGCCGTTGCAGTGTATATCAGGCTGGCATTCTTTCCTGTGTGCCCATTGTCCCCTTCCAGTGCCACTGTGGTACGGGAGCCGCTGTGCACAGCAGGGTCCCATTTGCTGACAGGAATGCCTTGTCCTTACCGAGGCAGGAATATGTAGGTTGCCATGCAATAATTATGTCCTGTCTGGAAATTGTTGTTCAGGGCATTACAAATATTTTTCTTAGGGTGTTGCTTATTTTCCTATCACCCTAATTTATGTTTAAGTTTCTCCTCTAGCAAAAGCACTGAAGGAGCCTCAGAAAACAGAGATAGAAGAAAAGCTTGTAGGCTAGTTTTTGGGGTTTTTTTAAACTTTTTTTTTTTCAGGGCAGACTACTTTGGCTCTTATCACTGCTTTCCATTTGCGTAGGTTTTTAGTTTAGTAATTCTAGCTAAACTAAAATAAGAATGTTATTTTTAATAGGTGTGACATTATAGATAAGAGTGGTTTGAAAAGGGGGGGGAAGCCACCTACCAAACCCTCAAAGCAAGCTTATATTGTAATACAGATGTTACTTATATTTGCATTTGGTGTCTTTAGGCATAACACCTAGACTCTTGGCCTTGATTCTGAATGAAACGTAGTTTTCTTTTACTTTATTGGCTAGGGAAAGTTAAGAATTGTTCAGGTTTTTTTATTCTCCTTAAAAATTCTATATTAATTAGGTTTTAGACTTCATGAAGTGTGTAACTACTCTTACTGATTTTTCTCAGTGATGGAATAATGGTCATCTCTCTTCTTAGCTGGTCTCTGAGATCCTGTAGGTCACCCAGTAAAATAATAAAATCAAACACAGACACATTGTTTGTTAAACTATACACCATGAATAGAAAATGAGCTCTGAAGTGACTCTTGGGTCTCTTTTGTATTTTATTTTACTGCTGACTTTGTTCTTGTGGTTTTTGTGGGTTTTTAAAAATATCATGGAGTATTAATATAGAAAAAGCAGTAAGTGACAGAAACTACTGCTGAGATGGAAGTGTCATGTTGTTATATTAAGAATAGCGGACAGATAAAACATTAATTATAATCTAATTGTTTTGAATCATGTACAAAAAAAGGGAATCAGAATGTCTCCAATGTTTTTACCTCCCTTCATCATTTTGTGAAATCAAGGTTAGTGGGAAAATTTCATGAGGTGATGTCTTGGTTCTGCAAAACAGGTATCTGCTAAGGAAGGCAGAAAAAGCCTCCCTTGGACAGGAGAATGTACACCCCTCCCTCCAGATTATTGGAATTGTGAAATTAAGGGGCTGTCAGGCAACGATATGGGAATAGGAATAACAGTCCTTTACTGGTATATATGATAAACAAACAAACAACAACAGCTCCGGCATTAACCCAAAACAGACCCGAGCCCAGTGACGCCGCTCGGCTGCGGCACTTCCCCTGCGCTGCAGTTCCGGCCACGGCCGGCAGGGGCGCTGGCGGCTCCCGGTACTCAGGGCATGTGCGGTGATCCCCAGTGACTGCAGGGGGCGCTCCGGGGCGGGCTCGGGCAGCGCGTGGCGATGGCAGCTCTGACCCAGACCGGGAGGGATGGAAGAGA
>VWZP01010591.1:10135-24209 GCA_013396995.1 Dicaeum eximium
TCTCAGCAGGGCAGGGAGAGCCGAGCTCAGGATCCCGGGCACCCACGCAGATGGTGACAGGTCTCTCTTTTAGTGAGGTGGGTGTTAGTAAGGTCCCAGTTCAGTGGCTGCTCTCACGAGCAGAGGCTCACCCCACGGCAGAAGGAGCAGCTCTGGGCTGGGCTCTGGCAGCAGCAGTGAAAATTCCTCTTCCCGAGCAGTGGCAGCAGCTGCGACTGTCCTCATTCGAAGCCAAGACAGAGAGAGGGCACCAGAAACAGCGTCCAGCCCAAAATCTCCTGGTATCCCCACCCTGTCCCAAAGTCATCAGCCCTCATTAACAACTGAATGGGACAAAATTCAGCAGGTGATAAGAAATGAACAGGAGAGAAGAAAACAAACAAAAAAACCCCCAACCAAAACAAAAAAACCCCACCAAACCAACCCCCAACAGGTGAAAAAGGGGACCTAAGATGATGTGTGAGCCATTTAAGCACTAATTTCTTATATTAATTTTTTACTTCATAAAATTCAAAGGGGAGTAATAAAGCCATGAGTGTAACAGCAGGGTCTCCTCTTTATTTGAGAAGAGGTCTCAGAACAAAATTAGGACAAAGCTTTATTTTAGTTTTCATAAGACACAGCATAAAAAGTGAAAGCTGCTGTTCATCTTTCAGATTGTTTGCTCATAGGTTCCCACTTTGTTTTAGGGCTTGTAAAATGGGCTAGTTTTGGTTAAACTGGCCATAGTGTGGTTTGGTCGGGTTTCTTTAATTGGAGTCAGGAAAGAAGTTTTACTACTGCATAAATTAGTCATTTGCAAAGTATAAAAAAGCAGTATCAGTCAAAAAAATGTGCAGTTGCTAATGCTGGGCTAGAATTAGATTCACTCTGAGCCACCACCACAAGGTAATAAGCCTGTGGTTATACTCAACAGTAACTGAATGTTTACTCAACAAAGCTGAGCATTAATATAAATGCTGAGAGAAGTCTGGTGCTCTTAAGTGTAAAGATCTGAATTGAAGATTGCATTTAATTTAGTAGGAAAGATACTTTTTCCTCTGTGAAAAAATGACTTTGCAAAAGTTCCAATTCCCCGTTTCTGCTGCTTTGCGTATTTGTAGCTGTGGAACAAGAGGCTGGGGGGTTCACACTGGTGCTGTCCATGCTGGATGTAAAAACAGTTTGTGTGTCAGAGAGGTATACAGGTTGGTATTTGTTCTCCTGGCAGGTCCTGTAGCTGTTCCTTGCAAAGGTGCTGCACAGGTTTATTTTTAGTGACTGTTTTGCTCTGCTGGTGTCCACACTCCAGTGCTGCTGACACAAAGCTGTACACTGGCACTGCATTTGGAGCTTCTTTCAGATGAGTTTTGTGGGATGGCTTTCCTGTGGATCTCCTTGTTTCATTGTCCTTTTTTTCACCATGCCATGGATGCTTTCAGTGTTGTGGGGGCAGTCCGTGAGCGCTGTGACCCTGAGATGAGAGCTCCCTTTGTTGGTCACAACTGGCCATACCTCAGTGTTCAACAGCACCTGTGTGTTCCCAGGGCACATTTCACAGAATACCTTTTCTGTTTATTCTTTCGGCAGTCTAAATGTATTCACTATGCAAGGGATCTTTCTTTCCTCCTTTCACGTGTCTGGTAAAAATACTGCGCAGAGGTGTTTTTGCACTTGATGTAAATGTGAGTTGTTGGTCTGGGTGTTGTCAGGGTTCTCCAGGCATCTCTGTGGAGCTGCCCATCATGTCAGCTGGGGCCCTCTATATGTGTAATGATCAAACACAGATATTTCTTCATCTGACCAGGATCCTGAAGGGAGGGCAGGATGGAAGTAATATGCCATTGATTTCTGCCAAGGCAGCTCTGTCTTTCACATGCTGACATTGCTCATTGCCTGAGAATTTGTGGGGACACCTGGAGCTTGATGCAGATATTGATGTTAATGCAGCAGCTTCCAAGACATAATTAGGATGATAAATGGGATAATTCCATGGTTAGATTCTTCTGCCATATGCTGTGCCATGGAGCAGCTTAGCTTGCAGCCCACTTCAAGGGGAAGTGTTGCTGTTAGCTGAAAGCAGTGTGAAATGTTCAGTCCACGATCAAATCTGAATAATGTTTTTAATAAAATTAAATGCATTTGGTAATCAATATCCCCATGTAATTGTTTAGCTGCTTTCCCAGTATGAATCTGTGTGCTTTAGGTGCTCTTTGGCTTAACAAGCTGCAGTCAGTGAAGCGTTTCTTGCAGTATAAGAGGTTTTTGAGGAGGGGTGGGAGCAGAGGCAACGGCAATTGAGTTTTGACAAATATAAGCTTTAGGAGTAAGAGCAAAGCCCAAGATATCAGGTGCTTCTCTCCCTAAATTGTGAAAATCTCTTGGTGCCTTAGTGAATATATACTATTTCACTTAGATTGAAAATTGGTGTTGATACTGTTAACCTTTTACAGTCTTGTGGAATTTGATGGTATAATTTAAACCTGCAGCTGTTGTTTGCCTCATGTCAGAGTGAAAAATATTAATCTTCATTTGTATCCTGCCCTACAACTATATAGACTGTGTGCTTTATATTATATAATCTGATACAGCAGAGGATTTCTTGCAGTCTTCCTTCAAGAAAAACTTGCAGTTTACGAACGGACAATTTAATTTTGGGAAGGATGGTTGTCATGAATCAGAATAGAAAGTTCTGTATCGGAAATGCTCCTCAATTTCATGCCAGTAGTTCAAGCATTGGTGTAAAATTGCAACAGAATATCATTGTCCTCCCCCTGGAGATGAGCTAAGGTGTAAATACAAAGTAGCAGGAGTGCAAAGACACTGAAGATAGTGGAAAAGAGAAATGAAATGTATGGGAGTGTGGTTTCATAATATGAAGAAAAAAAGGAATTTGCTCTCTCCACTGTATGTATTTCCACTCTGTAGTTAGCCCAGATGATTTGCACTTGAATTTAGACAGTTTAAGTAGAAGAGGAAATGTCTGACAGAGACCTATTGCATGTCTGTGCTTTCTGTGTTTTTATGCTCATTTCTTGGGTCTCAGGCCTTCTGGATATGCCAGTCTTAGTTCAAGAAACTATAAAATGCCTCATTGTTTTTCATGGGATTATTTCTGCTTTTGGGTGGTCCTTATGCAGCACCCAACACAGCTGAGTCTTCATTCTTCCAAAATACATTTTTCTGGCAGTGGCATTAAACAAACATTTACTCCTATTACTCATTCTCTACAGCTGTGAATCAGCATTGCCAAATAGAGTTGATGCAGTGGTGCTCTTGATGCTGTTGTCTGTAAAGGCAGAATTAAGGAGTCCAAGTCCATGAGATGAACAATGAAGATAAGATGAGCTCAGTTGGTGCTAATGACAGTGTGGGCGCAATCTCTCATGTGGAAGTTGGACTCTGTGATCCTTGGGCTTCCCTTCCAACTCAGAATATTCTATGACATCACACACAGCTCTTCTGTGGAATCAGGATATTTACTGGGAGAAAGCAAAAATCTTGATAACTGTAACAATCAGTGACTAAATCACTAAGGAAGTTTTCCAGTAAGTTAAAAATTCCTATTAAGTGGATATGAGTAATTGCAGCTTTAAGATTTTGGTGTGGATTCTAAAAGCAGGAATAGGGATGCTGTTGTTGTGCATGGATACACAGCCAAAGGAAAACACATCTATGTTTTGAGCATCTGGAAAACTCAGAGTAAAACTGTTGCTGTCTGAGATTTTTTGTTAGACCTGGTTTACTAATCCAAACTAAATGGGGTTTTTTTGTACCAAATAATTTATTTATAGTAAAAAGTAATTTCAGCCTGTTTCAGGAGGAGTCGAGGAATCAAAATTTAATTTTGGTATTGAAGCAGGGTCTGCAGATTTCCAGTTTGCATCTGAAAAGCTGTACATACACATCAGCTTGTAAGTCATAACATAAACAGATTTCTACAGAAATACTGAGGACATTGAGGTGCTTGGCAGACTTGCAGTTTTTTATAATGTCATACTTTATTTAGTATTATGGGACTTTAGAGAGGCTTAGGTAACAGCTACAACTTTAAATGACTTTTTTTTGAGACATAAAGAAGTTCATAAAGGCTTAAACTAATTTGGTTATTTCAAGGTTTCTCCTTCTGTCTCATGGTTCTCCTTTTTTCATTCATGAACTGGCATGAGCTACTCTTTCCCTCCCCAGGTCAGATAGTTGTTGGAAAGGGTGAACACTGTTCTTAAAACCATGCTAAAACAGAGGAGAAGGGTAACCACAAAAGACTTAAAATTTAATCATCGCCAAATAAAATGTTCATGAAATTCTGTTCCTCATCATGTGACATGGGCTGGTTGTTGGTTAGTTTTGCCCATGGAATCCAGCATTTCTGAAGTGATGAGGTCTGTACAGCTGAGAACTTCAGTGTTGTCACTGTTGTTTTCCTGCCCTTCCAGTAGCTTTTCTTGCAGATCCTGGAATTATTGCCTTGCCTGCTGAGCATTTTGCAGTCAAAGCTGCATATGGCATGCAATCCTAGGCAGCACACTGCAGCAGGAACCCATTTCATGAACTTGAGCTGGCTAGAAATTGTCTCTAAGCTACTTCTCTAATCAATATTTATAAAGAGAGGAAGGCTCATATAGAGTAGGTGGAACAAATCATTCTGACAGCTGAAGTAAGTAGAGTTGGATTATGGCTTAAGTCTAGATTATGAAATAGTGAGTTTGAAAAATTTTGAATTTGCCCAATCTGTTACTGCTGCAGAAAAAAAATGGGTAGGTTTTTGGTAATTAATTATTCAAGTTGATTTTCTCTGAGAAGGAAGGAGAACTTAGTTCGTATGGCACTGCTTGTTTATAATTTATAATCAAGGGCAAACAAATTGCAGTGCTCTAGGTAAAAGATTGTGTGAGAGACCACGTGAACTAGAATGTGGAAATATTTTCATGTAATGTTGATAAATATTTTCTTTAAATGAGAAAAAATTCAGTTTATTTCAGCTTGTTTATGTGGCATAAGAAGGTAACTTGATACAGAATTTTTCTTTATCACCAGAAATGATCTTTGGGAAGAGAGGAGAATATCACATTTTGTAAAGTGCTACTCTTTGCTATTTGTCCTACATCTGGTACTGCTGTCAGTGGTGAAATTAACTGGTTCTCATTCTTTCATGAGAGGAAACTCAGTTTTTTGACCTTGATTTTCAGTATAAGAGCAGCAAGAGTGACCTGAGCTGGAGAGACACGGTTTTGACCTTTAGAGCTACATAATGACATTTGTGAGTGCAGCTTTGATAGCTGAGCTGAATAAATAACTTCAGATATGAGAGATGGAAGTGTTCCCTGTGAGGAAAGGGCAAAAGGAGCCTGTTCCGAGACTGGATGAGTGTTGGAGATCACTCCAGCAGGAGAAGAGCTTGTAGGCCAACACCACTGGTCTCACCTCCCAGTCTATTTACAAGCAGCCCATATAATGTTTTGCTGTTTCATTTTCTGTATTCCATTAACAGTTTTAAATGTTAATAAGAGTATAATTTACAAATCTTGACTGTTATTGACGAAAACAGGGCAAGGAGACTTCTTCTTTTGAAAAGCCTTTATTGGATCAGCCTTGGGGTGGGGGCTCGAGGGGCCACACACGCCACCACTGCTCCCGACGGTCATCGGTGAGGAGGAGGATCCAGGCAGATCTGTCTACACGGCCAGAGCTGGGGCTTCTGTCCTCACAAGCGTGGATGGGAAGGCAATGTTGGCTTGGACGTCTAGGGGTGTCATCCTGTCGCCCTGAATTTTAGCCTTCTGATGTTTTAAGTTCTATAATAAAGTTTCTCACGAGGTCTTTCTGTAAACACGCAGATGTTTTATACTAACTGTCTCTTTGTTTTTCATTCCTTCTCCTGGGAGGAGAGATGTTTGATGGACTCTTTTATTGGCCAGTGTGGTTGGAGAGGTGGTGATCTCTCTATCCAATCCACAGCTGTTCTGAAAATTCTATATAATGTGTAAATCAAAATAAAGTGGAGTTCTTCTCCGCCTTTCACTGGCTGAAGCAACTGTCTCTGAGTGTTCGTGTTGCGCTCTCCAGTGACATCATCCTTCTCAAATTCTATTGAAGTCATGGTGAAGGACCCAGACGCAGCCCTGGGTTGTATTTCCCAGTTCCTTGGAGCTTTGCCAATGCTGGGGTGTCCTCCTTTTCAGGTTCTGTTGCTGGCTCATTGGTCTTTAGGGATATCAGGACCCAAGATTAGTAGGTACTCATTAATATGCAGAGGCGCAACTCCTTATGGGTGCGACAGATGCCTCTTGGGGAGCAGCGGCAGGTTTACGCGACGGAAGGTGGGGGCTAGGATACAAACCAATTGGGGGAGGAAAGGGGTAAACTGTATTCAACAAGAATAAGTGAACGAGAACAGGTACCTGTTGGGTTTTTTTTCTGGACCCAACAAATGTGGGAGCCCAACCCCCTGGGCCCTTGGGGGGAGTTCCCACTACCGAGTTCTTTTCTTTCAGAGGTAAAGAACGAGCCAGGACTTTCTCTCTTTTGGTCTTCAAGGTCTTGTTTATTCTTATCTTATCTTAAGTTCAGCACATCATCCGCACACCAGACTCAGCATGCTGGAGGCAAGGCACAAGATGGACCAAAGTGGACAAAATGTCCCTAAACCAAGCTCTTTTAAAGCTTTTCTACCCAATTACATTCTAACACATACTTTGTTTTTACTTTTCTCCCAATAACTTCTACTTATCTATACACGTAACTTCCACGCTACTACTTATGCTAACCAATAGTTTGCTACCACAAGTAGTAAAGAAAATGGAGCTGAAAAGGGACAAGAAGGAAGAAGGGGCAACACCCAAAATCCACCACCTTGTCCTATTCACTCTCATATTAAAATCCTAAAATCCCAAATTCTACATTCTGTGGTACACTACTACTATCACCACACACCACCACCTCCGTGCTCTAACTCATCTTAAAGTTTTGGCTATTTTTCCCAGGGACAAAGGTTAAAAGCAGTGTTCTGCTGAGGGTCAGAATTTCTTAAAACAGGCATAGAGACACCCTCTGTGCCCTGGATTCCAACAGTACCGTAACTGGGAATGGGAACCACCAACTACTGGAACAGGAATGGGATAACCTTGGAACTAGAACAGTTAACTGATTTTTAGCTTCTCTATATTCATATCATTATAATTACTCAGCAGAACAGGAGATTGAAATAAGCCTTCAGAATGCTTGTGGCTTTTGTAAAACAATTCAGTCATTAAGCAGAGTCAAGATCTCTTGCTGGAAAGATGCCAGTGGAAATTACTTCTGTAGTTTTGATTAAAATTTTAAAACTTAATCTTCTAAATTAATTCTGTTAATTTTAAGAACATTCTTAAGAATTTGATTACATTTTCTCTAAGGGTCTGAACACAGGATTTATCAGTGCTGTTAATTTGGGTGTATCTGACCTATTTTTTCCTCTCACACCACTGCAAGTCATGAAGGGGCTATAACCAGGTGATGGCAAACAAATGATGAGTATATTACTCTGCAAACTTTGATTTCAGAGGAGATAGAGTTAATTTTTGTGTAGATAGCCAAGGTGTCCTGTAGATTTCTTTTCTGGTTTTGAGGTTCTTTAAGGAAGAAGCATAAATATTGTTGTGTAAGTTGCGGGAGGGAAAATGAACTTTTTGGAAGATTGCTGGATTAGTCCTTACAGCCACTGTCACCATGAAACCCCCATGCTAGGACAAAACTTCTAGGTCTGATACTTGTACAGCATCACTGATAGTTACACCACAACTCTTGTTTTATCCAATATCTTCTGTTGTTTTTACTGGGTGATGCAGTAGGAAAAACTGAAACAACTTTCTTGACTCAAGGGAAAAAGCACAGCTATTAAGTGTCTTAATTTTACCAGGATGAATTGTATAAAATTGCATTCAGTCTATAATTTAGAATGGGTTTTATGATCATTAGGATGGGAGGGATGCTAGCAGAAGCGACTCTTCAGCTCCTTGGCTACAAGGTGGGGATTTACCAAGAGTTGACTGTTCAGTCATGCCCTGGGTGCCCTTCGGTTCCATGAATGGTTCTCCAGCCAAGCTGGAACAGCCATTCCTAATCTTTGTACTGAGTACTTTTTTAGGAGAACATTCCTTTCACTAAGTTGTTGGAGTTAAACTTCAATACAGAGTTGTATTGCCAAGGACTTAGAAATAACACTTTTATACTTCTGTATCTACTGTTCTTCTGAAAAATACTGGTGGAGGAACATGACCCATTCATTGTGAAAAGTGGCCTGAAGAGAACGAGAGTCCAAAGAACTGCACAGTGTGAAGCAGCGCTGGTTCCAGTGACTGTTCTTTTGAATTTGCTCAAGGTGTTTCACTTTTAAATATGCTTAAATGGTATTTAGATTTCAACTACCAGTGTTTGGATTTCAATTACAAGTATTTGGGAATTTAAACTAGAATCTGAAGTGATCTTAAGAGCTTGCTTTCATTTCTCAAGTGTTTGATTTCAGTGTTAGTTGACACCTGGTATGACTGATCTTATGAGGGAGCAGGGTTGTTGTAATAGTCTTCTGTAAGTCCTGGGCACTGTGTGATAAAACTGATCCTTTTAAAACCTAAAACAGGCAGGGCCAGCTGAAAATGTGATGGCAATTGTGGAATACTGGATCTTCAGAGAGCCAGGTCTGTTGGCATAGACAGTGGACTGAAAGGAGAACTTGCCTAGATGAGGAAGAGACTTCTGGGTGACCTTGTCCTGATTTATTTTACTGATCTAGAGAGGTTCACAGCTCTGTTTCAATTTTGTCAGCTTAAGGTAGGCATGAGTGGGAGATGGGGTCAAAACTTGAGGTTAAGTTGAATTAGATTTTGTTCCCCCTGTATATACAGTATTGAAAAGGTTATGGACCTTCTGTTTCCCTTCCTAAAGCAGGAATAAGCCCTTCCCTTTGCTCAGAGCTGAAGCCAGTTTGTGTTTCAGAAAGAAGTGGTGTCATATCTTAGAGTGGCAGGGATTGATGGGAGAGGAGGACAAAGAAGGGTGGAAATAAATCTTGTGTATATAAACCTTGCACTGAATATAGTGGGAGTGTACAGCCACTGAAACTGACAAATCCCTTCTCACTTTTTGGTCTGCAAGAAAACATGTGGCTTAGGTGTTTATTAATTCTGAAATCAAGAGCTGCATTTCTGAGGGCAAAAAATGCTTTATTTAAAATAATCCACCAGTGTTCAGCTAAGACCCTCATTTACCCCCCCAGGTGAAAAGTTTTCTAAATTAATAATTAATATTTTTCTAATTTGATGGATTTTGAAACAAATCAGTCTAAAAGAAAGATTGTCTTTCTGAAAGACTTTTTCTGTGTTTGTGTTTTGCTTCAGTAAGTGAACTTAACTTCTAGGTGTTGATGCCTTCTGCATGATGAAAGATTTAACAGAGATGAAAAATAAATGTTCACTACAAGTTTTATTCTTTATTATATGATGGCAAAAAAAAAAAAGTCTTTTCCTAAGGTTAGCCCTGCCTAAGGAGTTTAGTTAATGTTGAGTGTGGGCTCATTAGGAATTCTTTTGAAATGTATAATAAAACTGCATATTAACTCTGCTTATTTGCTATTCCTGCCAGGGTGCTGTGGCAAAGTATAATGGATTTATTCACCTTTACATATGTGTTGGTTGCTAGACACTGAAACCCCTGTTCACAAATGGCTCTCTGAGCTCTTTGTTAAAGATAATTTTGCTGCTGTAAATTTCTGACTTTCATCATTATTTTAATACCTGAGGTATCTCCCTGGCTTTGGGAAATTAATTGACAAGTTGGGGGGAAATGCAGTGTATTAAAAAACACCCCAGAAATAAAAAGAAATAATAAATGTACCAGGAGGCTTACTGTCACACAGATCTATGCAGCCCTGGCTATGAGAGGATCAGTAATTTTAGGAACTTTTCGCTGCTCAGTTACGGCATAGACAGGTCCAGCTGATGCCAGTGAGAAACTCCCATGGGATTCAGTCAGTGGCAATTCCAGCAGTGTGTGGGCTGGATCTCTTGGTGACCAATTAAGGGATAAGGACTCCCCCAGCAACAGTTCAGAGACAAACAGAAAAGGAACTCAGTCCATTGAATGAGGACTGGGTTTTGAGATTTAAACCTTCCCAAGAATTTGTGATCAAAAAGAGCCTAAAATCCTAAATTTGAGTTTAGTGAGTTATTGTAAAGCAAAATTGCATCTCGATATAACTTAGAGGCAGAGGCAGATATAACAGAGTCTGAAACATAAATCCAGTGTGATAGCATTCCCTAAATCTGCTTTGGAAGGAACAATTCCCGCTTTTTTCCCTAGTTTGCAAAAGTTTTAATCAGTTTTACTTTAAAGTACCTTTATTTAAAGGTACTTTAATCACCCCCAATGCAGGGCATCATATTTGAATTGTTGAGTTGAGTTTGGATGTTTCCTGCAAACAAATAGTGGAATTCAGGAATTTGTTTTGATTGCCATAACATTTGGGCTGATACCAGCAGCTGACATTATGAAGTTGGTGTCTTCAAGGCTACTTTCCATTCTGAAATGACAGTGTGAGGACTCTGTACCGTAAGAATAAAAAAAATAGAGGTAAAGTTGTGAAATGAAATCCTTGAGTAAAATGAATTCAGTAATTGGTAGAACTTGTTACAAGTCATATATTTACCATAATTTGAACTGTTTGCTAAAGTTTTTATTTATAGCTATTTTTTTCTATTATGGAAGGATAGTATTAACATTCTATTACTTTAGATTTCTTTTTCTACTGGGGAAGAGCATGAGACATTAATGAAAAGAGAATGTCTTGCACTTGAATTCTAATTTAGATATGGAAAGAGACCTAAATGCTCAGTGAGGTTAGAGAGACTAATAAAGGGAACACAGTCAGTTCACACTTTCAAATGGTTTCTGGCATTTGCCAAATTAATTTTAATTACCTTCATAAAGATAGCTTTTTCTGAAGTACAGCTTTGAGTCTTTTTAAGAGCAATTGGAGACTCAGTTTGACAGGATTTGATTTTGCTGCTGTTCAGTCAAATTGCGCTTTCTTCAAGAGCAACATCCCTCAAGTTCATTAGGTGACCTGATAAAGAAGTTTTTTCTGGTGCTGCCTTGTATAATATGGATATTTTTTAATATCCCTTGACACTGTAATCAAGTAGAGTGCCCTCATATCACTGATGGGGAGATTTGTAACCTAAATGAGCATTTACTTTAGCAGTCAGCAGAATGAAATAGGAGTCTGAGTGGGACATGTGAAATGACTAACAGAGGTTGGCAAGGCTGCAGTGGACAGGCATTTCTCTGCCTGTGATAAGGTCTGATCATGTAATTAGTGGGTTTTTATTACTCTGCCAACTGCTGCAATCCAATTATGCTGCAGCAATCAGACTTGTTCTAATTTCTCAACACCCACGGATGCATAGGAAGTCCCTCATTTATTTGGTTGCCACAGAAATGAACACAGGACAGGTTTCTTTCAGAATTCCTAGGTGAGCTCTGTGTGCATGGTGCTGCTCTTGATGTATCTAGAGAGGAATATTCTCCTAGAGCACCTCTTGGAATAGATACCAAGGATACAGATACAAACTCTGCCTTTTTTATTGCTTTTGTTTGTATGTTGGTTTGTTTTTTGTGGGTTTTCTGTGTATGGTTTTTTGTTTGGGTTTTTTTTTGTTCCCCCCATGGGGTTCTTGTATTTTGATTGGTGATGAAATACCAACACCAGAGTTGTGAGTTCCTCCTCACAGAGAAGATCACTGTAGTGATGCTGTTTGATGGCTTGCCAATTTTTATTTTTCTACGCTTTCATATAGGTTATGTGTATATGTTATGTATACTCTTTCATATAGTTATAAATATTATTTTTCTTCCCATTTTATCTCTTTTCAGTGCCTGTGGGCATATGAAATGTAGTAGTAGCTTGCTGTAGAAGTGATTACAGGTGTCCACAATAGTTTGATTTCTTTTGTGATTATTCCTTTCTGAATGTTGATGTGAAATATGAAATATCCATTCTTTCAGTTGTAAAAAACCCCAAACCCTATGTGTTCCTCATTTTCATGTGATAATTTGTCCTCTTAAAAATTCCTCAAATGCAGTTTTTTACAAGCTGGAATTGACATCAGGCAATTTGGAGAGCCTCATCGTAGTTACTACTGTAGCTTTCTCTGAGCTGTGCATGGGATCTGTGACATGCACAGGCCAGAGGTAATTCCTGGTGCACAGCACCAGTGAAGTCATGGGACAATGAATGCATCACTACATGCTACTACACCGTTTTGCCACCTACCAGTTTGTCTGGTAGAAGCAGTATTATGAACCCTGCTGGACTGTCACACAAGAATTAGGAGCAATTTTTTCCTGGAGGCTGTTTACCTTCAAATAAAATCGTTTAACAGTTTTTAGTTAATACTAGCACAAGAGATCATCAACATTTTATAATTGTTTTCAAACAACAATAACCAGTGGTGAACAAAGCTTTGTTAGGTATGGGCTTTACTTCTCTTTGTTTACTCTGTTGTAGAATTAGGAGTAAATGTAAATGAAGTGCATTATTTCAGAATCAATAATACTGTGGACTAGGCATGCAAAATCAGTAATATCTGGCTGCCGGGTGTTTGGATGGAGGACTGGAGCGTGAGATGCAGGAACAAACAACAGGAACTCATTGTGTGTGCTGTATGCTCTATGATTCTAAAAAGTGTTTTAGACAAAATCTGCAACTAGAGTTTTGAAAAATGATGTTAATTATGAGACTTGTAGTCCATTTTCACAGCTGCAAACTTGTCATGTGCAAATTCAGGTCAGATTGTTGAATTCCTTCTGTTTTGAGAAATACCGTTCCTGGCTTAGTCCATAAGTGGTTCTGAAAACCACTTTTTGTTCTCCTGGAAAAGATGATATTTTGTAATGAAATCTGAGATGGGACAGAATTTTAGTAGTAGATGAGAGATCTTCTACACTAAAAAAAAATTGGTACTTGGTGCTTTTTTTTTTTCCCTTGAATATGATTGAAGTTAGAAACAGGTCCTTTGATGAAGCAATCAGTTTTAAAGCAGGGATAAAACATGAATGATGTGGACAGGTGACACACAAAAACAAAGAACTCTCATTTATGAGGACAGAAAAGTAAAGGTGCAGTTTTGTAAATGGTTGTGTAAGAGAGCAGTAATTTGTGTGTTATCTGTAATATTTCACATTTCATTGCATTATGGAATTAGTAAGAAGATATTTTGGAAGAATTATAAAATATCTTTGCAGAGTTATGAAAGAAGTGAAGAGGGGTGCACAGACTGATGAAATTCTCAGAGCATGTTTGGTGTTCCTGAGCAGTATACACAAAACATAGCAATTAACACTTGATAGATTTCTTGAGGCAAAAAAGCTGGGAGAATGTATTAAGAAAAAATTACTTTGCACATTCCCTAACCCTATTTAAATAATGGGAAGTACTTGGTTGCGGCGGTCCTGGACTCCGGGATCCAGCCACCGCCTTCCCTGCGGACGTCTCCTTAGGGTTAGCAAAGTGTGCCACCTTCGCCCTGACCTGCTGCTATTGCTAGCTGTCGAATCACTCCACCAAAGACAGAGGGATGGTTTATATGAATTCCAACGGTTTATTATCCGCAGAGGGTTCAGGGACAAACAGTCACAGGATCTGAGGGTTCACAGGGTTATAAAGGGAATGGGTAACCAATGGGAGTAGGGCGAAGGGGCGGAGAAAGGAGGGACGAAGGTGGTTACAACCAACAAGGGAACAGAGGCAAAGGAGTGACAACATAAGTAGCAAATCACGTAACAAAAGTAACAGAAGCTGCTAGAACTGGGGAGGAGGAACGGGTGTGTGCTAAGTTGACAGACATGCCATCTCCATGGAGACCGGGGAAGTGGCCTAGAGATTGGCATCCCAGGGCCGAACCGTCTCTACATCCCCCTGGGATGCAACACTTGGTAAGTAATGGTATTTTGAAGTGTGAACACTATAGGTTTGGAAAAATCCCAACCCTGTGTAATGTATTATTGGATTTGCATAGTGATTCTAATGAATGGTTAATTAACAGAATCACAGAATCGCAAG
>VWZP01010594.1:0-64153 GCA_013396995.1 Dicaeum eximium
CGGACACGGGGCGGGACCGAGCGGCAGAGGCGGCCCGGCCTCACAGAGCCTGACAGAGCCGGCCGTGCCCCGCGACAGGGAGGGCAGCCCGGGCGAGCCTGACACTTGAGGTACTCAGCGAGTAGAGCCGACACATCTTTTCCGTGGGATGGGAAGGAGCGCGGAGCTGTGTCTGAGAACAGCTGTACAGAATAACTGTACAGGGGCAGAGCAGGGCGGGAGCTGTCGATGCTTTAGGACCGCTGGTTCAGCCAGACCGAGTGCTGGGTCCTGCACTTCGGCCACAGCAGCCCCAGGCAGTGCTACAGGCTGGGGGCAGAGTGGCTGGAAGGTGGCCCAGGGGAAAAGGAGCTGGGGGTGCTGGGTGATAGTGGCTGAACATGAGCCGGCAGTGCCCAGGTGGCCAAGAAGGCCTATGGCATCCTGGCCTGTACCAGGAATAGTGTGGCCAGCAGGAGCAGGGCAGGGATTGTACCCTTGTACTCAGCACTGGTGGAGTTACATCTCAGCTGTGTCCAGTTCCTCATGACAGGGAAGTCCAGAGAAGGGCAGCGTGGCTGGGAAGGGTCTGGGGCACAGGTCCTGTGAGGAGCAGCTGAGGGAGCCGGGGGTGTTTAACCTGGAAAAAGGAGGCTCGGGAGACCTGAGCAAAGGCTGCAGTGGGTGAGGGTTGGCCTCTTCCCCAGGTAACAGGTGACAGGACAAGAGGACAAGGCCTCAGACTGCACCAGGGGAGGTTTAGGTTGGACATCTAGAGAAATTTCATCATGGAAAGGGTTGTTAAACATCGGAATGGGCTGCCCCGTGGGCAGCAGTGAAGTCACCGTCGCAGGAGGTGTTCAAGAAACAGCTAGAGGTGATGGCATTTGGTGCCACGGTCTAGTTGACAAGGTGGGTGACCAGTCAAAGGTTGGACTCGATGATCTCAGATCTTTTCCAACCTAAATGATTCAGTGATTCAGTAACCTCTCAATCTGACATTCATCCAACTCCTAACTGAAATGTTGCTTTTAACACTGTGTAGTAAAATTAAACTTAAGATAAGAAGTTCAGGCTGTGGGCATCTCCTGGATTTTAAGTCAATGAGATTCAAATCACCAGTGCCCTGATTCAAAGATCTTAAAAATCTTTGTTGTCTGCGATTGCATACTCACATTTAAAAGGCCAATCTCTGCTGCAAACAGAAATTTCTTTTCAGATTTACATCATGACAACTTCTTGGAAAAGGAAAAATACTTGTATGTAAGGATTCTTACTACCTGCCCATATCTGTCATTTGCCTGTAAAGCAACTACTTTTAGTGAGACTGCTGTCAAAACTCTGGATTTAAGAAAAACCCAAACAAAAATCAGCATAAGCATTAATATGTCATACAATTAAAATTCACTAGTATTTTTACATTCATACATTCTAGTAATTTGTTCAGGCTTTTCCTTTATATTCATTAACTTAAAACATGAGAACAGTGTCTGGCTTTCTGCTTTATAATTAGAATTAAACCAATTACAGAAAAGTGAATACAAAACAAATCAAAGTACATAAACTCCAAATTAAATGTTTGAGTTGTAGACTGTAGTGGGATTTGGACATTCCTGATTGTGATTTTAGTAAAACTGTGGCAGTAACTTTACCCTGCTTCTAAGCACATTTAAATACTTTTTGTACTCAGATGGTACCAGGTGCTGTGGAAGGCTTGGGGTTTAGGACTGTCTGTCATCAACCATTGAACCACAGACAAGTAGACAGACCAGCTTGGAAAAGTAAGCTGAACCCCTAAACCACAGCTGAGTCCATTGCCTCCTCCTCACAACTGGCTTTAAGAGCACAAAAGAATTTAAAATGGGAGCAAAGCATCTCAGAAAACTTGGTCACAGCCAGTGGAGACCGTGCCAGCTGTCAGCAGGAGGGAAACACACCCTCCTGGGTGGCTTCCCTCACAGCTGCTCTGACAGCCAGCCCTGCCTGTCCAGATGGCAGGCAAAGAATTTGTCTCATGGCCCTCTCTGCCTTGCTCCTTTTAAAAAGTTCACAAACAAGCCTCAGTGTAAATATCAATTTTTTTTTTAATTGTTAGTGCACCAAGCACCTTCTCAAGTCAAATTTTATGCATTTTTTCATCAAGCAAGGCTCTTAGGGCTCCCCTCCATAAACAGGTGAGACCAAAATATAATCTCAGAATGCTTCAAGTTACTGCTGGAGGGAGACAAAGGAAGGCAGCAGATGAATCAAGCAACAATAACCTTTAATAATCCACCCCAAAGCCTTGGATATAGTAACTACATCTAAACTGCAGTAAGAAGAGTTAACATGTATGTACTTCCAAAGAAAGGCACATCCTTGCGTAAAACCATATTTAAGTTGCTGCACCTTTTTCCCCCTTTTCCTTTTAAGATGTACTGATTTGAATGTTTTAATCCTGTATTCTAAAATATCTTCTAAATAAAGCCTTTAGACTTTTCAATAAAATTACAAAGGAAATAAAAAAATCAGCTCCTACTGGGGAAAAACGAAGCAAAGAAAACACTGCAATGTCAAATAAAGTATTAATGATCATTTTTGCATCTGACCTGACAAAATCTTCATTATAAACATCTTGCTACAACTGCTCTTAGCGTATAGGTCAGGAGCATATGTGAAACATTGTCCAGTCAGGCAGTCCTGACTCGTTGTTTCCAGCTGCTACACAACCTTAGGTAATTTTATTATCCTAATTCTTTCACTTAAAAGTGTTGCTGTAGTTTCATGGTAATTGCCAGTGGGAACTAAAGTCATTATTTCAATTATAGTAAAATCAGTTTTCTGAAGTTGCATGACCAAAACATATGCATTAAAAAACCCACTAAATTGAGAGCTTATGGATATTAGTCCAAATACTAGATATTGGCAGAATTTCTGCTTGAATAAAGCCCATAGGCTGTAAAACTCAAGGATGTCTGCATGTATCACACCTATTTTCCTGCATGTGACAGGGCAAATTAACCAGGGAAGGGACACAGCCTCTCCTGGCCAGCCTTTTCTGTGCATTCACATTCCTTGCACCATGCAGCAGCCCCCAGCCCACTGCCATCAGTGTCACCTGGAGCCCAGCTGTCCCTCTCAAGCCCCAGCACAGGTGCTAACAGGAGCAAGGAGGTGACAGACCTGCAGGCAAACCTTTCCCCAGCTGCTGCCCTACAGGCCCCAGGCCTTAAGAAGAGCCTTGCTGGAGAAGCAGCTGGTGCAGCAGGCAGACCCAGGTGACAGTCCTGCTGCAGGAGAGCCTCAGGGACACTCGGGCCATGGCTTGAAGGGGCCCTCTGCATTGCCCAGTGTCACCTCCCCTGGTAACGCTGTGATTGCCTTGGCACCAGCTCTGCCTTTGAGGCTGGGAAGGATTTACTGGGGTGAAAGTGACTGGTTGTGCCTCTTGGTGGTGGCAAGCCTGAGCCCTGTGTCATTGTTTCCTACACAATACACAGCTTGAGATGTGAAGAATAAAACCATTTTTGTAAGGTACTATTGCTACAGTGATGTGAGATCCATAGGGACCATAACAAACATCTACCTGTTTTTCTTTAAGATGAGAGGTATCTGTCAGATGTTGCCACTTCTAACAATTCAAAGCCTCTCTCTATACACTGACATTATTAATAAAAATAATATTTTTCACTCCATGGTTATACACATTGGTGTGTTGTTCTTCTCAGAGCACTACACAGGAAACTGCTGGACTCTCAGGACTGCAGTGATGAGTTTAAGGCAGGAATCTCTATCAATAAAGCATTTGACCAAACTCCCAGTGGGATCTGAAAGGACACCACTGTTACTGGATGGGGAAATGACTATGTGTAAATGATGCCTGTGTGCAAAACCTCAACCCTTCACAGATATTTCTGGTTATTTTGCTTGGACATCAGGGAGGTTTTGCATTGATCAGAGCTTTTAGACTTGAGTGTCGCTTTTTTCTCTTTTTACTCAGTTGTATTTATCTATTTATAGAATCATAACTACTTATACAGCCCTTCCACATTTCTTGTTGTCTGTGAGAATGGCTGTCAGAGCTGTGTCTGTTGTAACAGATTTGCACTAGTGCTGAGAACCAGAGTACTAAAAAATAAAACCCCTGACTGATGCAATTTATCAGCTTAAGCCCTAGTGACAGTGCAATTACATCAGACAAAAATGATCATTCCTGGTATGACTTTCCTTGCTTAAAAAGGTTTCTGGATATCAGTATAAATCATGCCCTTGCATGCACAGCTGCATCACAGCTTGTGCTTTGTCACAGAAGTGCCACACTGTGTCCTCAGCAGGCAAAGGCTTCAAGCCCTGAGTACATTGTGCCCCAGGAGGGTGCAGGGAGTGCATTGTGCATCCCCTCTGCAGGGCAGTTCTTTTCAGCTGGTACTGCCAACTGGTAATGAAATAAAGATCAGCAAGCAAACCACAGCCCTCTTGTTGCTTGCAATTACACGGCTACATTAAGGACCCTGCTGCAATCCCTCCCTTCCTGTCCTTTTCAGTCCCAAGTTCTGCTTCCTCTCACCACATGAGAAAGTTGTGCTGTGCACAGGCAACACCCTGGCCTGCTGCTTGCCATTTCCCCAGTGAGGATGTTTCCCATGCCTCCACTTCGAAGATTTCCTAAGCCCACAAGAAGCAGAATGCACTCTTCCTGGAGGTAGTTCTTAGGAATCAAATTAATCTTAACCAACAACCTGAAAACCAATTGAAAATTAGCAACCGTAGCCTGTAGTGAGTGAGCATAGGCATTCCTCTGAACGAAACCAAACCGTGATCTTGTTTATTTCTTTTTGCTACTAGTGGGTCTAAGAGAAAGACATTCTTTACTAATCCATGGCAATGAAATACCCTAATTAGATGAAAACATTTGTGTATAGCATTCCAGAAAAGCTCCCAGTGTGGCAACAGCGCTATAGGCTCTTCTCTGTTGCTTCCTCCGTAGCAATAAAATCTCTTCCTGCCACTGGAACGAGCAATGTCAGTGAGAGTGTAGCTCTGCTGATGTCTCTAAACCAGAGGCTTTTGCTAACACTGATGTGTCAGATCTCCATCCTCCCACCCAACCATAGGAACAAACACACATACGCACCTTGACAGGCGTCAGGTAACCAAACTCTTGCATTTTCAGTCTTGCAGGCCTAAAGGATTTTTCTTCATGCCAAAACTTGCCCTGTCCCTCTTTACTAAAGCTGGAACACTTAAGCTGGAGAAGAGAGGCCTTGGAGCTTTTATTGTGCTTTGCAAGCCCAGATTACATCAATCACATTGACTGGTCACAACAACTTCACTCATGCAAACACCAGCTGAACATCAGAGGCTCTTTAGGACCCATGAGACAGCAACACAGCCCCCTCCATCAAATAAACATGGTGGCACAGGATACTGATTTTGCTGCCTCAGTAATAAAGTATGTCTTAGCATTAGGATTGATTTTGTTTTTTATGAGGAGCTTTAAAACTATTTCCAAAGATAACTGTCCAATGAGGTCATTTTTACACTATCCCTTTTCTGGAATTTGCTGAAATTTGCTGGAAATGTGGTTTCTTCAGTGCAGGACAGCCATCTTTGTTTATCAGACTCTTAACTATTACTATATTTGTATTTATTATACTTTCATTATATAAAAATTAAAAAAGCCCAAGCATCTCCAAGAGCTATTTCTTTCCATGGATTTGTGTCCCATGATTCATTCACTTGGTCTAAGAGGGCAGAAGTTCCAACAGGAGTTTTTCCTCTGGGCGAGGAACACACTCTGAGTGTTTTAGGTTGTGTACTGTGTCAAACTGCCTGGCCTTTAATAAGACACGAGCACATGCTGGGAGCTTTTCCTCAGTGCACGTGAGCTTCTCCCTCCTTTCCCACACTTATTTTCACACTGCTGACAGAAGTAAATTTCCTTCCACAGGCTCAAAAGCTATTAGGGATGGGCATATACCATGATCATAGAAACCTCCGTCTGTAAAAACAAATCAATTTCTCCCCCTGCTCCACCACCCCTTCAGCAGCCTCATTTGCTGGTGTCTCTGTTAAAGGGCACACCACAGATCACCAAGTTTGGCTACTCAGTTTTATTTTGAAAACAAGTTAAAGACCAGACAAAGCTTGCTTACAAATTAACAAGTTTCATGTTTAACTTGGGGAAAATAGGAACAGAATGCTCCTGGAAAGGTAGGAAACATCCTTAACAGTACTTCAGCGTGAATCTTGCGTCATACAGGGCTCCAAAGAACGCACCAGCAACCTTGTGCTGACATATACTTGACCTTTGTTGCAAGCACACCATTGCAACATCCTGAATGTCTGTAGCTAAAGTTTTCCCAGCAGGTTTTCCAGCTTGCTTGCACATACATTGAGCAGCTATGTAAATAAAATTTGTACATTACCATCTAGCCTGTATGCATGTGAGGTCCTTATTTGATGTTCATGATTGCCATGCACCACCAAAAATGGATTTTAGAAGTCCAGCTTTGGAATACAGCAGTTGTGCTTTTCATTTTACATGTAATGCACTTACACCAGGACCAATTTGTAAATTAAGCCACATGCAGATGAAGAAAAAAAAAAGTACTGTGTATTTAGGAAACTTCCTTTAAAACAAATTATTTTATCTCAGTCCAAACATTCACAATAGCAGGAAGCTGGATCATAGCATGTTTACAATTGTATAATAGCTCCAAAAACAGTAAAGCATCCTCCCACTGTATTAAGAAAAGATCCTTTAAAAGATGAAAAATAAGATTAGTACAAAGTCTCTTGACTGAATTAACCTAAGACAAATGATTTGGACACCTATGGTGTATATTATTTAAAAATAGGTTTAAACATATTTTTTGGGGTTTTTTTTTCAAATATTCAATTATTCTATAAACATTCCTACTTTTCTGATGCATCAATGCTCAGAATTTGGCCAGAAGACAAGTCAGTTCCCATGTCATGCAAACTCTCAAGTGGATCTAGGGGGAGATTTTCCAGCCTTGTTTTTTCAATGTTACTCCCTTTTTTTTCTGTCCTGTATTTTTTCTTGCAAACAGCTTCAAAACAGCAAGTACATCTTATTCATCTTATACATTTTATTCTGCACTCTCCCCTTGAAAAGTTTGCATTACAAGGATCCAAATTGTATTAGAAAAAAATAAAACTAATCTTGCTTTAAGAACAGCAGTTTTAAGTGTAAATGGCATGATACAGAATGGTACTGGTGATATTTGAGCAAGCCCCAGATTACCTGGCAAAGCTCAGTGGCACGGGCTGGCAGGAACACCATGATGGGGAATGAAGGGAATAGCAAAGTCCTGCAGGTAGCGAACACTCCTGGCTCTCAGCTGGCTCAGCCTGACTCAGGGCATGTGCTGGATGATGCCCATCATTTTGACAAATATTCAGGACAGGGATTTCAGACATTAACAACATGTTAGATCAGCTTTGGGTCTCCACTCTGATCATATGTGTTGTGGAAATACCCATCCTGAATTTCAGCAAACAGCACGGTATTGCCTTTAATTGAAAAGGGAGAGAAAAGCATGCTTCTCTGTTCATATTTCATTTCTCAGCCATCTATTCTAAGTGCTTAGAAACAGCACTTCAAGTAAAATGCATTAATTTTAACTGTAGTCCCCTCTTCTTTAAAATAATCCAGTAGTAGCAGAAGAAAACACAAGAGTTTTAGACAAACAGGTTTATAAGGTTTATTTTCCATTGCACATACATGGATTATATACAAGTTAGTAACATAAGTTACTTCTTAATTTTCTGAGAGATTGTTACAGCAAACACTTGCCATTTTAAAACATCAAGTCAGAAATCAATCTCAAAAAGGTAAATATGACAATATTTTAAGAACAAAACAAATTGCACTTGGTTAGGAGAGTCAAATACAGGTTTGTCTATATGCTGTAACAAACTATATAGCAGGTAATATTACAGTTAGAAGTAGCTCTTGCAGTCCATTTGTACATTAATAATTTTTTTCAATTTTACTTATTTAAAAACTGGTGGATATTTCAAAGATTTCTTCTTCTTCCTAGTATTCGAGATTCACATGAAATGCACTAGCAACTAAGTCTTTATACAATTCCTACTCAAATATAAGAACACCACACCTGAAAATAAGGAGAAAACTAAAACATATTGATTTTACATGTATCACGAGATGAGAAGTATGGAAGGTGTTCAGCAAGAAAGCCCTGTCCACTACTTACATAAAGGAAGATTTTAAAAAATAATCACTGCACACAATACAAAGGGTGGGGTCATACTGTACTTTTTAAGTCTCCTGTAACAGTACTGTTCCTCATTACTGTTCACAGATGAGGGTTTCCATAGCAAACTTGTTCTCAAAGTGTCGAATCTTTCGGCAGTTGATGGCTTCACGCTTCTGAATTCCTGTTGCATTGGTAAAGAACAACAGTGTCAAGAGAAGAAGGGCTGAGGTACACCAGAGACACAAGTTTCACATTTGCTATAGTAAGATGTCACCAGAAATTGCAACTACTCCTCTCCAACCCTCCCCTCCAATAAAACACACACAAGCACACAGTCAGACATGGAAAATCTGACTGGGATTAGTCAGATTAGCAGGGAGTGATCCTGAAAGTGTGGAGAACCAAATCCCAGTACTGGTTTAGTGAAAACCAACCTGCCAAAAACCCCCAGTGGCTAGTTTTTAACTCAGATCAGTTCCCAATCTCCCTATCTGTGCATCTGTAAAAATGCTTGTGGGGAGGTGAGAGAGAGAACAGAAACAGAATAAACTGCTAGACACAAAAAAAGAGCAGATCTGTAGTATTTAAACATTATCTTAGACTCAGAGAGAGACAGAATTTGACCAAATTGTAGGCAAACATGCTCTACAGACTGCCAACCTGTGCTCACCATTTATCACCATAACAGGATAAACATACTGAATTTTTAATTGGATTTTGCTATTAAAACCTTTTAATTATCAAACATCAATCTAAATTGCTTTTATAAATTGTATTTCTTCTCTTTGTTTTCCCAAGCAGTCAGGTCTCACAATATGAGAGAAGCAATTAAACTGCTTTGGTGTGCACTTGCACACCACATGCAGATTACACAACAAAAGCAAGAAATCAAACAACCAAAAAGCAAAAAAACCTAACCACCAAAAAATCCGACTAACATCTGAATGCAGATTTTAAGGCAGTATTTAACAGCTTTTCAAGACTCTTCCAAATAATGTTTTTCAACCATTTCTCTGTAAAAAGTACCAAGCACTATAATTTTCCTGTTAAGACAAGCTTCTATTCACATTTCACTGACATAAACAGGAAGACGTGTAACAACGTATAGATGGCTTTAATGACAAGAAGAACCTGCAATTCTGTACTTGGACTACAAGGCTAAAGCTTCTCCCATATCAAAGATTTTTCTTTGCTTTGGGGTGGGGTGGGTGGTTTAGGGTTCAAGACTGAAGAACAGCATCAATGAAAGCCTGAGCTCCAGAAAAGACACCCGTGTACACCCACACACACCCACACACACACACATATTTTGGCACTCCTAGGTCACTGGGGCCTTGAGCACTTCTGCACCATGACATGACTTATTTCCACACCCACACAAGAAAGTACTAGACACACCGAGGCCCACAGAGCTGGTCAGTGCAATAAGCAAGCCTTGCTTTAATCAGTCTTTTCTTTGAACACACAAGGCTGTGGAGGAGCGTTTACCTTTCATGGCTTCCTTGCGCTGTAGTTTGTAGGTTTCCTTGCCACGGCAGAGGCGGTAAATAAAGAATCCCAGCTGATCCACGTTTTCAATGCGATCAGTAACAATCATCTGCTCATGAATCAAATAGGACTGAGGCAAGTATGTTCCAGCCTGTTGAACAAAAATGTAACAGCTCTGTCAAAAGCCATCTCTTCATGCTCTGAGTACACAAGAAACACTTTGCAATGTTTTTCTTCAACATATCTTCGAATTATTTCAAAATATGTATTATCCGCTGACTTTCATTCTAAATGTTCAAACTTCACTACAGTACAGAAACACGTAACAATCACATGCAAAAACATCACAGAACTTCCATTGATGCTAACACCCACTGCCCTCCTGCTACAGTAACATCAGCCTTCAGCAGGTTTTTTTTCTAGGGGTGCCCACTGTCACAGGCCAGTTCTGAACTTATCATCCAAAATTTTCACTTACTTAATAACAGCCCACCAGACATCACTGGGAACAACTCCCAAGGAGGAGTTGGGAGAACCATGATCTACATGGAGATACTCCTGCTGATGAAGCAGGCCAGTTGCAGTCCATGGGGTTGGGAAGCCTTGAACTTATCCACAGCGTGGGTCACTGCTCTCAAAGCAAAGCCAACACGAGACCATCTATCCCTGTATGTTATTATGGCAACTCCCACAATTGTTTATGTGGAAAGGTATTACAAAGCCAAAGTGGGACATCAGGTGTTTCAAGTCAATACACTGAAAAAGGGGAGAGCCATGATGACATGCAAAGGCTTCCCAAGCCCTCTCTAGACCCTCCAGTATTATTCTACCACAGAGGAAATGATGGAGGAATCTACTCTGTGCACACACCTCACTGTACATGGCTAAAGATGCACACTTAGTTGCCAGCCAGTTTTCTAATACCACTATTAAATAATCATCCATTTTTAAAAATACTAAGAAATCTTGTTAAGAGTGGTTCTAATTTATAGCAGTGTTCCTTGCTTTTAAAAATGAAATGATCTCTTATTGTGAAAACAAATTCAGCTTCTGTTGTGAAAGACCTCTGTATATTTCAGTGACAATAAACAGCGTGAAATTTCCGCTGTGAAACAAGATCATCTTTTCAGCTCCAGTGACATGTTGAGAAGCTGATTAAATGCTATTCTTCCCAGTAAAGAAAGAAAGGACTATGTAAAACTCACTTCAAATTTTGCATGAAGGAATAAACCGTGAATATTTTCTTCAATATATACGATGAGGAAGACAACAGCAACTACTTTTTTCCTTAAGTAACAGCTTAGCAAACATCACTCTCCCAAATTATCCCACCCATTATTTTGTAATTAAATCTATGTAAATTACTGTATCTTAACTCCTGGTCTCTCAAATCTCAGGAGAGAGCCCCGAGGGATTGCCAGAGCACAGCAGCAGTGCAGGGCACTGGCAGGGTGGGCAGCAGAGCTGAGGACTTGGGGGGCAGCCTGCAAGGACACTCGTGGGCTCATGCCCTCCAACCACAGCACCTCCCAGCCCACCTCCAGACCCAGCCTTCTCAGTCCTCTCTGGGTGAGACAGGAGGAGAGGAAACTCAGTGCAGGAATCTCCTCTGCCCAGTTGCTCCAGGAGCAATAATCCAGCGCAGTGATCCAGCATAGCCACAAATATCAGCATTTTTGAGACACCCTGTGCACTGTGTACAGTTAAATTTAGCCAGTTGGCTCAGCAGCAGGAATGAGGTGGATGAGCAAATATATCTGGGTTTCAGTTTTGTCTCCCAAAGAAGCAAAGGAGTCCTTTCATGTCTGGACATTGAAGCAAACCATATCAATATATAGAAATGTGGAACTTTAGGCTAAAATTATGGTGTTTCTTAAAACACCAGAACAGCCCAGAGTTGCTCCATTTTCATAAAATGCCCTCTGCATGTATTCAGAGATCATTTTAATGAAACTAGCACATCAATTTCATACATTTTTTTGCTGGTGCAACCAGTGTGACTGCAGGACACTATTTACTCACTTTATGTATCTGCAGCATAGTTTTCCGAATTCCAGTTACAAATGTTTAGCCTGATTTTCTGTGACATCAAATGCCCACAGCTTTTTGTTAATACAATGAGAATTAAACAGATGTCTCATAAAATTAGGGCACCCACTGCTGGGGACAACGATCAAAACCGTTTGCTTTTGCACAGATTTGCAGTTAAATGCGTGATGCCTGGTTATCCTCTTACTTGTAAACCAAGCATATTTGATTCAGTACTAATAGCAAACTAGGAAATTAGCAGATTTTAATAGTGAAATTTGTGTGATCTAAAAATGAAACAAAAACAGCACAAAGTTTAAAAAAATGGGGTCACTGAGTTTTACAGACACCACATCATCTTTATGTACAGGAAATGAAAGTGTGGTTAAATAGCCAGTCTCAAAATAGGAAGCAAACAAGCAGCAAAGGACTTACTTGTGGTAACTTTTCACACGAAATTTATTTATACATACAAGCCACTCAGAAATGGCTAAAATGGTTCCTGGAGTCCTAATTCCAAAGTCTTTTTTGAAAGATGAAAACCCAAAGATGATGTAACTGTTCTAAAGTTACATCAAAAGCCCAGTAAAATATTAAAACATTCTCCCCAAATCTTAGACACATTTCATCAGCTCTCTTCCCCACTGTTTTGCTGTTCTGTGAAGAAACCAGAAGGCCAGAACCCAAGGTAAATACTATGTAAATCTGCAATTGAAAGCATACATTATGTGAAGTGCACAGCAGAGCCAACATATCTCATGTGCATCACCCTCAAGCCACTGGATCGAACTGAGGGCCAACCCTAGGCCTTAAACAATGGCCCTGTTCAAAGGATTTCCCAGTCTCATCTACTCCATGCCTCCCAGTTAACCAGTCCTAGTCCAGTGCACACATGCTTTATAGAAACTTTAGTCACAATGGATTATAAATTAAAAACCACACAGACTGCTATCAAAGAGTGCAGCTACACCACATTTACATGGTTTTGTCAGCCAAATTTATAGCACTGAAGAAAATCAGATTTTTTTTTTGCCTTCCTCTGAATTAATGATTCCTTCATGATTGTAGATCATTGTCTTAACAGGTTACAGACTTTTTTTCTCTTTGCAAAGATCTCTAGCGATCATGTGCCTTGTGTGAATGTCTGAGTTCTGCAGAAAGGAATAAAAAAGAAAAACTTCTACTTGTTCCTGTCTTAAGAACAAACTACTTGTGATTTAATCATACCTTGATATTGATGAGCAGCTCCAGGAAATTTTTTGGTGGCATAACAACTGAAGTGTTCAGAGGAATCACATAGCACTTATCCAGGCTAAGGTCAAGATAGGCAGTGAGTCTCTGTTGAGAAAACATTTATTTTAATCAAAATAACAAGGAGATCGGAAAACTGACAAACAGATGTTGCTGAACAGCAGTTTGTGCTGTTCTTCAAATTATTCTTTTGCTCACTGTAAAGTCTGTCCAACAAACTCCAGTCATAGGACTAGTAAAAGCACAAACAAAGGGCAGCCTTGATGAGAGTTTATATTTTTGACAAGGATTTGGGGAAGGCAGCAGGTCATGAGGAGCTCAAATGCACTAAGCAAGGAAATGACAAAGGTGTACCTGAGCTGTTATGGAAACAAGTACAGTGTTCATTTATGCCTAGTGCCTTCACTGTGAAACAACAGGGCAAAACCTTGGCTCTAATATTCATGCTTTTATATTTTGTTATAATCTAAAGAGGAGATGCTGCTGTAAGAACAAAACACAGAAGGAAAAAAGTATTGCTACAGATAATGCAACAAAAGTAGTTTTAGGTTCAAAAATACTACTGACTTGCAAGGTTAATGATTATTCATAGTTGAATTATTATCTTTATACCGTACCTGAACTGCAGTATTTGCCATTATTTGATAAAAAGCTCAGGGAATTATTACCCTGATGAATCCTGTAGCTCTGTTCACTGAGCCGTGTTTTACTGCACCTGTTCTTGTTAAAAAATACTATCTCTAGCTGCTGAAAGCTCTGAGGCTGTGTATGTATATAAAATACTGAGCACCAGGAGCTCAGCAGTCAAAATAATGCCAGGACAGCAATCATCAGTGCAGCTTATCTCATTACATGGAGCAAGTGCTGTATCTATGGCAAATGACCCTTGCATCGACCTTTAGAGCAAAGCCTTTAACTTATTAAATCAAAAAGTAAATTTCTAATATTATATTGTTCTTACTTGCTTCTTAGATGCTGCTTTCTTTTTTCATCTTCTAGTTTTCCCTCTTTGGAGTCTTTATTTTAAGTCTTAACAGAAGGTCTCTAAATATATTCTGAAATATTATTTGAATTACATAGCTTGAGCAAGCAATGTTTTCCTCCTCTGATAGATAGCACTTTAAACTCTGAAGTTTGCATTAAAAAAATAGGACACTTCCCTATTCTTTTTCAGCTTAGCTTAAAAAAAGCTGTTCAGCGAAGTCTTCAAATGTTCACAGCGATTTAGCTTCCTGAAAACCAGCTGTACAACATTTCATTGCCATCAGACAGCTCCAACCATGCTGATACAGAAAAGGAAGGCTTCTAATTGTTTTACAGCTGCTCTTAACACTGAGAGCTCTAGGCCTGTCAACTGCCTTAACAGAAATTTATTACCATGATTCCTATCAATCAAGGTTATTTCTCCAAAAAAGGGAGATAGCTTTGAAACCCTCATTCAGTGCCTCTAGGAATTGTAGTAGCCTGTGGTGCACAAAGAAATTAAACTTTGGCTTCCTGTGGCATCTGGAAAATGAGCTGTCTTCTATGGTCCTTCTCCTTCTGCTGCTGCTTTGGGGGTTTGAGCCATGCTATGAGAGCACCTCTAGGGAGTGCTTGAACACACCCAGTGACATCAGATGCAATCAGCCCCTCCAAGCTGATGTCAAAGCTGCCTCAGCCCTTTCCAAATTTCCCTTGGCACCACAGTAGTCAGCCAAATTCTGGCTCAGTGGACTCAGCACAGCAAGAACAACATTCTCTTTCGTTTCTCATACTAAGGAGACCAAACAGATCCAAGATTTTTCCCTTTCTAAAAACAGAACTGTATCTGCAAATGGTGGTTTACACACTACCTGATGATGACTCTATTGTGCTGTACTTCATGCCCAGTTAATAACTGCTTGCAGCCTGCTGCTGATCAAAACATTTCTGCTGCCTCCTCCACCCCTGTGTTTTCACCCACCTTAATAAGTAAGGAGTATATTTATCAGGATGACTGATGGGGAACATTTTTCAAGTTTTAAATGCTTTCAACTTCTTCAGACGTATTTCTTACCCGGTGGAAGTCGTGGACAATATCAGCAGGATCACTATCAGCAAATTCAGGGACTGGCACACTGATAAACTCAACATCTTCCTCCTCCAGGATCTGAATATTTTGCTCAATTGTGTGGTAGCGAGCAGTCTGAGCCTCTGCCCCAGGCTCAGGTAAACTTAAGCCATCTTCAATGTACTTTATTCCACAGAAATACACGCCACCCTGCTAAAAATAGTAAACAACCCAGCAACAAAAAGATCAGTAATGCAGAAGTTTAAAAGTAATATTCTCAGAGCACTGAAGAGAAGGAAAACTTGTCAGACTAAATGAAATTTTTTGCCTTTTATTTGATTCATACACCAAAGCAGGAGCCAGTTGCTATCTACAACAGTAAAGCAGGTTCTTAAAATCCAGTGTTCTGTGTATTTTTAGAAAGACAACGAAGTTCCTACATCTATATGCATGTATATTATTATTAAATTATGATCTAACTGTAGTCAAAATTACAATTAAAAACATTAAAACTGGTCATCCAAATCACCTTTAAAAAGCAAGTCTAACTCTAAATTTGGTCCTGCTTGCAGCAGAGGGTTGGACTAGATGACTTTCCTTCCAAACTCAATTATTCTGTGAAGTTGCTTAGTTTTACAAGACTTCAAGAGTCTGCAAAGTCAGTTTCTAAAATAATTTTTCAACAGTTTGAAGAGACAAAAAGGTAAAAAGAGAAATTGAAATAACTAATTTGTGTCCTTCTGCCACAGTACACATGGCACGCTACCTAAGTGAAGTGTAAAATACAGTCCTGAGTCAGAGGAAGTGATGTACCAAATTTACACACCAGACAGTTTTAAAAATATAGAACTCTGCATATGCACATGCCATCAATTTACAGTTTTACACCCAAAACGTATCTTCAGTGCAATGTCAGCTCAGTTCCTCAATGTTTCCTTTAACGAAGATCTGACTCATAAACAAGCAGCACAGGTTTGAATTAAATGGCACTTTCAGCTGCATCTCACTGGGAGGTGAAAGGTGGAGCACCCAGCGCTAAGCACGGGAGAAATGTGCATTAGAAATGCAACCGGCCTTCAGCTCCTCAGCTCGTTAATCCACCCACCCGGATAAGCTGTTTAAGCATCATCGTTTGCAACACTACTTCTCTCTGCTGTAAATTTGGTTAATGTGATAGCCAAATAGACAACAAACTGCAAGTTCAGCTAGAATTTTCCAGTTTAATCACTTGGCTTTCCACATTAGCAGCTACTAAAATGGGGAAAAAGCAACAGTCCTGCTATCAGGAACAAGAACATGAATTTTTACCTTATAATTAGGTGCACTAACCAGTGGGCTAGAGAGATTCGTGTTTTGCTTACCCTCTCCCTTTCTGGCTCTGTGATCTTGCAACCCCAGCAGTTTCTGAACCAGGGAGGGTGTGGTCCCACCACTTGGGCAACAGCCTAGCACATCCAGCACTGCCCAGTGACATCTCCCCCGGGGGAGACAGTATTTAACTCAGATCTCCTGTGTTTCAGGTAAATGCTCCACTTCCCTGGCACTGCTGCCTTCACAGAGCTTCTCTTGCAGCAGTGCTATTTGTTAGAAGACTGAAAATGCATTTTGTTAGAGATCTAATCTTGTCAGTGTGGATTAGACTTGACAGGGCATGTTTAAACCACACTAACTGTGCTTTTCCCAAGTCCCCTGCAGGGCCCATATTTCTTATCCATGGTCCATGGCTAGGGAAGGGGAGAGTCACAGCACTGCTTTCACAAGCAGTCCCTTTCCTGTACATTAGCAGTGACTCGTGTTAGGAAACCTGGGATCAAACAAGGAGGCTTTCAAGGGGTTAATCCACCTCCAGTATTTGGCACTGCAAAAGAGAAAAGAGAGCAGATAAAAATCTGGGACACTACTGGGGCTCCTAAACCCAAGTCCTATTTAGATACAATCTTTTCACTGCAAAGTGAGGTTTTCAAAACTGTTGCTCTCTTTTATTTGCCTGCTTCACTTCTGCCCTCCTCTGCTAATAGGTAATTTCAGAGAGAGAGAGAAGAGAAGGCAAAACTCTGGCCTTTAGAAAACATGAAGTTTTGGAAAGAAAAAATAGTTTACTTCTTTTGGTTTAGTCCCTTCCTCCTCTTCTAAATGTAACACAGAAAGAACAGTCTGTTGCTCCTCTTCCCACAGAGAAAACCAGCCCTCTCATAATGAGTATGTGACTTACCTGGAATGCAAAGTATTTGTACAGATAGGCACCACCCAGGAACACACCAGCCAGCATAAAGGCCAGTCCAAAGCACATGCACCAGCACCAGGCCCTTCTCTGTCCAACAGGCACAGCATCCTCAGGGTCCTGCAAGGAATCAGAGAGGGACCTTCAACACACTTCCCAGGGCAGGTAAGAGAGCAGATACTTCAGACTCAGCAAATACGGACATTGCATCCACCAGAAAAGGCTGTATGCACTTTAGCACAAGTGTTTAGAAACTTACACTATTTGGTAAAATTTAAAACAAGTCTATTTAAGTGAGGTTTAGTAAAACTTGTACTTTTAATGCCATCATCACTGACTAAATCAGCAGACTTAAGAGAAAAATATAACAAAATCTCCTGAGATACCTAATAATACACAGTGAGGCACTTCCCATGTTGCAGACAGAAAAATATGCATTCTCAGGCAACCTCCGTGCAACAACAGCAGAGCAAGGAAGTCAACTCAGAAAGGTCAGACTTTTTTACCTTAGTACATGCAATATAAGTGAACCCAAAGAACCAACAAAAGATCAAAAGTAGTAAGAGCAGCAAAATATATCCTTTCCTATGTTGTTCCATCAGAACAAAACAGCCTTTACCACAACTTGACAGAATAGCGAGGGTGGGAATGAAAAAAATATAAAGATGCTTTGTAAGTTGTTGTTAAGGAAGCTTTCTGCTCTATCTGCTGTTCGTGTAATACTGAAGGAATGACAGGATGTTTCTCCTTTAGGGCACTAGTTTGCATAACCATGCAGTCCCCACAGGCATCCTAAGCAATAAACTGCTGCTTGCAAAATCTTTCCTCTATCAGCCACATTACAATGCTCTTTCCTCCTCCAAGTGTTTACATAACTCAAAATAAAAAAGAAAAAAAAATATTTTTAAAAAAAAAAAAAAAAAATCCAACTTTGAGCTACCCTGTTCCAAGCCAGGATAATCCTGGGAAAACATCTGAATTCAAATAAATACAAAGAAATTAATTACCCCTTTGCAACCACAAAACAATAATGCAGAATGACAACCAGAGCAAAATCATTATGACTGAATGAACAAAAAGCACCAAACCAGAAAACTGAGGAAGAGCAAGACAGAAGCTCTTGAGAAGGCTTTGACAGCTATAGCTGTTAGTCAATGTTCTGTCTGATGTGTTGGCTCTTTTTGCTGCATTTGCTAATTAAGAGGATACCTCACTTGAGCAAAGGTGTGGGTACAGTACCCAGCTGCCTTGGCCCAGTTGGGAAGGAATTCCCCTTATCTGGATGAAGCAAGTCTGACACCAAATGGAAAGGGGACCCTCCCTGTGAATGGTGGGAGAAAGTGGCACTTCCTGGGAATGACTCAGCCATCCCTTCGGCATTTTGAAGGGACTTTCTTTTCACTGATTATAGAGGGAAATTCCTTGGTTAACAAAGTAGGTACCTAATTCATATGCAGCTAAATTAAGTTATTTGAAACTCGCCTTCACAGTACTCTGAAATTACCTTTCATACGGAAGTGGCAATGCAGCTTCTTTGCCAGGCAACAGCTGCCAAAATCTGATTCAGAAATATTTAGAGTCAAACTGAAGATATTTCACACATTTTATCTTATTTTACCTTGCTAAATACCACAGTAAATCAGATTGTGAAAGCTCCATCTTTGGAGGCTTTCAAGACTCAACTAGAGAAAGCTATGGCTAATCTTGCTTTGGCAACCATCCTGTTTCTAAAGGGAGGCTGCAGCAGATGACTTTCAGAGGCCCCTTCAAACCAACATTTCTGGAATTCATTACAAGACAAAGTGAAATCAGCAAAATAACATTTGCTGTGGACTGAAAAGACACAATGTAAAGACAAGAAACAACTTTCTAACATTTTTAGAACACCAATTATTTAAGGAATCTAGTGTAAAAAATTGCAGGATTACTAGCTGCCTGAGTTTTAACCTAGCTCTTTGCAAAGACTGAGAACAGGACATAATACCCATGCTAATCTAATTAACTCTCAGGTCAGGTTGAGAGTCACTGTGGATTCTTCTATAAAATCATCTCAATTATAAATTAAACTAGGTAAACCAAGGATTTTTTTTTTATGTTGCCCTGTCTCATTAGGTAACTATTTCCCTAGGTATTCCAAAGCACACAGGACACCTGATTGAAACTTTTTATAATAGTTGTCACTTAAACCATTCCAAGTTAACACCAGAAAAAGGGACAGCAACCTGCCTTTGGGATACAATATCAAAATATTCCCTATGAAGAATATAAAGAGTATCTTTATTGTTTCGTAGTACTGCTTTCATCCCCCACACCTTTTTAACTTCAACTAGAATTATCCATTAATGGAATACTGCTTCTTCCATTTTTTTCATTATTTTGTAAGTCCAGAAAGACTAAGAAAACATGCATCTGGGAAATGGTGAGGAAGGCATACAAAGTATGAACACCTATGTTGGGAAGGATGATGCAGGAAGGCCCTGCAGAGATGGTTTATTGGTGAAAGATTTTAAGAATGTAAAACCTGCAGAAGAGATAGAGCTAAAAGCAAGATTTGAGCTATAGAATGTGAAGCAGGAAGACAGTGATTAAGTTATCTGAAGACCAGGCCCCTGATGATTGAACAATACTGCTCCCCAGACAAAGGGATAAGGGGTTGGGCCCTGCCAGGTGATAGGGGAAAAGGTGGGTTTGCCAGGTTTTTAGTATGGTAATATAATAGTTCTCATAGGCTGTATGTAAATTCTGTAGGTTTTGTATCCTGTACTGGTTGGTTGATGCTAACCAGAGTATTCAGCATAGAAGGGAATAAATGGGATTGTAACAGGAAGTTCACCCTCTTAAGACCTCGCTTCAGCCGGTGCTGGTCAGGTTGGCTGTCCCCACGAGCAATAAACCATGTGTCCAAAGAGCTTCCCTGTCTCTGGAAATCTCTCGTCGAACCCCTGATAGCACCCAGCCTTTTCTAATACACCTATCTGGAAATGGGGGTTAATGTCAGATCAATTTTCCACAAGCCACAAAAATAATAAAAGAAAAGTAACTTTTATACTTTAACCATGATAGGAAGAACCTGAACAACAAGTTTATCAGTATTCCACCTTAAATAATTTTGCTTTGATAGATGAGATGACAGATGTAAACAATGGGCTTAATACAACTCTTTTAACCTTTACCACCAGCTAAAGGGTATCATTATTACATCTGAAGGTGTCCCTTATGGTGGCACATTAAGCTATTTTGTATTTGTAGTTGCCTATCATTGATTTGTCCCCAGCCTACCAAAAACAACCCAACCAAACTCAGAGCAAGAGTTCAAGCCCAGTTTAGGCTCTTGCTTAGGAGAATGAATGAAAGCATGGCACCTTAGCACAGGTAGAACCTGAAGCTCACAACACTTGAAAAGTGTTATGCTATTAAAACAGAACAAAGAATTGACTTCCTAGCCTGAAAACGAAGTATATTATCAAGCAGTTTAAAACCAGCTTAAACTAAAATATTATAAATAATTTACTGAAGCCAAATTATACTCATTATGTAGTTGACCCATGGCTAAGCTCTCTAAGCTTTTGTATTGTTGCCGTAACAGCTTAGTTTGGGCTGTATTGACCCAAAAGAATAATTTGTCCCTTGCTATAAAAATCTGACCCTCTGCACTGCAAGAGAAGAAAGAGCAATGGATGCCCACTGTCCTTCCAGGTGACTCATGTTCTGAAAAAAACCCCATTAAGTGAAAGCAGATCCCTGCTAAGAAGGACAGTGCTGAATTAGCGCTTCTCCCCACATGGTTACAACTGCACTTTGTTCCCCGGCAGCAGCGCTGACTTCTGAAGCCAGAGCACAACATGAGACTGCAGCCTCAATGACTAATTTTTCTCTAGGCCAGCTTTCCACTGCCAAAGGTATCTCACAAAAGAAAGCATCATGTACTTGAGGTGAAGACTGACCTCTAAAAATACGCCTCTCTACTTCTGTGAGCAGTAATAAATAATCATTACTGTCCTGTTCCCCTTCTTTGCTCTCTTCTGCTTCATCCCTGCCCCATGTACTTTCAAGTCCCTTGTGAATCCTCAGCCTTAAGATGATGCCACAAAATTAATCTCTGATGCAAAATGCCTAAGGAGGAACTGGATGGAGGCCCAAAACTGGCTTGTTTTTCTTGATGAGCTGATTGTTCTAATTGGAAAACATTTGATTAGCCTATTTCCCATGGATAAGACATGAAACAGAAACATCTCTCTGCCACTTGTACACTAAATCCTACAGTGTTGAAATTAAATGGTTCAGAACTTCCCAACCTGAATAGCTTCAAGCTCTGCAGTAACAATTTCCTTTCAGATAGAAAACAAGTATTAAATTCTCTATTATTTGAGATTAGAAAGATCCAAATCTAGTGTCTTCTCACAAAGAAGCGACAAGATGACTGCAGTTTTCAGAACATGTCCCTTCATTAGTGACCACAGCAGTGAATGTAAAACTGCTGTCTGCCTTCTTACTAAAACCATGAAACTTCTGAGAGGAGCACATGATACCACAAACTATTTATGAGAACACTCTCAACTACAGATGTGCACAAGAACGTCTTCATGGCAATTAGCATTAACTGTTCTGCAGTAAATTAAAAAAAGTTAATAACCCCACAAACCTGGAAACACTAGCAGTTATTAATGGCTAGTGGCCATATATTCTCTTGCTCTTTTCGGTTCAATTTTAATGCTACTTTGTTTTTAAATAAATGCTGAATTTTAGAATAGCCAAATTCATGTTTGGGGTAATATCACAAATGTATTCTAAAAAGCTCCAATGCTGAGCCACAAATGTGTATAATTAGACTTGATAATTACTTAGATTTTCCCCTTGTGGCTTTTTGTACATAGTGGAATATAATTGCTTTAGCATTATAAAAGTAAAGCAGTCTACAAACTTACAAGGCATATGTCTAGTCCGTATTAAAATGAGTGAGAAGATTATCAGACCTTGTTCCTGTGCAGAAATTAAGGACACAGCTATCTAAACCAGGTATGACGGACAAGATGCTGTGAGAAATCCAGAATACTGCATGACTGCTGGACAATTATGCAAAAGATAATGTCCCAAATTTAAAAATAGATAAGATAGCAATAAAAAAAATTTTGGGAGGGGGCAATGTCTTTTGGAATGAACAGTCTTTGATCCACAGAGAAACCAGATGCAGAGCATTACTGAGTATTACAAACATGACTAAAAATGTCTGCAGCATAATACACAAAACGTCCATAATTATGCATGTGAGAATAACATCTATTACATATACACAAACACATATATAAAAGCTTACTGTTAATGTGGGTAGAACTGGCTGGAAGCTGTTCAGAATAGTTTTTCCTCCAAGGTCCTCTGTGTGCCACTTAGCTCACATGGATGGACAGAACACAGTGAGACAGACTGAGTTTCCTGAAGGCAAATATTGACCAACTGCAGCTTTAATTAGTGGAATGGGTAGAAGGGAAGTTAATGATGACTCCCTAGAAGTGTTTTTTAATGAGAGAAGCTAAAAAGTCTTTAAATAAAATACTGACCAATGGCTGTATAAACTGAATTCTGTTGGTCAGGCTCGCCTGCTCTGACTTGTAAAAATGACATCTGCAGAAAATCCTCACAAAAGAAAGTCGTTTTAAAATGAACTTAATTTAGAAAGAGCTCTGCATTCCTTCGATGGTATTCCTGCCTGAAGACTGCTCCAAGACTGGTATTCTATTTATTACTTGTTGCAGATGGGAAATTAAGGCAGGCTTTAGCAAGACTCCTCACTTGGCAGATGCTGCAAATATGGAAGGCGATCATACTGATCTTCCTCTAAAACAGCTATGTTATGCTTACTAATAAAATTAAATTAAATTTAAAATTTAAGTACAATCATCTTTTAACTTGCTAGTTGGAAAAAAAACACTCTATATACAATAGATGCTTCAGGGATTTCTCACTTGTCTGGAAAACAAGCTATGGCTGTTTATATGCAGTTGACATGGAACACTGCAAACCTTCACTGCCAGTTCTTCGGTCACGACGGACAGGGACTTGTCCATCTGACCAAAGGCTCTCTGCCTAAAGAACAACAGGAAACACGACCTTAGTTGTGCTGCTGTTCACTGTAGTCATGCAGCCTGAATAACAAAGGAGATAAATAAATTAGAATAATCTATTAGGCAGTTGGTACTATTAACCTCTTCTTCTACTTCTCGTATCTTCATATGGACTTTGAAATAATATTGTAAATACTAAATCTTTTAGACAGCACTAGGAAATCCATAAGTAAGAGGAAACTAAACTCCAGGAGCTTTACAAGTTCAAAGTCCAAGGTTGTTTTAATTAGTTGAATGTTATCTTTGACGAAATAATGGGGGAGTTTTATTAAAGCATAAGGTGTCAGTCAAATTACTCATCTCATTGTTCAAACATTTTAACTATAACAGAATAAAAACATCAGTATAAGCAGCCAGCTCAAGATCATCTTGAAAGGGGAATGAGAGCTGGTGGGTAGGAAGGTAGCTGCAGCTGCATGTATTGGGAGAGACAGAGGTGAAGAGAGCACAAAAACTGCAAAACAGGCAAGAGTAGGGGAGCAAGAAATAAAACTCAGAAACATGTTGGAACACGAAGAGTTCAAATTTTCTGCAGGAAGTAAAGGAAAATTACAACTGTAAAGTGAATGTCAAGGACAGGAATCAGCAGCTCATCCACAGCTATGTGACAGAGGGACAATAAAAGAAGCATGTCCTGAAGAGTAATCCAGCAACTCCTGACCAACATGAGTAATCCTGATTTACCTAAACACTGCCTTCATTTCTGAGATAAGAGACTGCAAAACCTGATGGCAGTCAACAATTAAAGACGATGGGTAAAGAAAAAAAAGGCCTGTAACTATTCAAATTTCTGTTTTGGTTAAATTTTGGAGTAGCATTAAGATGAGTCATTGTTAGCCTAAGTCTTACATGGACTACAAAGTGACAGGCTACTTAAATGGCCTGAAAGTTGTATTTTTACACCAGGCAAAGACTTTTTTTCAGGTGGTTCACCTGCATTATTGGCTATATCCTTGTCCCAGGCCTCATCTACAGCAAGTGTACAACTAACCACCCCTGTATGTGACTCTTCAAGTTGTGTTCTCCAGATTGTCTCTCTTCTCTGTCAAGTTTCAAGATCTACCAGCTTCCTTCTCTGGGCACTTATCCTATGATGTTCATGCCCCCTGTATCTTTCCCCACCCAAAGCAGAGCTCTCCGGTATCTGCCATGTGCAGAGGAACTGGGCACACCTTATTTCCATTTCCTCCCTTCACAGCTGCCCCAAGATAAAGCACTCATCTCCACGCTCTGGTGGAGAGGAGCTGGGCTACAGCCACAGAACTGCTCTGGACTTTGGCCTGCCACACCAACCAGCACAGCACTCCCGTGCCTCTTGGCCTGCATTTTCACTGCAGACACTCAGGGCCAGGATTGCCCTCCTGGGTCTTTTTCTGTACAGATATTAGCACCACAGGACCTTAATACTGCCTTATACTCCTACTGAACATGAGGGAACACTTCTTTTACAGCATGACCCCAAACAGTGGCACAGCTTGCCCACGGAGGTGGTGGAGTCTTCCATCCTTGGAGATACTCAGAAGCTGACTGGAGGTGGTTCCAAGCAACCAGCTGCAGGTGGTCCTGCTAGAGCAGGGGGGTTGGCCCAGATGGCCTCCAATGCCAGCCATTCTGTGATACACTTCTGCAGTTTTTAAGTCATGCTAATACTATACAGGGTGAGGATTAACAAATAACTCTAACCACTTGCTTCATTAAAAAAAAAAAAAGAAACTTCCAGGAGTGCTGGGTCTCTGCTAGACAAGTGATAAAGCTACACACATCCTTTACTTCCTTTGCTTTGGAGTTTCATGATTCTTCTGCCTTCTCCCCAATCCCTACCATGAAAACTTCAACAAAACCTATAACATTTGGAAAATGTCTTGCCTCTAAATGTCTGGATGCTTGGGGCAGAAATCGGGTTTATTAAGAAAATATATTAATGTTGCTGAATTTATCTATGTATTTTCATAAACTGGAATGACAGAAATTTGTTCTGCATTCCACACTTAGTTTTCTCACATATTTAAATAAAAGAGAAGAGTTCTGGTGCAAGTTTGCAAGTTATAGACCAAAACATGCAGGTGGAAAGCTTGCACAGGTATCTGGCAAGAGGGATTAATTTTTTAAACAAAACCCCTCAAACCTAAGAAGTCATATGGGACATTCTTCAGAATGTCTTTTGCTTTCAGAAAACAAAATCACCACACCCTTTATAATTACAGCATACCAAACATGGCATTTCATTAAACTGTCCAATTTTGAAAAATGCTTCATTTTTAAACATCGCCGAAATAAACCCTTTACCCACCTGCACTTTTTGACTTACAACTGACTTACGTTCTACCATATTTACAAAAACTACACTAAATCAATCTATAACTTTAAAGAAGTATTTCTTTCATCTTTATCCTGAATTAGATCAGTGTTTGAAAACAGGAACTTAAAAGGTTCCTATTCCATTTAAAATGGATCAATACTAAATTATCTCTTTGACCTTGACTGTTCCAGTCCCTGTTTCTCCCTTACCCTGCTCACTTCTTATATCTGAAATTCCTTTTTTCCTATGACTGCCTGATACTCAGACATCAGTATGATGGAACGCTATGTGAATTTAACCTAGATTTCTCTCAAGGCTATTTTCCCAAGTGGCGCTGGCTCTTTCACCCAAGAGATCTCATTAGCATGCACATATGCACCACTGAGCCTCGGAATTTAATAACTCTATTCCCAGTTCAGCCACAGATGGTATGTCATCTCAAGCAAGCTACAAAGGCTGTGTCTCGGTTTCTCTCAAAAGCAGAATCCAGCATCACAAAACCCACTTGTGAGGTCTGTAGTCCTGCTTCAAAGGAGGGTAGACTCTGAAGCCTGTCTAGGTTGCTCAGGGCTCTTGACCAGTCAAGGTTTGAAAACTGCTAAGACTGACACTTCAAAGCTTCTCCCAGTAATTTCCTCAGCAGCATTCTGTTCTCTGCCAGACTGAAAAATATTTTGCTTCTATCAGTTAGAAGCTCTCTTTTTAAAATCTGTGACCACTGTCTCTTCAGTCACCTCCCCAGGCACTGGGAGGCTGCTGTGAAGTCCTTCCTGCAGCAGTTTCATCTCTGGGTTGAACAAGCCCGAGTCTCTTGGCCACTCCTCACAGGGCGTAACCTCCAGCCTCTGACTGTTGTGGTGGCCCCTGCTGGAATCACACCAGTTTGTTTCTGTCTTTTTTTAGATCAGAGAGCTCTCAGCCTTAAGTGATGCCAGTGACTAGTGTCCAGCCGACTGTCCACCAGAAGCCCTGCGTCTTTTTCAAGCAGAGCAGCTTCCCAGCCAGGTGGTGCCCTGTGTATCCTCATGGCTGGGATGAGTCTGCTCCAGGTATAGGACTTGGCATTTGCTATTTCTGAAACTCATGAGGTTTTGTTCAGCCCGTCACTGTAGCCTGTTGAGGCTCTTGTGAATGGCAGCCCTGTCCTCAAACACATACACTCTGCTAATACATGTATTAGTGAATTAGAATGCATAGTACCTGAGCAGCAGGCACAGTTCTCTGAGTGGAAAACATTCTATATGCAAATATAGAATAGCATTTAATTGTAGCAGTTATGAGTATCAGCACAGGAGAGCTGACCTTGGAAGGCTGACGTTTAATTATGCCCTTCTTCTAGACAAAACTGTTGCAACAAACCAAAGGGCTTCAGTGCAATTATCCTATTCAAAGTCTGAAGTGGAGCACACACTCCAGTGCCCAGCACCTGGCAGCACCGCACCCTGCAGCATCACAGACCTGGCCAGTGTTCAAACACCTCACCAAGAGCTTCTCAAAACTGCAAACCTCAGGCAAGACAGCTCACTGCACTGTGCAGCAGCCTCGAGTCGTGTTTGGCCTCACAACCCTGCAAAGGCTGCTGCATTTTCCAATGTGCAAATGCAAAGGTTTTCTGTTTCTGTGTAGGCTTTATCTTTTAGAATAAATAAATTAATTAATTAACAGGCCTTGGTGATTCAGCAACTATGTGAGATCCACCCCAGAGATCACTGACCCCTCCCAGTTATGATCTCCCCAGTGTGCTCTTTTTTCACAGTCATTCCACCATCTCATTCTACCCACAAAAGAGCAGAAAGCTGCCATCAAAGCAGGAGTTTGCTGAACACTAGGACAAAGACAACCACAAATTAACCAAGGACTTTCATTCAAGGAACTCTACTCTTAAAATGCCTGTGGGTTTTATTTTTATGTGTATATATTTATATGAAATTATATGTATTGCATACTTAATAATATATAAACTTTAGAAAACTTTAGAAAAATATTTGTGTGTACACACACACACACACACTGACACTACATGGAAAGGACAAACAAGATACCAATTTATTTTTTTCCAGGATCTCTGTAATAACTGTTGAGCAAATACTACTTTGGCATTTTGTCATGATGAATTTTGTACAGCTGTTGCACAGAGGACCCTTGCTTGTAGATGACACATGGATCACTCAGGAAGGACCTAGTTCTTTTCTGTATGTCCACTGTGGCCCAAACCCTACCTAGGTCACATGATGTCTGCCACAAAACAGTTTCTGACTTCATTGCAGAGCTCAATCTTATTAATTATCTCATTCCTTTGGTTTACCACATCTGGAAAATTAGGACAGATATCCGAATTTTATAAATTTGCATGCTTTTCATCTGTAGATTCAAAGTAATTTCCACAGAGGATAAAAAGCAGTACATAAATAGCAAGAAAATGGATGTTGTATTATTCATACTGATCAGGAGACTAAAAGCAGATAATGCTAACCTTTGTCAATCATAGCATAAGGGGAGGATGGGGAGGAAAAAATAGGGAAAAAAAAGGAGTCTGTGCAATAAACAACAAAACACATAATTATTTATCCCAGCTGTAGTTACATTTTAAAAATGTCATGATGTTTTTGGAAGTACAGAATAAAGAACATTTAAAATTACTAGGACTTAAAAATGCAGTATTTGCTTTTGAAGTTATTTCCTAAGAGTCACAGACAGGACTATTTTCTTTTTATGAAGAGCTATCTGATGCCTGTACCTACTGGCTACTGGATAAAAAATACATATAAAGCTGACAACTACTCCAAAATCACAACTGCAGAACAGTTGACTGAAAACATTACTGAGGTAAGTATGCTTACCATTCTAATGTATCCCCCAAAGGACTACTAGTATCAACATTTACTAAATGTTGGTAAGAAAAAGAAAAAAAAGGGGGAAAAAACGACATAAATAACAAAGAAAATAGATTTGAAAATAGAAAATAGTCTATAAAAACACAACTGTTAGGTTACATTTGCAACTGCAAACATTCCATTAAAATACTTAACACAATAAAAATGTATATACACGTTATATTTTGAAATTAAACTTTTCTTGAAAAAGATGTTCACATGTTGGATTAAATATTCATTATAACAGAATGAGTCGAAACCATTTCCCTTGAAAATACTGCTGATTCCAAGAAAATTTTCTTTCAAATGATTTTCACAGGAAAGCTCAGCATTTCATTTTGATCCACATCTTCAGAAATTAACTAATTTAAATTGATCTCTCCCACTGAACAGAACTTTCATTTTAACAGCCTCTGTTTAAGTGGTATTTTTCATACTACTATGCAATGTTAATATCTAAACTGGTTTCTTGAAGCTTATCAAAAAGAGTATTGCAGCACAGAAAGACAAGAGTGAACATAAGAGAAGTACTTCTGGCATTTACTGTGAAGATACATTACAGTGCAGGATAGTTTTTCTAGATACTGCACTAAATAAAGCATCATTTAATTACTGACTTTTCCATATGATGATATTAAGGGGGAAAAAAGTTCTCCAAATACATTTTTAGGGCAAGGGGTCTCAGCCAAGTGAAAGTTTGGGAAACTGAAGAGAAACTGGTTAGAACTGCAGAAAGCATTGATGTTCTCTAGTCATCCCTACACTGAGCTCACACGAGCTGTATGGTACAGCCATCAGCTCTTGCTCCGTCAGCCAAAAACGTGAATGATACCGACAACTGGCAAAGGAGTTATCACAAAGGTCTGTCAGAATACATCCTGTTTGAAACAATTAATGTAATTCTTCTGGGAAATGGCTCTATTTGTCAACCAAAGCTCTGTATTTGTTATTCAGGTCAGGAAGTTATGGGAGACAGAAAAGGAAGTGAGATACAGAGCACTGACAGAACTCCTCTGTCCCATAGGTTCATGTCCATTGCTGGGGGATGACACAAGCTCCTCCAGATCACATTTTGAACTTTGTCATTCCAAATCCCTAAACTCACTTAAAAATAGCCAGAGATTGTCAGAGGAGTACCACAAACTTTTAGAGATCTTGGATTTCTAGTATTGTCTCAATTGCTGGCAGCCTTTAAGGAATAGCTTTAGGAGACAAAAGTCTCAAGACCACAGTTACCTTGTTTTCAGGAAGCTGCATTACTTAACCAGTAGCATAAATTCATAATGTAAAAGGATGCAGGGGAAGATTTCAGCCACAAGGCTTCTTTTCTTGTCAGAAATCCCTCATTAACAACGCAAATTTTGTTCAATAAAACTCAATTCACCCTAATTCATAGTTTTGGGTACCCATTAAGTCAAATAAAATAACAGAATGAGCCCTGGGTACTTTTTGTGCCTGAAACTGGCGAGATTTCATCTATGGTTTGGTGGATTTTCATTAAAATTTTACCATCATCGGGGAGAAGGGGGAGAGAATTTACTTTGTTATGATTTTTTACTTCTGGTCCTCTTTTAAATAATCATGTCTTGATCTCAACAATGCTCTGACAGATAGCAGAAGCTGGCTGGTTTAATGACCTAGTTGCATCACAGAAAACAGAGGAAAATACAAAGACTGCTCTTTCCCCAGTGGCATCTGGTATAAGGCCTATAGAAACTTGGCTGCATAAAGCCTATAAAGGGAATATGGAAATTCCTGGAAGAAAAATGAAAGGAAAAACAAACATAACAATCCTAAACCACCCAGTACAGAGACGTTCCATAAAGTGGGACAATCTACTTTCCTGACAGCAAAATAATAAGAAAACTACTATTTTTAGTGGATACAGTAACTTATATACATATATGTATATGTAAAAAACCTGTAAAGTTAACACCTTTATTTCAGAAACATGTAACACCAATTACACAAAATCTGAGGGTTTTTCTACACAACAAAATAGTGCTCATTAGTTGTTGTGCAACAGTATTTCCTAGGTGGATCCCTTCACTCTGTCTTAAAAATGTCTATTTTAGTATGCTTTAGGCAAGATTCAGCTAAAGTGAAAAAAGAAGGTTAATTTTAAAGGTCAGAGCAATAATGTTCTTATAAGGAATAAATGCAGAAAACTGCTGCTTTTAAAATTCTTAACATTTACACTTTCACACTGAACTGTCTGCACATGCAGTGTTCCAGTGATCAGCTACAATACGTGTGTGAATCCACAGCTTCTGTGCACAAAGCTGGATGTGGTAAAGATGTACCGTGCTGAGCACCGCAAAAAAAAAAAAATAGTTTTAAAAGGTTGCCACTGAACCTGGCAGAAGGAAGTAACAGCCCAAGTCACTGAGGGCACGAAGATTTTTGGGAGGGCTTAGTCTACTGAATGGCCTTTATAAAATGTCTGAAGACTTCAGCTGTGCTCAGAACCATCTTTGGCTCTCCAAAGATCTATTGTAGGGAGAAATGTTAAAATACCGCACATTGTTTGTTTGTTGGGAAACTGGGTCATAAAACACCCTACTGTAAAGACAATGAGCAAAATGGAAAATGAAATGTGGCCTATGACCCTTCACTATGAGTATTCTGTATTTTGGCCAAGAATTATGGCCTAGAAGTACCATCCCAACCACAGAAACAGAGCTGTAATGGCTGCCTACAGTAATTATGGAGACACTTTCACTACATGCCATAATACTGAGCAGTGATTTATGCAGAGACAGGATTAGCACTCTAGATTTTGCAATTCCTTTTTAAGTAACATACTCCAAAGCATAAGACCACTGCCTTCTGCAAAACCTTTTTTTTAAGATGTTGTTTCCATGACACATCCCCTACTCTTCTTGCCTCTTCCTGTCTTACCTTTCCTGATTAATTTCCGATTAGTTACTGGGCAATTTTCGGCAAGACCAGAGTATTTCTATGCTGTATCATCAGCATATTTTAGCTGCAAATGCTCTTTGCTGAGTCCTTGGAAGATTATGTATCTGAGAGTAATCCTGCAATGGCAGAATGGCAGTCTTCAAGGCACTGTGCTGGGAAAAGCAGCAGAATGAAACTGTCAAAGAATTAGCCCAAAGCTTGTTCCATGAATTTTTATTTTCTCGACATTTCCAAGTATTTGGCTTTATTCACTAATCTCAACTAGTTTACTAATATCTCTAGCTCAATTATTTTGAAGTTCTTGGTAATAAAATGTGATAGTGCAATTCTGTTGAGCCTCTTCTTAGGGTTTTCCCTTTACTTCAACTCAGAATGCCTCCCAGGACTTTGTTCATAAAAGAAAGTTTCATAAAATGTTGTAATACTTTTCATGTTTACACTTGCGATCCAGATATATTTATTTTCCTACAGAAACAATGTAGGAGAAGGGAAAACAAATGTCCCATATATGCTGTTTTGGAGATGTGACCTTTTTCAATCTACCAGAATTCTTTCTTCCAATATACATTCCCACACTGCCTTCAAACCTTACTTGAAGCTAAGGGTTTTCCAGCAGCGACGTGATATGAATAATGCATTTGTCAGATGTGGTTTTATTTTCTCCCCTTTCTTCCAAAGAGCTGCATAGGCAATTGAAGTTGTGGAAGGGTGGAGGAGGATCTGTTTCTAATGCACTTGTATTCGAGAAGGCAAAGTTCAAAGAGTGGATCTTGCACTTACCTCAAAGGTATCAAGTTTTACAAGGGCGCTTCCTTCCTTTCCACCTGCCCCCCCACTCCAAGATCTGAGAATAAGCTCCCAGACTTGAAGAATCACAATACCTCTAGAGCTACATGGCATTGTTTGCTTCACCATTGTTAATCCTGCATGGATTGCACAGCCTGTTCTACAAAAACTACAGACAACACTACTGTACCAGATCTGCTTTTATTGATGCTTTAAAACACAAAAGTTAAAAAAAAGCTTACTCGAGAATTTTGCACACCGTTAGGTGCAGGTCTGCAGTTCTGCAGACAAAAGATGGAAATGTGTCAAGGAGAATGTCAAAGACTCATCCTTCAAGAGCGCTCATTTGTTTTTGGAATTTTCATCTGTACTGAGCATCCCCTCCCCAGCAAGCTATTTTAGGAGTGTTTCAAGCTTTGTTCAGGCGTGTTCATCCCCTGACAGCAGTGCAAGAACTTTTAAGCAGCTACTGTGAGAACAGACCGCCTTTTGACCTGGTTAATACATGTTTACAAGTCTCATTTCTAGGCAAGGAAAGCAAAGTTAAGGCAGATCTTGTATGTCATCCTCAGCTGCTAGAATTTACAGCTCCACATTAAGGAAATCATAGTCAAATGACATGCTTCCGTCAGTATCTGGACTGGGTCGGGAGGATTTGTTCCCCAGTGTACAATTAGCCAGATGTATTTTGTTTGTTTAGCAGCAGAAAAACAAGCCCAATTTGGTAGGCTATCTGGAAACAAACATCATCCAGGGCAGGTCTGGATTCCAAGGTAATAAGAAAAACCCATTTTCTGGAACATGCAGCTTGTGTCTTGCTTATGTGCTTGGTGTCAAACTGACCATCAAACCTGGGGTCAGGAAGGAATTCTACAGCTTACCCTGGGCTCAGGGAAGCCACTACTTCCTAGAGAATAGCACTCCTCCAGGAACACCGAGCACCTAATGGATTTCGTTTAATTGCAGGTAATCTGAGTAACGATACTGTCTCATCTGTTTGTGGCATACTATTCCAGAGACTTTAACACTCTGGTCAGAGTTTTATGTGAAAGCACAGTATGCTCAGCAGAAGTGTGAAATTTAACCACTTGCTGTATCAGGGAGATGTCACTAGAAGCACCTTTCTGGTTCCCCTCGGCTGTGAAACGACAGCAGATTCTGTAGGTGAAGAACCTGGCCCCATCAAAATCACAGCAAAATTTGCACCAAGGCACAACTTCACGCTACAAACTGAACAGGTACTGTCCTCCTAGGCAGAAATTCACCACAAACATTTAGGAAATTAATAAACACTATGACTTTTGAAGAGCCAATCTGGTAACTCAGAGGCCTGATCCACAAGAGACTGTGAAAGCAAATGAAAACAGCAAGACACTGTTTATGGGCAGCTGGCCATTTTTCAAGTTTTAATCCCTTTTGAAAGAGCTTAGAGCAAATTACACTACTCCGAATTAAAAACTGGTTTTGATTACGGGAGCATAGAAATTGCAACCAAAAACCTTTATATTCTCGGCAGTTCTGCACTTCAAAAACTTTAAAAGCCGCTGGTATTTTTTCTTCGTGGCTGTTTGCAGAGGGGAGGCGACAGCAGCGCCTGGAGTTCGGGTGCTGTTTTGGGGCGGGGGGGGGCAGCTCTTTGTTCCTTTATTTAAGCCAGCCCAAGTTGCGAGGCGAAGTTCTCCGCACCACACAACCACCAGGCTCTGCGAACGCGCTGCGGCACCAGCGCCGCCGAAGCCCCAACTTCACCCTCCAAGCGCTCCCTTGCCCTGGAGCATCCGGGCTCCGGGAGCTCGCCAGCAGCCGGCCAGGCCCCGCCGGGGGGATGGCAGCGGGGGGAACAGCAGCAGGCACGACCCGCCCTCTCCACACAAGCCAGCTCCCACCGCCGGCCCGACACAGCCAGGGGGCTGCGGGGGCGGGCGCGCAGCCGGCCCCCAAAGCCGAGGCGGCCGCGCTCCACGCGCTGTAGCGGCTAACAAAAAAACCCTCCGAAACAAAACCCCGGCAAAACCCCCAACCAAACAAACAGAAAAACGGAACCACCACAGAGATCCCCGGACTCGGGAGAAGCGGAGCCGAGAAGCTCGCCCTGTCAGCCATTTTAGAAGCGTGAGGCGATGGGGCGGCGGGGCGCACCGCTGCGCAGCCTTCCCCCGGCCCGCCCGGGGCCATCGCCGCGGGCAAGGGGCGCACAAAGCCCGGCAGCGGCCCCGCCGCGCTCCCCTCCCCGGGCAGCCCCGCCGAGCGCAGCGGAGCACAGCGGAGCGCCCGGCGGCTCTCACCTTGGCGTCCGGCGGCAGGATCAGCACCTGGCTGTTCTCCTCCTCCTTCTTCGCCGCCTCCTTCTGCGCCAACGCGGAGTTGAACGACACCTTCACCATGGCCGGTCCTCAGCGCCCCGCACGCAGGAGAACGAGGACGAGAAACAGCCCGGACCGGCAGAGCTTCGCGGGCTGTCCCCTACCTTGCCACCCCCCCCGCTGCTGCCTCGCCGCCGCTGCCGCCCCCGTCCCCTTGTCAGGCGGCTGAGGAGGAGGAGGAGGAGGAGAGGAGGAGGAGGCGGTGCCTGACAGGGCGGGCGGAAAGAGGGGAGGTGGTGGCAGCAGGGCCTCGCCCTCCGCCCACTGCCTGGCCCGGCGCGGCCGGGCGGGGGGCTCTGGCCGGGCTGGTGGCAGCTCCGGGCTCGGTCGCCGAGGGGCCGCTGCTCAATCGGTGCCTGGCTGTGCCTCGGGCGGTGTCGCTCTGACCTCGGGGCAGAGACCCTCGGGGGCCCGGCCCCCCCAGCCGCGGGCTTGGCTCCTGCGCATGGAGGAGCCCCGGGCTGAGGCGCCGCTGGCGCTGCGCTTCCCGGGGGCACGGCTGGCACAAGCGGTTCGGCTCACCCCGGGCAGTGCCGGCATTTCCCATGTTGCCATTTTAATTTGGGGCGTTTTGCGAAAAGAAAATGTTTGGGCCCAATGCTTGTGAAGAAAATCCCCAAAATGCTATATAGGCAGCGTGGAGGTGAAATCCACCAGCTGGGGAAGGATACGAAGAGTACCGGGGAAGGTGGAGGTGTGACCTTCCCCTTTCCGGTGCAGTGGGGTAAGAACTCAGTGAACTCAGCACACCATCCCAGCAGGGTGCTCTCCAGTAAAACTCTGTGATGAATATATTTGAATTTGCACTGGGGATATGGTTGTGGTCTGCTCCAAGAAGTTAATTTTGGTGACTCATCTGGGAAGAGTTGATTTCCTGGCTAGAGCTTGGCAGTGTAGTGCTTCTGTCACTCTCTATGAGACACCAGGCAAGCAAAATGCAGTCCTTCAATTCAGCGGGTGCTCTGCTGCTGACTTAGTCAAAATCTGGTCTTTCTCCGTAGAGCATTAGGTGGCACCAGGACTGAATTGTCCTTACCTTTCTACATCAGCATCCTTTAAAATTGTTGACCTAAAATGACTAACAAAAAAGCTAACTTAACCTGCTTCATCCCATCATCCTAAAGTATTTAAAGATCTACAGTTATTTTATGGATTTTTTCCTAATGAAGATATAAAATTCACAAAGCAAATCACAGTAATTTTATATGCTCTCAAGATAAAACAGCTGATGGCACAGCTTGCACCCAAGCATGTAAATTGCCCAGATATTTCAAGAATTCAATCTAACTACCTTAAAATTCAACAGAGGTTAACTGAAGTATTTGCAGATGCTTCACTGAAGTAGAAAACGTCGTGGACTCTAAGGAAGACAAAATACAGAGATTTCCCTAGGCAATTTCTGACCATATTTGGTATGACCCTGGAGATTTTACTTCAGTAGGAACTTCCATTAAAAGTATTTGAGCATTCTTCATGAAAACAATAAAGTTCTTTAATAAAGCTATCATAAGCTACAGTTTCCCAGGCTACTACTATGGATTTTTAATTATTTTTCTTACAAGTGGGACTTCATTGTCTCACTCCCAGATTGAGAAAAGCACCAGGTGACACCTCTGCTCCCATTTCAAAGGGAATCTGTGCAGGCACACTGTGTATTCAGGACAATATTTAGCATGCAAAGGCTGTAGTTTAGAGTTTTGCTTTGCTTTGTTCCCCTTAATGACATCTTCAGATATTCCTCACAGGGAGATGGGTGTGCAAAAGACAGTCAAGGCTAAGGCATGGCATCTTATTATCTGTGTCAAAGTACATCTAACTCTTCCCCCAGGCAGCATACACTCTTATCTTTCCAGATCAAATATACCCTGTCTGCTCTTGAATCATGTTTACAAACCATGGCGGCTGACTGCAGCCGGATTAGAGCAGCACCCTTATGTGCTGCCAATTCTGACCTTTTTATTAGTGAGAATTTAGGATATTAGGATTATTTCTATTAGAGACCAAAGTAAGGGTAAAGCTTGAGATCCTCCCAACTTACTTCCTGGCTGTACTTTGCTTCTATGTGCTTTCAGGCTGTCGTTTAGTGGGCAGCTGAGCTGTAGGATGGCTCCATTCCTCCAAATGGAAATCTTGCCTCATTTCTTCCTTCTCTTGTCCTTCATCATCATACATCCCTCCTTTCACCAGCAGTTCCACCCAGTGCCTGTGCTAGATGTATGACCCACGCATATCTATGCTTTTCTGCATTAGTTTTCTGCTGGGTTGGTCAGTTATGTCAGTTCAGAGAGATAAGGACCAGCACCAGCATGAGCAGTCGGCCTGCGAGACTAAGAGCGAGGAAGAAAGGGGAATAGATTCAGGTAGTAAATCAGCCCATTACATCTCTCAAAATGACAGCATTGCTTTTTCTCAGACAAGTAGGTTTATATCTAGGTAACTTTCTCATTCTCTCTCATGTTTCTGCCTCTTTTCTTTCACATACAAGTCTTTATTTCCTTCAGTCCCCTGCCTCATTCACGTATCGGATATTGGGACCCCTGCCAGGAACAGATGACCTACACTGTTTAGGTCTGGCTGTGTCCTTGGGCACACGCTTTCCATTGTTTCAGCTGACACTAAAAAGGGCCCAACTCATTGATTCCTTGTTTACCCTGAGTGGAAAATGGCTATTACATCTATCAGAACTGGAAGCTGCTTTCTCTTTCTGATGTCCCTCATAAAATGTCACAATGCTTCAAGCGGTACCTCTGCTTATGCAACTACAATTCAAAATCACCCTACTTGGTATCTGACACCAGAGTTATTAATTTCTAATGCCTGTAGTAGACATCTGTAGATTCAAACATGTAAAACTGGGGGTATGGGGGGCTGGTGTTAAATATTGATATTGTCTGCCAACAAAGGACACTGTTCTGAAGTGAAGAGAATGTAGTTGTTTAATTTAGAGTTTCTTTTATAAAGCTTTTAAATGCAAGTGAAAATGGAAAGGTCCATATCATGTCATGGTATTTTTTAATTGTTTCTGCTACTCCTTGTTTCTTGTTAACTGCATAGCACTGTGATATGGTGTGTCTTACTTTTCCCTCTTTTAAACCTTAAACTCTTCCCAATTTTATGTCTCTCTCTATATATCCATTTATCTATCTCTGTCTAAATATGCATATCATTCTCATTTCTTGGGGGAGAGAGGAGACAAGCAGAAGTTAGTCCTGTGACAGACATTTATTCAGCTTGCTTTCTTAGCCAGAAGTTCAAATCCATTTGCACTGTTTCAAGGCTTTTCACACCGTGGCTGGCTCTTCCTCTCTGCCTTATTCTCCCTTCCACTTCCCCGTCTTCTCTGCACAGCCCCTTCAGCTTCATCTGAGAGAAGTCTCATCTACCAGATACTTACCCAAATGGCCCACAACAAACGTGCTGTCACAGTGTCCCTTTTGTGCAATCCATGAGTTAATTCACAAGGACTTGTACTTAATCCTAGATACATTAGAACACAGGTAAGACTACTAGCTTTGTTCGTATAATTCCAGTGACAAAATGGGAGTGCCATTTTTATCAGCGAAATGAGGATTTTTTTTTTTCATTTCTTAATGTGTTGATATGGGAATTCTTTTCCAGATTGTTTGTTTTTGTTAGATGGGGGAATATGGCCATGGCAGAATTTTTTTAGCTTTGTCATGAGGTAAATCTGGTACACCCGCAAGTCTATCTTTTCTTTAACAACTCAAAACAAAAAGAACAACCTAAATTCCTGAAGGCTAAAGCAGAAAGGAAAAGATGGCACTTACTATTTTAAACAGAATAGGATAAGAAACAGAACATACCAAAAGCCACATGAGCAAGTCTGTTTCTCAGCCTCTATATTCTTCTAAATATGCCAGAGCCTGCTGAAGTTGGCAAACCAAATGGTGCATAAATCTTTGCCATTCTTTAGCTTGCAGATGATTGGGGTTGCAGATTGTTGGTGTTTTCACAGAATTTTGGACCCGACATTTACAGCTGAATCTCCAATTTTTATTAATCTCCAGGCAATACTGTAACCTGAATCTTAGAAATAACATAATTTTCACAATCTATCTAAAATGCAGCCACCACAACAAAGCATGAAATAAGCCTGACAAATCTATTTCAACTTGGCTTGTGCCTCCCGGCACCTCAATCATCCCTGCTGTGAATAAAGCCCTTTAGAGTGAGTAAGCTGTACCACAGCAATGAATTATGCCTTAATCCAGCAAGCTGCTTTGCATGGCCGGCTTCTGCACCCACGTGGAGCCCTGGGGTCCACCAAGATGCAGCAGCTTGCCTGACTGCGTCTGCAGTTTGTCTGGTGTGAAATTGCCATATGCAATATGCAGAAATGTCCCTGTGTGTACAGTACCCAATTGCATGCTCTTAATTTCAAAGAATTGTTTGCAACATGAACCAGAACCTTCCTTGTCTGAAGGCAGTGGAAGGGCTCTCATGCTCTTCCCTTGAAGCTGATCCCGTCAGTCTTAACTGGTGTCATCTATTAAATGCCAGGCAACAGACAAGAAACCTTTTGAATTTATCAACACTTTATTTGCTTGTTAAGCATCATGATTTGGCCAGTATTGAAGACTCAAATTAAAGACCATTGCTGCCCTAGGGACTTTATAATCTAAATCAGATAGAGAAAGAAAAAATTCTCAGGGAAGCTAAGGACATGGAATAACTTTGAAGGCTTCACTCTCTTTTCCCTTAAGCTCTTTTTCTTCTCTCATTTCCGTTCACAGAAATAAAAATTGTGTGTAAGCCCTTGTCCTCTGGTATTCTAGCAGCTGCTTCCTTCTCCTTACCAGCTCATCAAATACATTAAACACATGCTGCAAATATATTTTGTCTTTTAGGCTTTATTGAAGTGATCCTATTGCTGCTGTCCTATAGGACACCAGGTTTAGGAAATAAAAGACAAATCCAGCTTGGTCCATTACAGTGTATCCTAGAAGACAATGTCATAGTCTCAAATTTCTGTTCAGGCCCCAGGGATTTTTCTGTACCTGTCTTTTTGTCTCCTTTTCTGCTGCATCAAATGCAAACTTCCTCACTTGGCCTTCCAGGCCTTCCCTGGCTGGCACGTGGCCCTGTCCATATTGGCTGTTAGTTCTTGTGGCAGGTCCTACACTTCACTACTGGTGCAAACCTTTCCTTTCTTTGACCTTGGCTCATCCATACAAGGAAGTAGCTGTCCTGTACATCAAAGCCCACAGCACTGCTAAATCTATGTGTTCACAGCCCAACAGAAGAGCCACATCTGTGGCAGCTGGGTCACCACAGATTTGTGAAGTTGCCCTTGTCTCATACTTCCCAGCCAGATCACCAGGATCACACATGCGTTTAATGCTATGTAGCATTGCTCTCCCTTGGGCAAACAGTAGCTTCACAGGGGAGAACATGAAGCTAAACCCAAAGTCTCAAGTCTGCTGGATGGACTCACTCTTTTACTAAGTAGCAAACCTGTTTATTATCTGCCATGTCCCAAGTTGGACATGCAGAATACTTCATTTACCACAGAGGTGCTCAGCATCAAGTCAAGGGACACCATGCAAAACTTTAAGTGGATTGAACAAAAGCAGTTTCAGCAAGGAATTTACTGACACATCCTTCTGAGACATCCTACTTTGTTGAATGACACTCACATTCAGAGCTACATATGTGCCTGGTCACAAGACAGGCAAAACATTGCATTTCTGCAAAAGTCCACTTCTCTCTTCCCATCCAGCCTTGATCGCAGGCAGAGATTTAGAAAACAGGATTGCATCAAAGTGAGGAGTAGCATGTGCTTGAAATGCTGCCACATTTCCACCCAGCCTATGGCATGGGTCTCATTACACAGTAGATGTGGCTTTTCTTCTTTCTCTTTCCTCTCTCTTCTCTCTATCCAATGACTTTTTTGATCATTTGGACAGATTAGGGCAACCAACAGCCAGTTCAAGTGTTGGACACAGCCATGTCAAACGTAGGCACTGAATCTGCTAATGCTGTAGCTCAGTTAAAAATTTCCAAACTTCCTGCCCCCCACATCTCTCTCACAGGAAGACTTTCTCCATAAACATCAGCTTATCATTATACACTGTCCCTCAAGTACTTCATTACACTCCTAAAAACTATCCTTTTTGGAGAAAAGCTGACAACAGTGAGGAGCTGCCATGCAGGTCTGTCGGGATGCCTTAGTTTTTGTCCTATCTTGATTTGTCTATTTTGGTCTGTTGTCTTTGATTTTAAACTTAACTACTTGGTCCCAAGAGGTAGAGACCTTGTGTCCTGTGTCTGCACAGCACACAGAGCTACGGTGTCCTGTGTCCATTGTTTCAGGTTTCTAAAAATGGTTGCACTGATTGATCCTAATTGCTCTTCTCCATTTCTAATGGTTTATCATATTTTTTTGTAATCCTACTCTCCCTGCTTGAGTATGAAATTATACTCAGAGCAGTAAAATCTGCAGGGGTGGAGAACAAAAAACTATTTCCTTTACTTCTCATTAATTTTTGGGACTACAGTGTGTTTCCTCAAGGGCTTCTACAGAGGACTTTGGTGTCCCAAGTCTATGCAAGTGCTATACCCACTGTATACACTGTATGCAGTGTATACTGTGCTATGCACTGTAACAGGCCATTCAAACTTACCACTCCCAAGATTTTCTGCTGCTTCACCCCAAAATGGGCAGCCTCTGTCTGTAGCACTGGCAGTAGAAGTTCCCAGCCAGGTCTGCCTTTCCTGTAGCTGTTCCCAAACACAAGATAGACAGCTTGAGATAATGAGAGCATAGTCTTGCTCCAGTGATGGTGCTTCCAGCAGGCAGACATGAACCTGTCAGATGAAGTCAGCTATAACCACAGTGCTAAAAAAAGTTCCTGTGCTGCTATTTGGTAGCTGCTGGTGGAGAGAAAGCTGTCTGAAGTTGTGCAGTTCTGCATGTGCTTTAGTAAGAATGCAAGTATATATCCAAACTGAAAGTGTCAGGTTAGAAAAATATACAAACTGTTATGTAACAATAATGCAAAAGAATCTTGGAAAGATACTAATGCCTCTATGTTTCCAGAGAGACAAAAATGGGACATACACGAGGTATGGGTGGACAGGCCATATGTACAGGGTCACAGTTTTGTGGAGAAATGAGAAATTGCTCCCTGTAAACTGTCTCTTCAGCCTCTGTTCATTCTGTTGTTGCATGAAGGCACTCCCAAAGTGCTGGACAGACTGAACACAATTTGCCATCACTCATTAAAAATTGCTGTCCAGGCCATGAGGATGTGCTGCCGTAGCAGAGCATATCCTCAGTCACTGCTCTCTGAAGTGACACATGGCCCCCTGGAGGAGACGGACAGCCAGGAGGCAAGTACACGTCTGTGGTGGCTATAGAAGTGTCAAGGGTTAATGTTCCCACATGAGAGCCTGCCTGGCAACTCTTTCCACCCCAGTGGCTGAAGAGTCCTTTGAGGACAGCAGGTTCCTGTCTTCAGTCTCCTTAAGGCAATGTGGGGGAATTTATGCAAAGGCACTCCAGAGGAACTGATTCCTGAACACCCAGCTTAACTTGAATCCTCATTTATCTTGCCTCACCCTGTGAATCTTTTTTTCCTTTTAAAGTCACCTTTCATATTGTATACAAAACATCCCCCTGTATGCCACCTCCTGTTTCAGGGTTCCCTCAAGCCTCTGTTTTATACCTAAGGCACCATGTGGTCAATTTTTTACTACTCTACTGGTGGCTCAGTGTCCCTCTTCACCTGCTCCCCACTGAAAATATACTGTACACACTCCCACCTTGAGACACACACACACACACACCAGTGTACCCCAATTTTTCTGCCAGGATCTCAATTCTTTTCACATGCCAAATGCTCTCTGCCCATATAATTTTTCCTTGTCACCAACCCTCCTACCCATTGCAAGGATTTTTTCTTCCTCTCATTTGTCCCGCTCTTAGGGTAGTTGACCCCAATTTCCTTATGCTAAGGACTTTATACCCTTTCTATCTGTGCTAAGGACTTGATGCTATTTTTTTTCTTTACAATTCAGGCTCCTCCCACTCCCTTCCCTACCTAGTTCCATGGCTGGGTTCACACTCATTCCCCCACTACTGTTATGAGGTTTTATTTCTGAGAAAGTAATTATTCAAAGTGTGGATGTGTCCCAGCTGTTATGACAGAACAAAGGAAGAGGATGGATGGACACTGTTATCTAGGAAGGTATTAATGGATTTTTGGTTCACTATACATTTAGAAAAGTGCCTGGGACTGTAGTTCTGATAAACATAAGGAAAAGGTCTTCTATCCTCTTAATTTTTTATTCCTCCTTCATTATTAAATATTTACTAAAATCAAGACAATTCTGCCCACTTGTGCCAAGAACATACCTTGAAACTTGAGAAATAAGTTGAAATTCTGTTCAGAGGTTGTTGCTTTAGAGAAGACACATGTACCTGACTGACTTGAGTTTAGTGCTCACAACTCAGCCTGTGACTTGTACAAAACAAAGGAGAAAACACAGTCTAGCAGATATGATAATGTGACTTATTCAAAGATGTTTTCACACTGAAAGACATCTCTTTAGGTCTCCTAAACTAAATCAAACTGATAGCCCCTGTACATGCTGAGAAAAGAATGATATACCGAAACACGCCTACACAATTTTTTTATAAAATACTTATCACCTTCTTCTTAATTTGAGTTTAAAACTAGCATGAAAATTGTCTTGATCTCCACACTCCCAGTCTCATTAAACTGTCTAGTCCTCTTGCTGTTTTTTCTCTGGATATTTATTTTTGGCTCTTCTGTCATTCCTGGTTCATATTTAGTTGTGCTTGTTCTTGTTTTTCAAATATGAGACCTGCTTCTATTGTCTTTACTATTGTCTTTACTCAGGCAATTATTTAGTGAAAGCAAATGGCAATCTTAGTGGGGAAAAGGCAATGGAAATGACCCATGGTTTTCATATTAGGGTTGTTGTGGCTTCTGTGACAAGCTGCATGATGGTAGGAATATTCACCAATACAAGTAGTCTCAGATTTCACCAGAAATTACTGGTTAAATATTATGTTTCCATTAATAGTCTATATAAAGAATCTATTGTTCATAAAATATACTACCTTTAACCTATTTTTAAATGCTTTCTATTCAGAAGGGACAGTATTGTTTAGGAATATGATTCTTATGCTATGCATTATTGAAGACTGAAGGAAAACCAACTGATTTCCTGGCAAGGTACATATGTTTTTACATATTTTACATATTTTTGTGTAAAAACTTTGACTAATGTCAAAGTTTTCTTGTCAATCATTTGAGTGATGCAATTTCTGCAAAAAACTGTATTCTTCATTGTTGCTTCCAAAAATGGCCAGATGTTTCTTCATATATACATTTGATTAATTCTGAAAGGGGATTGTAAACTCCTTTTTTAGCAGAGTGAAGATGGATGATTTACCTCTAAGGCAGTCAAGGTTCATAATTGCACATCTTCAGTCAATGGGAATATTGCTCTTGACTTCAATAACTACAGAACAAAGTCATAGGCAGGAACACAGATTTTTTTGGGGGGGATGTCTAAGCCTCTCCAGAGGAGGTAGTTGAGAATTCTTAGATTGAGACTACAGTCTTCTTTGAGTCTTGATTTTTCCTTACAAATTACTATTACCTTTATCTTTCCTGCACAATTTATCTCCCCAGAGCAGAGTCTGAGCCACCCTGCACAGATAGGCAGTCACCTCGCCACAGCTTGTTCTACCCTGTGCTGGTGCCATCAGTGCTCTGTTATGGCAGATAGAGGAGATTTTCCTGAGAAACTGAGAAATATCTCTCTCATTTCTTTCAGTTCTCATCCTTGTAATCTCATCATTACACCACTAATCAGTCTCAAAAATATAAAGGAAACTTGATTTGTTAGCTCGATAGCTTTAACTAATCCTGAACAGAAAAGTGTTGGACAGAGATTGCCTGTTATTTAATTTTTTGTCTCTATAATAAGGCAAACATTGAGGCTCTCTGGGGAGTAAACATATTTTCTCAATAAACATATTTTCTCAAATCCAGAACGTGGTCCTTTAGGAAATTTTCCTGAAGGAAATTTCAAAACAGGTTTAAATTATTGACAGCTATCTCTCTTTGGCCCAGGGACAACACTTAACAAGCAGTACTACAAATTCTTCAGCCTACTCCAAATTCTGTAATTTTAACTCATGGTTTTAAATTTTTCCCTCTCCTCTCCTCTCCTCTCCTCTCCTTAAAATTGTGAGCAGTACTGAAAAGTCTGGGCTGCATGATGTGAATGAATCGTAGTCTGGGGATGTATGCTTATTGCTCTGCTTTACTAGAACTACAGTATCATAAAGAAACCTCTCTCATGCTGAGCATTCCTGGGGAAATCTTCCCTTGGTCATATTAAGCCAAGTGACCTTATCAAACTCACAGTTGCTTTTAAAATATATATAAAATGGGGTCGGGTATTTTACAAGTTTGTAAACTGAGTAGAAAGGTAATGTCCAAATATCTTAAAAACTTAAATACAGAAGTAAAGACAGCTCTGATTACTGCCATGGTGGATCCCATCCTCTGTTAACAGTAGTCTCCTGCAGATTCTCATAATTCATGCTGCTGCTCCTTCTGTCTTGACAGAAAAAAACAAAACCAAAACCCCCAACCTGCCGTACACAGAGATCCCAGCACCAGGGCCATTTTTGCACGCACACACACACACACACACACACACACACACACACACACGCCCCCAGCATCTTCATTGCCACATTGAGGATGTCAGTTAAAATAAGGAAGGTTTTGTATTACATCCAAAGTGAAGTGACTGTGGCTGCTGCCTGCCAGGAGCCCTTCCACTGCTTCTTTCCCTTCCTCCCCCACCAGCCCTGGCTGCTTCCCTGGAGGCAACTCCAGGGATGGTGCAGCTGAGCAGTGAGAGCAGTGAGAGGCTCTGAGCTGATCCAGTAAGAGCTCATCTACCAATAATAATAATAAATTAGTAATAAAAAATAGTAATAAAAAATGCAGCATTTTGCTCTTGGATCCAGTTTATCTCTGATCACACCGGAGCTAACTCTTAGGAAGCAATGGGGCTGTCACTGTAGCAGATAGATGTAGTTGTCCAAAATTTGGTGTAAGGTGAAACTTCTCCTGAAGATACCATGTGATGTTTTCAGCAGCCACATCTAGGTGCAGCCTATGACTCCTGCTGTTTGGGAGGGTTTGTCTGAGATGTGGCAGAGCAGCCAGCAGAGAAATTAACCCTCGGACACAAGCCATGGTTTACTGTTCTCTGAGCAGCATCAAGAGCCAACCACATCGAAACCTGTTTAAATAGGACAAAGCCATTCATGGCTTTCCAGTGTGCAACTTACTCAGCTTTGCAGAACTTTATCCTAAAAACCACCAGTTGCAAGGTAGAATTAGTCTTACATCACAGGCTGGAAAAGTTAGTTCTTTCCTTCTTTGCAGAATGCTGGCAAACACAGAAGAGAGACTTGAAAATCATCAAGGCCAACAAAATCTGGAGGGAACAAAAAAACCTAACCCAAAAAAAACCAAACAAACAAAAAAAAAACCACCAAAAACAACCCCTCAAACCCAATTAAAAAAAAATCTTGGCTCATAGATATTTTTATAAAATTGGTAAAATTGATAATTTTTTCCAACCCCACACCACTGACATTCCAGCCCCTGCCTACTTCAAATGAGTAGCAAGGATGCTATCAGAATGATTTGTACTACAGGAGTGCCTAGGGTGAGTTAGCTAGTGTCAAAAAGCACTGTGTGCATGCTCACACTTCCACAGGGTCTATGAAAAGACAACCACAGGTCCAGAAAAGCCAGGGGAATGTAGTGATACACAGCAAATGCAGAGAAAGGGATGAAAGCAAGAGTGCAATGATAGGATCAGACCAGTCAGGTGAGCAGCCTATCACTTCACCTCAGCAGGGCTGTCATTTTACCTGCACATCCGTGCACAGGAGGCTATATCCTGAGTCCTGGGACTGCAGAGGAACAGTAGCACTAGGAGCACTTTCCTTTCTGACCTTCTTCAGGTAGGAAGGACATTCCGAGAAGTCCTTTTGCAGTATCTCCAGGCAAAGAAGGGACCTGTTTTTGTCCCTTAGCACTTTTTCCTTCAGAGCTGTAAGCCAGCCTTGGCCCATGGCAGTCCCCTTTAGACTCCAGCTGTTAAGTTTGCATAGGCTTCTGCCTCCCAATTTTCTTGGATGCCACAATTGGCTATCATAAATTTATTGGCCACTCACAAGGAAAAAGGTAAACATTGGTCATGGAGGTGAGATGCTTGTAAGCCAGAGGTGATGTGTTAGTAGAAAATATGTCTACAAAGCACATACAGAGTATGCAGACTTTTTGACTGTCCCAGATAGATCACCTTGAAGCAATTTCCTGATGTAAATTAGCTTCCCTTGAAACATCCGAGAAAAAATGCCAGTCTGCTGCAGAGAAACTGAAATATTTCTCAGAAAGGAAGATTAATAATGAAAATACAATCTGAAAAAAAAAGGCCATCTGTAGGTGATCAGGTACAGTGAAAATGTGGCTGTAGAGAGAGGTTACAGATGAACCGATCATAGGAAGGAAATTTGTTGGTTTCTCACATTTAATATCACAAGGTGCTTTCTAAAAATGAAAGTTGAAATTGCACAGAGTATTATTTTGCAACTTTAATATAAATATGTAGTATCATAGTATCCAGAGTGGTTCTGTAGCAGCAATCAAATAGTAATGAGAGAAAGAATGATGTTGGAGTAAGACCATAACCCTGAATAAAAATAGAAAAATTCCCTAGTCCCATAATTGCCAGCAAATTCCTTTATCTAGACCCCAGTGCTAGTGGAAGTTTTTCACTCTGGATATCTACTGTCACTTGTAAGAGGCAATGGGCAGGGTTTCAGAGTGTTTCCCTCCTCTGTCCTTCCCCATCCCTGTCCTCACTGCTGTTGTGATCCTGTGCCTGTTCAGATGGCGACCAACTGGAGCACATTGTACAGCCTTCTTTTTCCATACACCTGAATTTTCTTCCAGTGAAAAACAGGATGCAGAAAGGGGGAGAAAATGGTACATCTGAACCTTATCCTCATATGTATTTAAAATGCGGCCAGGATATATTTTGGGATCTGATGTCTCTGGTCCCACAGTTTTAGACACACCTGGAAGGTACAAGTAGCCTGATATCAGATTTTAAAAATTAAACTGTGTTTCTTATTTTCTTCCAGTGTAAAATAGTAATAATATTTTACAGCAAAGCAAGGAATCAGCTTTTTTTTCATAATCAGATAAGTGCACCAGGAGAATAATTATTTGTCTATTAGCACTTGATTAGCATATGGCTTCAAAATTATCCATGAAAGATGCTGTTAATATATATATATTCCTAATGTCTGAATGTGGAATGGCTGCTGTTACAATTAAAAAGGCTAAGGAAGCCTATGGAAAATTGATAGGGAAACCTCTGTGTGAGATTTTAGTTAATTAAAACATGTAATTTATTAAAACAACAAAACACAGTGAACTGATTCAAGACCATCTGTCCAGGATAATCCTAGGTATACAGTCATAGTTTTGCATCATTTGAGTAATAACCATAGTTGAGCAATCATTTTGAAAGAAAGATAAACCCATTAAGCATAAGTTCTATGTGTGAGCCCAATGAGGACTCCAGTCCTCAGTCAAGACTGGGCCTCTAGGCTTTGGCAATATAACAAAAGCAACAAGGAAAGAGAGTGAAAAAAATTGAGGACTAAACAGCAGGTTTTAACATGTTTAAAACTGTTGATTAATACATCCTTGACTAATAAAACCCATATTTTGACTTCTTAATTACTCAAATTTTGCCGCATTTAAACACTATTTTGTTATTTTGAGTCTTCCTACACAGATTATTATCAGAATGAACAGCAATCAAAATATGCACTAGAATGTTTTCCTTTCAGGAAAAAAAAAAAAAAAAAAGAAAAGAAAAGAAGAGCATATTCATCCTATGACAGTGTTTGAATTTTAATGTAAAATGCATTCCGAGATAATCCTCACTTACAGAGCCTTGTTCTTGCAATGAAGGATGACAGGCTTTTAAGTCTGCCAAAGATGAGTTCAGAACTTTCTTCCTGGCTCTGCATTGCTTCTGCAGCACTTGCTGACACCACTGCTGCTTAGGGGAGCATAAGGAGTCTACCTTAATTTAAGGGTGAGCTGTAGAAATAGGAAATGCTGACAGCTAGGCCTTAAAGGTGAAGAAGGAGCTGATGTTAAAATCATCTTTCAAAGAACAAAATGGGTAAGCAAGTGTAGCAAATAGCCAGGCTTTAAAAGAGATTCTTTCTGTACTCGCTAATTTACATTAGCTGTATCCATTTTATCAACTGAAGGATGTTAAGGCTGTGCCTATGCAAGCAGATTAAATATGCTTATGATTCCGCCGAGGGCCACTGTGCCTACCCATTTTGTTAAACTCTCTTATCTCCCCAAACAGGGTGGCTGCATCCAAACTGCACACTGTGAATGGTCTGTGACTGATTGCCACACAGCAATCCTGGGGCTGTCTGGAAAAGGGCTGCACACCCTAGCACAAGTGTCAGGAGAGCCTTCTCACAGGAGCTCTTGCTGGATCCCTCTTCCAGCTCAGTAGTCTGGATGCTCAAATTCTAGTTCCAAGGGACATTTACTATCTCCTTCACCAGGGAGAGCAGTGCATTTGACTACTAACATGAATAAATGTGCTGAAGTAATCAGAATAACTCATACTGATGAAGGCATAGATGTACTGTGTAGGACCATTGATGTAAAACTACAATATGATTAGGAATTATTACAGCAGCAGTCTCTGCATAGTAACATGCATTTATTCTGTGAAGCCACAGACCTCTGAAGATCTGGTGGCAATTTATATGTCCAGAGTTACTTGCATACTTCAGGGTTTGACACACTGTGGTCAAGACACAGACAGACAGTAAAACCCAATGTGAATGCACTTTACAATGTTCAGTTTATTTCTTTTGGCAACTGAAATCTATGTCACACTTCTGTTAGTTCTTCACTATGTCAGATTCAGAACATTTGTATTGTAAATGATTTGATTTGAGGAAGGTAAGGCCCTCACCACAAGATAGAAGATGTATGAATAGTGGAAAGTAGATAGAATCCTACCAGAATTTCAAAGCTAGCAGAGTTTTATTGTGTTTTTCTCCAACAGAACTTTTGAATTCACCTACAGGAAATAATACGTGGATAATATATTTATAGTTTTGGCAAAGGACATACCAAACATGCAGTGACTTGCTCAGATCTAACCAATGTAGGATAAAAGATGAGATGTACAAGACCATGGGAAGTAAAATATTCCTTGTTCAAATTTATAAGCTTCACGAACACTCTCTTCAAATAAACCTTGTATGCATAGTTATCAACCTCCACTTCCTGGTCACACAGGATCTGGTTCTAGATTACAGGCCTGCAGCAAAAGAAGCAAAGCAACAGAGCAGGAAAGAGTGGAAGACAAAATTAGTATTTATTTTTTACTCACCTAAGTAATCAAGTATTTCCATATGCCATGCAGCAATTGAAACTTGGTTTCCAACTAATTTTCATCTGTGGTGGAACTTCCACCATCTGATAATGGTGCGACCTCTGATTAAAACTCTTTGTGAGGTTGGGATATATAATACCACTCTCCTGTGTAGATTCCTTTTACCTAAGATGGCTTGGGTTGATGGTATACTTTTCCTCCATATAAGGCAGTAGGCTTTCCCTCTGCTATCTTCAACTGTTTTCCTGATATATCTACGGACCCAGTATGTTTGAAACTGCTGTCTCTGGATAAAGCTGGGCTCAGAGTGGCCCGAAGGTGTTTGCAGAGGGAGGACAGACAGACACAAAAAGCACACATATGCTCAGAGCAAGACTGCATCGTCATAATTTCCATAGAATATAAAAAGAAATAAACACTGAAGTCTGATTTTGCTGCACAATGTCTTTCTTAATTGTCAAAGTTCAGCTGGGCTAGAAACCAAGATAACCACATTTTAATGCTAAGCATATCTGAAGACTCATGCTGCAAGCCTAAGGCAAGAGTGTTCTCGGAAAGTAGGCTCCACACCAGGCATTGAATGCAGCCACAACAAATCATCTTCCTTTGCACATCTAGATCCTGAAACAGGGTGTAAAAGACCATGCAGCATAAGTGTGGGAAGAAGAAAATAAAACCGCCCTCACAAATGAAAATATGGAAGCTCTGCTGCACCACCGGTGACTCAGACCTGCTTCTTTCACCCCTGCCAAGAAATTCAGGATGCGTCCTCTTCAGAAATCCCTGGCCATGTTACTGAAATACCTGCACTTTCCAAATTCTGTTAGAAAGTGCACACATCCTCTTTCAAGATCTTGGCAGCACAAATTGAATGATTCTGTGAGGAATAATCTGGGGTCCCAGGTTCCTATGGCTCCGTTACATACTCCACAATAGCTCAGCAACAGATGCTGTTGGTAGGAACTTGGTGTATGTACTGCACAGAGGAATTTTCACTGAAGCAAATGACTTTGCTGTGAAGGATGTTGGGAAAGCTCATGTGTGGGAGAAGAGGAAAGGTTCCTATGTCTCCACCACAGCTTCCACAAAATCCCAGTGGGTCTCAGCTGCTCTGAGTGGATACTATTAACTGGGTGTCTGGGGTTCAGGGACAGAGTTAGTTGTTTTTCTCTCAAAAGAATGTGTATGATTTTGCAGATTATAATTATTCAAACTGTATCCTGCTCCTCCTCAGGGGCAAAAGACCTCTCCCCTTTGCTTGACTATTGGCCAACTGAAATCACTTTGGTTTGGCAAACAAGAAAACGCCAGAGCTGTGACCTATGAAACAGATCTGTGAATCTCTTGGTTTATAAATCCCAGCACAGGGAGGCTGGCCCCCTTATGACAGCTGCCTGTAAAACCTGTGACCTGACCATGAACAAAATGTCAAGTCCTCTTAACAAAGGAATCACTAGACTGCTGCTCAAAGAGAGGAAGTTCTCAAGTAGGTATTTTGTCATTTAAGTGATACTCTTCCCTACTAATGCAGGCTTCATCGCAGCATTTCCTACTATTGTTGCCTAGCATCTGGATTCCTGCTGCTGCCCTCCAGGGACTGGTGATACTTCTCCAGAAGTTTCAAGCACATAATTAGATTGCTCCCTTAGTAAGCAGAATTTCCTGGAAGGGAAGCACATTGCAGCACTGTTCCACAACTTGCCGAAGCTGCCAGCAAGAGCCAAGGGGAAGGCTGGTTCTTGAATCCACAATGATCTGCAAACTCAGCTGGCCCAGAGTGCATAGCAGTAAAAGTCTGGCAAGGCTCTGACATAGGAATTGCATGTATTTAATATGTTTTAGATAGCAGAGCCCAGGAAGAGCTGGGCTGCAATTTGGCAGGAAATTGGACCCACCTAACAGCTTGGTTTTGCCAACAGGCTGTGATCCTATTCCCGTCTTCCCCCTCACCCTTCTGCTCCCATCAGAGCCTCCTGCACCTTCCATGGAATTGCTTGGTGTGGAAGTCAGCCAAACATGCCAGGTGACCAAGAAAGCTGACTCAGCTCCTAACCCAGGAGACCACTCACTTTTCTGCTGACCTTGTTTTCTGATGTGAATAGTGAGATAAACTGACCCACTCTTAAAGCTAAGTGCAAGACCAATGCTGGCATTGGTGCAAGGTAAGTGTAAATGGCATGTACCTGGGCCTGTGTGGGAGGAAATACAGGACAAAAAAAAAGGAAGAAGCCCCCCTCCAGCAGCAGCAAACTGTTAAATTGCATTCAGTATCACATAAACCCACACCTTTTGGCCTTGCTCATTGCCAAGTTGGTTTTTTTTTTTTAATTCCAAAACCCTACAGTGGGTGATATCTAATTTATTTTGGGACTCAGTGTGCATTTCAAACAGATTTATTTTACAGGAGGTATGGATGATGGCAACCCACTGGGCAGATAACAGGCCAAACTGTACTTTGGAGTATGATTCTAGCACAGCAGAAACTGCTCTAAATTTGGGCTACTGCTGCCTGATTCCTCTCCCTCCTTACTCACACGTCTTCTTTTCCTGCATGTTTTGGTCTTATGTTTGCCAGTGGAACCAGAAGATGAATTATGCTCAGGGATCTGACCTAACTAAAATCTAACCTGTTCTGAGAGTTTTTCCCTTGGGAATCTGTTTTCTGAATCAGACCACTGTCCAAGTCCATTTCATTAAAGGGATGGGGTACAAACATTGAGGTGATGGCGTAAACAAAGGAAGAAAGCTACTTTGCATTTTTAACAGCCTGTTAGTTTTTAACATGCATAGTAGGTGAGTTTTCAAACTTAGGCACTAAGAACAAAAGAGGAAGATTTATAAGGGACTAAAGATAGAATATTTCATCTCCAGGCAGGTACTCAAAGACTCTGGTTCATGAAAGTGATTTAGGCATCTCTCCCCTTCCAGGAAATGAGGAAGTTAGGTAGTGGTGCATCCTTTGTCTACCAACAAAACCTCTGAATGTGGGAGAGCAGCATCTTTTGAAACCAGCCAGAGGGAAAGACAAGGCAGTGAAGAGCTGAGATTCTTCTTGTATATAGATTTCTCTGTGCGTAAGATTGGAACATTTTTTGATCTCTCCTTCCTTTCATTTGTTTCTAGATTTAGGTAACTAGATCTGCCCTGGGAAATAAATGTGTCCTGCTGAAAAGTGACCTCCAAGGAAAAATAGGCAATGGCTTAAATATCCAGTTTTTGTGGGATGACACTGACTGGATGCTGCTCACTTACTGCCCTCTGCAGCTGGATAGAAGGGAGAAAATTTAGCCAAGGGTTCACGAGTTGAGATAAGGACTGTGAGATGTCACTCATCAAACACCATCAAGGGCAAAATCTCTTGACTTTGAGATATCAGGTGAATTTGTTACTAATAAAATCAGAGCAGGATAATGAGAGGTAAAAGAAGCTCATAAAAAACACCATAACTGCCCCAATCCTTCCCTCTTTCCCACCAACTGTGCAGGGAGATAAGGAATGGGGGTTTGGCCAGTTCATTACCTGCAGTTTTTCTCTTACTGCTCAGGGAGAGGAGTTGTTCCCCTGCTGCATCATGGGGTCTCTCCCACAGGACACAGTTCTCCAAGAACTTCTCTGACATGGCTCCATCCCACGAGCAGCAGCTCCCTGTGACCTGCTGCAATGTGAGTCCTTCCCACAGGCAAGTCCCCCTCAAACTGCTGCGGCGTGGGTCACTGTTCTAGGGGTGCAATCTTCCCAGGCATCCACCCACTCCGGCGTGGGCTCCTCCATGGGCTGCAGGTGGATCTCTGCATCCCCCCATGAATCCTCCAAGGGCTGCAGGGGCACAGCTGCCTCACCATGGGCTGCAGCAGGGGCTGCAGGGGAATCTCGACTCCAGCACCTGGAACACCTCCTCCTCCTTCACTGATGTTGGTTCTGCAGAGTTGTCCTCTCACATTTTCTTACTCTGCTCTTCTTCAGTCACAACTAAAACTGCAACCACTTTTGTTTAGATTTCTTCTTAAATAGGTTATCACAGAGGTGTTTTCCCCATTTCTAATTGGCCCAGATTTGAATACTAGCACATCCATCTTTGGAGCCAGCAGAGAATGGCTCTGCAGGACATGGTTAGAGCTTCTAGCAGCTTCTCAAAAAAGCCACCTATGTGGCCCCTCAATACAAAAAACCATTGCATGCAAAACCAATACAAATGGCATTAAATGAAATGTCAAATATGGAAAATTCTGAAGTCAAAACAACAAAATGGAATTGAAGAGAAAGGAAGACAATTGAATTGAGCTGAAACTTCAAGAAATGATCGTCAAAGAAACCTCAAAATTTCATTTCCATTCAGAATTTTCACATTTTTGAATTTCATTTCATGTCATTATATTACCTTTCCTGTCTTCTCATTTCCATTCATTTCTTGATTTCTCATTTCCTTTTATGAAATGACATCTCAAGGTTTCATTGAAAACCATGTCATGAAGTTTTTGCTGATTTTTATGCACTTCCTATCTTTCCATTGCTTTTCATTGGTTTCACTTCATTTCAGGATTTTCTGTTATTCCAATATCATTTAATGTCGTTATATTTCCTTCCCTATTTCTATTCCTATTCCCTATTTCTATTTCACTTCATTCTCTGATTTCAAGATTTCATTTCCCATCATGAAATTCAAATCTTCTTCATTAAATTCTTCATTAAATTCTTCATTTCAGGACCGGAAATAAAATCTTGAGATTTCAATGAGGATCAATTCAGCAAGTTTGGGGCCATTTCACCACAGTTAATGTCCTCCCCTTCCCTTTAAAAGTTTTCACTTTTGTTCAGAATTTATGGGGTTTTTTAGCATTTCATTTCATCAATTTCTTCTCCGGTCTCTTTATTTCACTTTGTTCCCTGATTTCAAGAGTTCAGTGTGTATAATTTTGGCAAGGTTCTGTCCTTTTCCCTGCCCCTCATTTCATTCCAAACCCATCCATTGTATTCACTCAGTTTCCAAATTTTCTTCTTTTTTGCACTTGCTTTTGATTTCATCATATACCCTTTCCAGTTTGTTTGTTTGTTTCACTTTCTTCTCTGATTTCAAGATTTTATTTCCTTGCATGAAATGAAATGCTTCAAGGAGGAAATGAAATGAGAAATCAAAGAAGGAAGTGTAATGGAAAGACAGGGAAGGAAGTATAATGACATGAAATGAAATTGGAAAAACCACAAATTCTGAACTGAAGTGAAACTAATGAAAAGGAATGGAAAAAAGGGAAGTGAAACTAATGAAAAGGACTTGAAAGAATGGAAGTGCATAGAAATGAGTGGAAACTTCATTAAGTGATTTTCACTGAAACCTTGAGATTTCATTTCCTTTCACGAAAAAAATTTTTTGTGAAAGGAAATAAAATGAGACATCAAGAAATGAAGGTAAAGGAATAGATAGGAAAGAAAATATAATGATATAGTGTTTAGACCTTGCTGGGTGGCAGGTGTCCACTAAACTGCTTTATCACTCCCCCTCCTAGTGAGACAGGTGAGAGAAAAGGACGGAAAACATCTCCTAAGTCGAGATAAGGCAATTTACTAAAGCAAAGGAAAACCAAACAGGTGAAAGTTTTTGCCTCAGCACACATAGTGGTTTCTCTGTAAGGCAAACATTTGGAATTACAAATAATAACTTCTTCTTCTCTCCCTTAGCCTTTTTACCTGAGTTGATGCCATATGGTGTGGAATATCCCTCTGGTTAATTTGGGTCAGCTGTCCTGGTTGTGTCCCCTCCCAGGATCTTTCCCACTCCCAGCCCTTTGGTGGGGGAAGGAATGTTAGAGGGACAGCACAGCTCAGCAGTAGCCAAAACACTGGTGTGGTATCAACATCCTTGCAGCTACCAATGGAAAGCACAGCACTGTGAGGGCTGCTAAGGAGAGAAATGAACTCTATCTCAGTCAGACCCAATAACCCAGTCAAAGAAAAAAAGAGGGTTTTCCTCAGAGGGACACTGGTCAAACCTGCAGTTCCCTTCCCAAAAGGAGACCTTCTTAAACAAGAGCCAGGAGGCCAAGGTGCATTACCATCCCCAACTACAGCAAAGACTTCTAGACAAAAACCAACCAACCAACCAAACAAACAAACAAAAACACAATGAAGAATTGTAAAGCCAGGAAAAGTACAAGCAATAATAGGAAGCCCAACTCTGTACCTTAGTTATAGAGGTGCTCCCCTGAGAAATGGAGGTCTTGGGTACCAGTCCTTGCTTTCAGCATAGATTACAGTTTTTTAATCCACTGACTCCTTAAAGCAAACCACATAATTCCTGGGGCAAGGCTATAGGCAAGGTATTAATTCTCTGTACTTACTAAATTCTTTGATTTTTTAAAGCACAAGACATTTGTACAGTTGTTAATAACATGCTGCAAATGCCCAACAGCTCCAAGCAGGACAGAGAATGCTTTGTTATTCTAGGAAAATAGATGTGTATTTTTACTGTAGTCATAACAAAGAAAGCTTGAAGCATTTCTCTACATGCCAGTTGGGTTGTTTTTCTCATCACAGATATTCATCTGTCTGCAGACTGTAATGTCTTTCTACGTTCATATGTGATGCATTCTGACAGCTTTTCTACAGTAAAATTTGATATTTCAAGAAATCTATTTACAGTCTGGCTTTGAATATAGCACGTGCAGTTACTTCAGCTTCTGCATCACTTTCCATTTTATTTTCAGGAAACTTTGGTTAGCATATTCTTCTACATGTGTGAAATTTCAAATCGGAAAGGACTTGTTTCAATTCTCCTTCTCTTAATGGAAGCTTGTCATTTTTCTAAAAGATAGAGGAAATGGAGTGTGACTGAGAGTTAGATTCCCTTCCTAAATACTGTTACTTCTGAAAAATCAGTGCCCATCAGGTGTTTGGAAGTGATCACATGATGTTGTTCCAGCAGGAGGTAGGACTGCCAGAGGTCAGTCTGAATCCAGGGACATTGCATGGCTTCTCAAGCTGACCTGCTGCTGGTGTTCAGATGTTGAAACAAACCACAGCATTTTGTTTTCATAAAAACAAGCCTTGAGGTAATCGGGCACATGAGATTAACAGAAAACACTTGTAATAAGGACTGCAACAAAGAGACACTAAAATCATGGTAAAAAAAGGGCAAAACTACAGTCTCTGCAAGAAATTTCAGATTAAAGATTTCTAAGTTTAAATGGCAGAATTTATCAAACTCTGAAAGCTTTTCTAACTGCTTGTGTCTGAACAGAATTTCAATATAATTTCCTTGCATAAACAATCTTAAAAATCTGTGTTGAGTCCTCCTCTTTTTCACAAACTTCTGTAGCATTAGGCACTATTTAATTCATAATTTCTTTTTATTTTCTCACCACCTATGTTCAGGCCAGGAAGAGCACCTTGGTGAGAAGGGAGGATGATGGATTTAGGATTTTATCTCTGCAAAGTCTGGCGTGGTCTTTTGTTTTGAAACTGCAGCTTAGTACCTGGATTGTCTGTTTTGGTGAGAGAGAGGCAACTGGTTGTCTAGGAAGATGACAGAACCAATGGCACATGTGAATTCACAAGCCAGGAGCTTCGTGTAGGTCTCTCATAAGCAAGGGACAATTTTGCAGGCCTGAGAGAAGTAGAAATCCCATAGGGATAGGATAGCCTTTTCACAGAGACAAAAGTAAGCCTGTTTATGAAATATGTTTCCTGAAAAATAAATTTTGTATTATATGTATTTATACAACATATAAAGACAGGTACTGTGAGTTAACAGAGAAAGAAGGCCTGAGGTCCCTAGACCAACACAAGACATGACTACATGCAGAATGCTTGTCTGGAATACTAACATTATGTTCTTTGCTTGGGGGTCTGGAGGAGTGTGTCATGGTTGTCTTTTGGCCTGAGTATATTTCCCATGAATCAAAGGTGCAAAGAAGTGGGTGAGGCAAAAGGATAGACTGGTGCACACCCAAGGCTCACCCTGACACACCAGATACGTCTGGACTTGGGACTGCTGCAGAGGCACTCCTGCGCTCTGCTGTTTACCCCATGAGATTGCTTGATTTTGCTGGCACGTAGCAGAAAGGTGCAGCTAGTGCTGTGAGGAAAAGCACAGCATAGTGCCATCTCCAGCACTAACTTGTCACCTGCAAGGTGACCGGGTAGGGAGTTGGAGCTGTTGGGTGACTGCAGAAGGATACTCTACTGTGCCAGTGGAATGGTCTTATCAGAAGCAANCTGGCTGGGTAGGGAGCTGGAACTGTTGGGTGACTGTGGAATGGTCTTATCAGAAGCAACCCAAATAGTTCATACAACTGCCTACAATTCTATAAACATCCTGCCTGCATCCATGCTGAATGCACTTCCATTCTTGTGCAAATGCTCAAAGAACAGTAGAACTACACTGTGTTTTAAAGGACAAAATGTCACAGCTTGGAAGGCAGAAGCACTTGGCAGAGTTACCAGCATCTAGAATAAATGTACTTGAGCAGTCCTAGCTCAAATATGTTCTTGGGTACTCTGTCCTGCAAGACAGGAATCTGCCAGGTACTGTATACTCAGGCCATAATCTACCAAACAGCTTAAATACATTCTTAATTGCCAGCAATGAGCCCAAAGCCCAAAGTTAAACACAGAGGGAGTCATGCTATTGAACTAGCATGACTATTGAACTATTGAATTGGGAACTATTGAGGGAAAAAACCCTCAGCACTTCACAAGGTCAACCCTTTGCAAAATTGGACCTTAATTTGTTGAAGTAGCATAATTGTTCATGTGTCTTTGAGCCTTGAATTTAGAAATGAGGGTGACTGTTATTTCAAGGTGTATGACTCAAGCCCTGAGTAACCAGAACAAAATCAGGGACAAGTGAGAATTAGAAGCGCAAGGGATAGATACTGTGGGGGAAGAAGGAGCGACTGAGTAAGAGGGTTCCCTGAGGCAAACTCCTTGCCACACTACCTGCAAATGCTTATAACTCACTCCTGTGGCATTCTTTTCATTTCCAACTTTATTACCAGATAACCTAAGTGTCATTTATAAAGCACCTGGGGACAAGAAATACGTGCGATCCCAGCCTGGCCACATTCCCGGTACTGTAGTGACTACGCAGCTCTTACTGGGATGGGGGCAGGGCAAGGCAGGCGTTATGAAATGAATTTGCTGAGGTTAAGAGAAATGAAAATATATAAATTATTCTCCTGTCATGACATTTTTTGAGGTCTGTAAAGATGCGACAGATTGTACTGGTTTCTTTTCATATTCTGTATTCCAGTGTGCATTTAGCATATATGCCTTATGTGCTCAAGTTCATGCCTACAAAGCAGCTTTTAACGAAGCATTTTCCAATGCTGGCATTGTCTTTTGCATAACATATGAAATTTTGACAGGCAGTGTGGAGCTGAGCAAGGTTCTGTGCCTTTACAAGGCACAAGAAACAAGTCCTAGCACAAGAAGTTTATATTAAACAGGTAAAAAACCCAGAATAATTTCAAAATACCCTAGATATCAGGGATACATTTATCTTAATCATGTATGAACTCTTGTCAGATTACTTTCATTGCCACATTTCTAGCACAAAGTATCATGGTAAGATTGCATGGCTTTTGATGATCTTCTGTCAGTACTATGTTGCAGTTTGAGCTAAAAAGAAGACCTCATATGAGTAAACATGAACTGTAGTTAGGATTTTTCCACTGGAGGGGAGTTTGGTGTGAATTTAACATAGAAATCATCTTAGAAATCAGAATGGTATGTGTTGGTGAGGACCTTAGAAACGATCCACTTCCAACCCCCTGCCATGGACAGGGACACCTTCAACTGGATCAGGTGGCTCAGGGCCCCGGGCAACCTGGCCTTTGAGACATGGTCTCTGATTCTTGAATGACAATGGTGTTGAGTGGCTTCATCCTTTTGGAAAGCAGATAAGGACACTCTCTAAAGAGCTCTGTTGGCTACCTGAAAGCATCCGCATGAGTCACTACTGACGAATGTCTTTTCAATGGGCTTTCAGCACCTATGATTGTGGACGATCAAAACTACAGAAACAACTCTTCACTTGGCCTACCACTAACCCTTGAACAACTCATCTACAGACACAATACCTCTGCCAGCACTTAAAAGACAGCAGAGTTTCTTTCTGCATGATATGTTAATATCTAAATAAATGGCAGAGCCCTGAAGAAGAGATCCATGCAAGGCCTGTTTCACAAAGGACAGACCACTACTGATTGTACTCTTTCCCAGGCTTAATAGCTATGAACTCTCCCCTCAATTCATATGGAACTAGCACTGTCAGTAGTTTGTCAGATTTCAAAATGTCCCTTGGGATCCTATTTGGCTGCTGAGTATAAGTAATTCTATAATTGCTTTTGGAATAGTGTATCATACTGTTTTCTCAGCTGCCAGTAAAAACTTTCCGCAGTCCTCCCAAGACTTTTCTTTCATAAGGAGTTTTACCTCTGCCGATCTCCAACTGCTAGGAGAGAAACCACTTTATTTATTTTTGCTAATGTAGATTTCTAAATAAATCTTCTATTTTATCTTTACCCTAGAACTCAGTCCTCACAACTAATTTAAGCCAGATACCTCTAGTTCTGGTGAGTGTTCTGTTCTTTCTGAATCTCAGGACAGAAGCTGATGCTGATGTCAGCTACAGGTACTTGAAAACCTGGAAGTTGCATAAAGCAGGTGAAAATCTGAGCAGCATCTTGGAGATTAGAAGATGAACTTACCCAGTTAAAAGACAGGTGACCTAGTCTAAATGGGAAGAGATGACAGCTTTATCTTTAGCAGGCAATGGGGCACAATAAAAGGATGAGGGAGATGTGGGAAGAGATTCATTCTACGTAAATTACAACTCCTATCAGCCTAGCTGGAATTCAGCATGTGGGAGAGCAGGGACTGCAGCTGTCATCATTGCCCTTGGATTTTTTGTGAGGGGAAGTAAACAACTCTAAATTTTAGCCTGGCTTCTACAGAAGCTTGTGTGGGTGTCCCAGTAGTTTTTGGTAAACACTTTACAGCAGGAGCCACCAGGAAAATGAGACTTTTTTTTCCAAATAAACAAGTTTAACTTAATGAAGGCTCAAAATTACTATGTGTTGGGGGGTTACCCCAGGAGTCTCATTATCTCTAATTGGATGTTTTATTTCATGAAGTAGTCAGCATTAACTTTTAGCTTGGTGAGGAAAAAAATCTCATATTTAATTGCCTCCAAATTTTCCTTTATTCCTGGGAAGACTTGGCAGGACTGTGAATATCTCTAGTGGCCAAATTGTCAAACAAGCTTTTCCTTTTCAAAGGACATTCTTTTTTCTTTCTTTTTTTCTTTATTTTCCCTCCCCTCACTATCCAGGGCCAATTTTGGTTCTCTTTCCCACTCAACACCTCCTACTTCATAGGCAGCACTGGTCCCCACAAGCCCTCCAGCAGACTGAAAGCAAGGACTGATTTCTGCCTGGGTGACTTCCTGTCTTGAGGGCTCTGTGCCCAAATTTACACCAGAAGAAATCAGTGTAACTCAAGTTTAATATAGCTCAAAGCAGAGCTAATTCTGTGCTGAAACAGTCTGGAATGGCATACCAAACTCTGGTTTTGGCCATATGTACTAGTGTTTCACACTCCTTCCCCCCCAAAAATAAGTTTTGCCTCATAGTATTATCTATTTTTATCTCATCTATAACCTAAAATTACACCAGTCAAGCAAAGATACCTTTTTCATTTCCTGTCTTATCTCATTGGTCTAAAATCACTATCCAACGTAAGTGAACAGGGAAACATAGATTTCTTTTTAAATAGCAATAAGAAATGGATGATTTATCAGACACATTTCAAAATATTAATGGTGTAAAGACATCTTGATAAATGAGGGATGATTATTCTCATCTTCACAGACCAAAGTACAGCTGTGAAATCCTTCCAAACAGTGCTCAAGATGTTTGATTTCTATTTTAGTTGATATTTGACAAAAAGGATTTTATTTTTACATTATCTAGGGGATGTGGAAATGAGTATTTGTTCTGTCCTTTTTCCTTCTTGCTCTCCTTGCTTATCCTCCTGCCTTTTCATTGGTAGTGATTGCAATGTTTTATTACACATGGTCCTGACAGCCTTCGGGAGTTAAGTATCTTCTGTAGTCAGTATTTTTCCTTATTATTTTAAGGTGTGGCAAACCCAGCTGTTGCCAACTGAACACTTGATGCCTAGTGTCTGGAATGTATAAATTAGAAGACAGCTGAAAAGCACTGTAGCCCAGAAAAAACACAGATTTTTAACTGAAGCACAGACCTGCTTTGGGCTTCTTAGGCGAAATTCTCTAAAGCTCAGCTTCCACGTTCTAAAGTGATCCTTTAGCTCATGAAAAGAAAGATAGGAATACCTGAAGTTAAGGAATCACAATATTATGTTGGAAGAAAAGGCTTTGCACTAGAGGAATCCTAGGCCTGAATTGCACTGAATTATGAATAAGAGAAGTGGAAGACTACACTTTTCAGCACTAGCTCACAGTCCCATGAAATTACTTGTACCTAAAGCCATGCTCTGAAGGCATGGTACCATATGATGAGGTTAGAGTTCACTCTCTAACACAGAAGGAAATGAATACCCTCTCCCAAATTAAATATTCTTTAGTCTGGTTACTGAGTTGAAGTGGCTCATGGACCATATGGCAAAAACCAAGGAGGAGCTAAGGGTGGGTGAAAATCTGCAGCTGGGACGTGAGAAGTTAGCAACATCTCAGCTTCTTGACCTTGGTGAACTATTAGATCAGATCAGCTGCTCCTAGACCTGTCTAGAGGAATCAGTTTGCTCTGCAGATCATCACTTCAAGGCCCATTATGGAAAAGACTCAACTGAACAAGATAAAATAAGCTATTTTTGCTTATGCTAGCTTATGCTAGGTTCTTAACAATACATTCAGTATGCCATTGAATAGACAATCTGAAATGAAAGAGCTCTGAGATGTCTGATAAACTTACTATGCAAAGATCCATATATGGCCACACAAACTAAAATGTTCTCAGACTACTGGAAAAAATTGGGAACAATGCTTAGTTATTCAGGAGGGGCGTGATCTTTAAAGAAGCAGGTCTGGCTCAAAACCAATACAACTATGAAAAAAGTTTACCTGGGGGAAAGTAGGCGAAAAGCACTGAAGAACTGAGGTAACAGAGGCTCTGTTGTTTTTATAGGCAAATGTTTCAGAAGTCTATTCAGCAAATTATTAACTCAGCCTTAAAGTAATCAGCCCATGGGACAAGTCTGGGGCACGAGCCCATTTCACCCAGCCTTTCCCTTTGTCCTGAAGGAGATGACCCCTCTGACATGATCTGAATGGCTTTCTGTGTCTTGGCACAGGCAGGCATTCCCTGATACCTCTGGTTTCACCCTATCCTCCCACACAGAGGCATGAGCACAATTAAGTCTCTGCCTATTCCACTGCACTCCCCAGCCATGGCTGCATTGGCAGGGCAAGGAGAGGGAAAGGACTGTGCAGTAGAAAGCAGACAGTTGTCCATGTTGCCTGGAAGAGGGACAGAAGTCTGAGATGTAGGGAGAGAAAAGTGGGTGCTCCAGTGAAAGGTGGGTGGTATTGGCCTGGTTGGGTGGGAGTAGTACTCCTCTTCCTGTGAAGAGGAAGGGAGGGAACATGCTCCCAGGCACAAGGAGAATGAAAGATCAGGCTACAGAAATCACCTAGAACTGATATTCACACCTGTCAACTTTGGGTGTCCTATTAATGCTGCAAGCTTTTAGCTCAAGTGAAACCAGCATTATTGCCCTGAAATATAGCACAAGTACTTCAAGTCTAAATAATTCAGATGTCAAAATGAGTATGAGGAAGAAAATGATTTAGTGGAAGGACTGCTTTGTTTTCGAGGTCGCCATTTCTTTCTATTTATGCACCCATACAGACAGTAACAAATCAGTGAACTGGATGCACAACCAGACACCATCACTGATTACATCTTTCTCTGAACAAAAGCAAGGAAATAGAGGAGGGAAAAAAAAGCAAGCAAAAGTTATTTAAAAGGTGTCGCCTTGTTATCTAGCCT
>VWZP01010598.1:14756-34905 GCA_013396995.1 Dicaeum eximium
AGAGGGAGCAGGAGCAGGAGCAGGAATAAGAAAATTTGATAGTGCTCAGGGAAATAAGAAAAGATTATAGGTGAATATGGCAGAAAAAGACTGCCTGGATCACTGAGAGAGTTCCCTGCTTCCATTTGTGCCAGACAGTGAAAGAACCTACACGAATAAGATTAAATTGTCTGTCTTGAGAATTCCATATTTAATAGTTAAATGAACAGCCCATGTGCACCTTTAAGTTCTGAGTATCACTTTTACAGCATGGGACTACATTATTTTATATTACAGTGCAGTTTTAATTGATACTTAATTTCAATTTACTTAAACAAAAAGGAAGTATTTGAGACTGGGAGACCATTCAATTTATAATAAAAATTTAATAAATAAAAGTTTCCTTATGAACCTTTTATTTACCTAAGATATTTTTCCTAATCAGGTTTTTAACATTTTTTCTTTTAAATATTTCAACTCAGTTTTTGACTCCATTTGGAAATAATTACCAAAGCATCTTGTTTGCCTATTTCAATTGCATGGAACCCATTTTTCATGAGTTTGAGGTTGCCTATATTAATTTATATTTTCATATTTTAATTAATGAGATTTTGAAAATTTTGCAGGCATTACAACATTCCTCACCATTGGCTTCTCCTCTTGTATTCTAAAAATAGAGATTTTTTAATGCTGTAAAAATAATACATTCTTACATGGATGATTGGCATTTTATACTGCAAAATCTATGCTCATATGATTGTGCTTCTATGTGCCTTTCACAGAAAGTCATTAATGTCTCCTTTATGTACTGAACTTAGGTGAGGCTTGGGATCCCTATGTGATAAACACAGCACCACAAAGAAAAACCAAGACTCACAGAGACTCACAGTCTGAAATTAGACTTTACATTCGTCCTTCACGGAATATTTTTTTTCTCTTTTAACGAATAAATAAAATCTGATCAGTGTTAAAGATGCAATGTAGAGGAAGAAAAGGGAGTGGTAGGCTAGCCCTGAGTGTCTTTCCAAGAACTGCACAAACCAAATGCATGCAAAAATTCCATATCCTGCTGTCATGGACAATTCAGCCATGCACATAATGAAGAAATGCTAGGTAAGCTCTACTTGAATTGACAACACTGTTGACATCCCGATCAACCATTATTATGAAATCCAATGGCAAAACATAACGTGTGTAGTTATAATGTAATTACAAGGTTATCCATATTAGACTTTATGGAGGAGCACAATTATTTAAAATGGGAATGAAGTAGGAGAGGAAAAGAAATTCTGAGTTATTCTTATGTCTATGCTGATTGTCTTTTGAGGATTTTACATTCATTGGTCAGCTACCACATGGAGCCTAAAGCTCTGCCCATCTAAAGTTTATTGCTTTTTAACACCAACTTTTACTGCAGCAGATGCTGTGTTGGAAATTAAAGGCCTATGCAGTCAAACATTTGATGAATAGTATACTATTTGATGAATAATCTAATAAATTGCTCTTTCTATAAAACTTCTTATCTGTATATGTATGCTTTTGCATTGTTTGGCCTATAAGAACTAGTTTAAGAATGTTAAGGAGGTTTTTCTCTTGTGTAATTTTGATTTGTCTCACTGCATAGAAGGAAAGTAGTTTTCTAATTTTCATCGTGTTTAAAACAACTTTTGAAAGTCACTTCATATTAGAGAAAATGTGAGGGTACTGTCATGGAAGACATATAGAGCAAACCCCTTTGTTTCCTTTCCATAATAAACACCCAGTCTGAGCAGTGTCATTATAAGGGCATTCTGGCAGTGAGTGGGAGACTGAACATTATAATTTTCCTTTCTGTTTGTGTGTCAGCCTATCAGGGTCATGTCAGCAGCAGTGCTTTTCTTACAGTATGACATGTTCAGAAGAGGAGTGGCAAATGGAAATACTACTCTGAATCAGAAAGCTGACACCTGGGAATGAATTTCTGGCAGGTACTATAAAAAATATAGATATTTTTTATAAATTTCTGCAGGCAGGGAGACTTTTGAATAGAGGGACAAAATTTAAATGTCATTGCACACACCCCTTCAATTTTGTCACCACCCACTTTCTCATGGAAAAATGTCATTGATCCTCCTAGGGAAAGTGACAACAATGAAAGTTACTTTTAAACACAGTAGCAGTATTAGATATGAGACTAGCTGTCCGTAGTTAAAATGCACGGTTTCTTTTCTGAGTAGAACACTGTTACACTGTACTAGGACTGCCAGATGGTTATTTTTCACTATGACAAGGCTAACCTTGGCTCTGTGCAATGTAATGCTTGGTGCTAAGATGAAGGCCACAGTTACAGGGATTTTGAAGAATGTAGGAAGGAGGACGATTTAAAGGGCCTTCTGAATTTAAAAATTGTTCCAATATTTTTCAGTTACACTTTCCACCATTTCAAGTGAAATTGAAGCCTTACTTATACTGCAGTGTGATGCCTTGTTGAATTGTTTAGGGAGATGGCCAGGCCCTGAGCTGAGGCCACAGTTCATGTGGGGGTTTGGGACTTTTAACAACCTTTGGGCTTATGCCACTTACTTGGTGAATATGCAGTTTTGTGTTGTGCATTCCAGGTACTGGTACAACACAAGTGAAGGGTGAGGCCTATGGACAGCTCTAGAGAGAAAACAGAGCTGCCTGAGCCTGGATATAGGGAAATTTCAGGTCAGTTTGATGTGTTTATTTTTATCTCAGTCCACTGCTTAGGTGTTTGATTGAGGGGCTATATTTCTTGCAAGGAGCACCTACACCCACAGCTAAGGATATTAGCCTTTTCCTTACACAGCTGGGAAAGCCAGAGTCTCCTAAGTGCATTGGAGGAATAGAGGGGAGAGAGGTAGAATTTCATTCCCTGTTTTTTCCAGCATAGCACTATTTCAGCTGAGCACCAATCATCAGAATTTCAAATCTATTCTCATGTGAGGATACTTTATTTTTTCCGTCTTTGCTCCAGTGTATGCAAAAGGTCTGTATGACACAATGTTCACAGGTTATAGGGCAGGAAGGAACACCTTTTTTTTTCCTTGTCAATCATTAAGTTATGAGACTTCACTCAGTGTGTATATTAGGCAATTATATATAATTAAAACAGTCATGTACTTCAGAAGTAATGAGGGATACCATCCTGCTTTCAGTGAGAAGCTTGACTTGGATCTTCTTTACTTTTTTTGACAAACAGAATTTCCACTCTAATGTTGCTATAATGTTGCTTTCAAGTATAATTCTTATACATATTTCATTCTACCTTGCCATTCTTGGGGTGGATTTAAAGACATCCTAGCTACATTTCAACCTCTATAAGTATTTCTGCATCTTCTGATGAAATACTATTTCATAACCACAGCAGCTTTTCTCGGAAGATGCATCTTACCCTTTCACAAATAAGAATATGTTTCATAAGACTTTTCTTGTTCACATAGGCCCTGGCCAACAAATAAACTGTTGTATCAGAGCTGGTGAGCTGTTCCTGTCTACCACATTATTAGCAAACTTTATTTTGAGAATGCATTTTGTTATAAGCCGACTTATAAAACTTGGATGAGGAATTTTCTGGGTAGAAACTGGTGCCTCAGATCTTCCAGGATTTTTCTAACAGTAAATGTGGAGGCCCAATAACAATGGTAATAATGGAAATACTCTCCTCCAAAAAAGCATTGTTCAACCTTCTTAATGCACTTGTTTATATTTTTCATGCGTGCAGTATGAATCAAGCAGTTGTTAAAACAAGGAAGTAAATACTGAAGTCAAATTTCTATGGGGTTGTACTAGGGCTCCATTTGCCCTGAGTACTCAAATTTCGTGTGAATCATTCAGGTACTGAAGGACTGTTTAAAATCAGCTTTGTCCTATGAATTGCATTTAAGTAATACCTTTTAAATCAGTCAAAAACAGTTTCTCCTTTTTCCTCTTGAAATCATATTGCCAGCATTATAAAACTTAATTTTGTGAGCTTTTACACACTCAAAATATTTTATAATGTTTTTGTAGAACAAGAAGCTAAAATGCCATTGGGTTCTGCCAGTCTTGGTTCAATGGTATCAATGATTTCGAGATTTTGTGACATTTTTTTATAAATTATATACTGATAAAACACTTCCAACAGAAGTGATCACGCAGGACTTCTGATCCCGTGACTGTCTTTTTCCACACTTCAACTTTAGATGGGCTGAGTATTTGTTCTATTACAGCAGCCCTGAACCATGAAGTCCCTTACAACTTATACATCTTATTTGTCTCTGTAGTGGTTTACAAATGATGTTTCTACATCTGTCTCCCTCTCAATCTCTCTCCCCTTCACTCTCCCCCATTCTCCTTTTCCCCTTCTCCCTGTGGCATGCTGAAGAGGAGAACTGGTGACACAAAAGGTAAAGATCATGGGTTGAGCTAAGACCAATTTACTGGAAACAGCAATGAGATAAGAAAGTGAGCAGTAAAAACAACACAATCAATTATGAAATCTACAGGACAGGTGAATGATTTGCTAGTGATTGCTTGGAAGTGGGGCCCCCCTGTGCTCCCTTTGCCAAGTTTATTGAACCAGAGAGACCCTTCTCCCTGGAAGAGATTCCCTTTCCTTCATCCCTGGCAATAACATGAGGTGGTATAGAATAACCTCCTGGTCTTGACTCCTCCAGGAAAAAAGGAGCTGTGAAAGCTGCCTACCAACAAGAGATCTATTATTCTTTATCTGAGGGGTGAGGAAGGGAATGGTGCAGAGTCCTCTCACTAATATTAGAGATGGAATTGATGCTAAGAACACTAATTCAGAATGAAAATTTTGTCCTGGAAATTTTCATTTGCAAGGCAACCTCTTAGAAGCCTGTAAATTCAGTTTGCATGCCAGTTTATGCCAAAGGAATGCCAGGACTGGTGTAGCTCTTTTTTTCATTGTTGGTTTGCAAGTACAGTCCTGAAAACAAGAATTCAAAGAAGTAATAAAATGAAAGAGCTTTGTTTCCAGCAAAATTCAAGATAATTCCATGAAAGAATAAAGATTTTTATTCAGAGGCGGTTAAACTGCCAATGAGCTCCTAGCTAAAATCCAGACAGAAATACTGTCAGCATCGACCCTGGATCAGAAGATTAACTTTAATGGCAAACTATTGTTCTGAATTTGTGCTTTTACCGGCCAATCCTATTAAGAAGCATTATATTACAAAGTCCATGTTTGCTTAGACCAGCATCTTTTATTATGTGGGACTTGCCTAATTTTCTCTTAGATAAATTTTTGTGGCAAATCTTTTTAACTATTGTCAATGTCTGTGCTTGTATAGAGTCCATGAGTATACATTGAGAATTGTATCCTGCTTTACAAGTTATTTAATGCTAAATTTCTGTGTCTTTTGAAATGGAGATCCTGTTTCTTTGGTTATCACTGTAAAGTCTTGGGCATACATAACTGTGCTAGGATACAAAGAAGGAATTTTAGTAAGTTTTTAAAATTATGTTATTTTTCAATAATATTATTATGCTTTCAGGTACCTCAATTGTTTTACATGCAAGATTTTGCTGAAATGATGTAATATTATGACAGTTTCTTCACACCTCCCATCTCTTTGGGTCAAAACATGCTGAAAGAATCACCAGGCCCATTTTCAAAGAAATAAGAGCTGTGAAGACATCTGAAAAACCTTTTTAGTGTTCCAAGTCTGAACCAAACAAGTTCTTTCAAATTATAGTTGTTCTGACAATCATTCACTAAAATACCATATGTTGCCAATAAATAAGCCTTCACTAGATAGTCATTGTCCCCTACAACAAACATAAGCACTTGTTAATTAAACCCAGTTAAGCCAATAGCATAGTAGAAACACATGCTGACTAATTTCCTAGCCTAAGTCACCTTGGGCAAGTCTTCAGCTTTTGGCAGATAGCTGACATCTCAAAGCCATGTGCATTAAGGGGAAAAAAAGTCAGGCAATTTGGGAAGAAGGATGTGAAAAAGGTTTGTGTACGCAGACACAACCCTTATATCTGTACAGATGTAAGTCTAATTTTTTCTGTGGCCTGAGAGCAGCAACAGATCCAGTTGAGGGAATTCAGTCATAGAAAGTGTCTCAGAGAAAAGAGAAATCATTCTTCACCCTTTTTTGACGGGGAACCCCCTTTTGCTATATGACCAGGAAGTATTGTGCCACTCCTAACTCGCAGACAGCCATGTTACACCTCCCAGTGAGATGTCAAAGGCTGGTTCACTAAAAGTACAAATACTGTAACCCATTCAGAGAGCTTTTATAAAACCATATGCTCTTGGTTCACAGGTGAGCTTTCAAGATCACTAGCAGGTCTCTTTAGATATTTTTCATAATTACATTAATACTGTAGGATCTTATCACCTTTCAACACATTGCAGGCTACTTTGACATGAGCAACAGCAGGGAAACATGCATAAAGCTATGCCACAGTTGTAATTTTGCTTTAGAGTTAACATTATTGACAAAAATATGACTCCACTTTATACTTGTTTTAGTTCCTCCACCCCATTCACCATTTCAGCTGCCTGACTAATGTCTTATTCACTCAGGTATTTCAGCTAGTACTTTTGCAGAAACTCTGCCTGATCTCTGTCACCTGGGGCTGTCAGTGTGGAGAAGACACCTGCAGTTACCAACTGCCTGTGGCTGGTGCTGGAAAGGCTGTCTTAAGGGATAGGGCACATTGGCCTGTGTTTAGAGTGTTAGTGGCTTTTTCTGCTTATTAATAAAGCTGCCTGATGGTTGCCACAAAACAGTCCTTCTTCCTAAGCACGCAGTATACAAAAGAGTGCAGTGGGCTTACAGTTTCATGAGGTTATCTTCCTATTCTTAAATAATTCTTATTTTTAAATAAGTGTTCCTATTTTTAAATAATTCTTATTTTGACAAGAGAATTTACTGGTCCCGTGCCATACCTGCTGCCTTTTAGGAGCTGTGAGCAGCTCTATACCATGACCAAGCTGAGAACATAACGTTGAATGCAAGAGATAGCCATGAAACACGGACAAAATCAGAAACATTGACATGAAAAATATGATTCTGTTGTGCCACCACCAATCATTATAACTTCTTATCCAGAGGCAAATTTTGTGGTATAAATTGTTAATAAGACTGAAGAATAGCAATGTGATTATGCATCTTGTGATATTATAGTTGTCGTAATCTTTCTGTGTGAATTCATTCACTTTTCCAGTGACTAGTATGACATTTTAAGCCAAATTCAATAAAATGAAGGCTTTTTATTTTTTTTATTCAAAGCAAAATTTAATTCAGATGTCTCATATGTGGCCAAATATTTGTATGAAATATCCTGGGTTTATGAATATTATATTAGGAACATTTATTAGTTGGAAATTTCAATTAGCCTATATTTACATATGCAATATTAAGCCACAAAATTGCATAAGTTTCCAATTATTGTAAAAGAACCAAAATTATTTACAATGTTTAAAGTAACAGCAGGGAAGTTATTGCACTGGAATAACGGGACAAAAAAACTTCTGCAATAGCTATGGATTCCTTAGAGGGCTGATTTACACATAATTCCCTTCATTCAAGAATCAAAAAGAAACACTGCAGTCATTTAAAGTTTAGAACATGGTGCCAAGAGATGCTGAAGTTATGACCAGATGATGAATTTGATCACAATACCACCTCATACAGAGTGATGGAAGTTTGCAGAAAAATGTGCAAGCAATTCTTCCTACTGAAAGTAATTTGAATTGTTCTTCCTCCACAAATGAAAGGGAGATTACAACAGATCCAGGAGTTTCCGCTGCAGTTCTACTTGTCTAGAAGTTTATGAGCCACTAAATGCATGAATATACTGCAGAAAAAGTTAGTTACTAATATTTCTTTACCTCTCCTGATTTTTGCAAAGCAGCAAATGAAATAACTTTCCCAAACCACATTTTTCCCCTCTGGTACAATTTCAATAAATGTAAGGACAAGCTTAAGGTGGCAGAATATGTATTTAGGGTTATAGAAAAAACTTTAGTACTCATTGTTTCTGATTTTTTTTTTCTCAGAAGGGTAACTGCGAGATAAATCCCTAGCTCTGTGTTCTACAGATTATAATAAATCAGCATTTGACATGGATGATCTAAAATAGACTCTCATTTATTGAGAGTATTTATCTCATTTATTGAATTAGTAGCTAGTTACAGAAGATTGTAGTTTGTAATGTTTTGGAACCAAATGATCAAGAAAGTTTTGCTTCTCAGTTTTTCTAATGAATATTCCCTGAAAGATTCTCTCATTTACTTCATCACTTAACTGTACAACATATGCTTATACAAACTATTTTAAAACAAACTTTTTTTGAAATTATTTTTTAAAATAGGCTGCATTAGATTGTGTAAAGGCTCCGTGTATCTTGTGCAAACTATGTGTAGGACTATTCACTTCATGAATACAGAAACTCTGCTTGCAAAAGAACAGGTTTTGTTTTTGTATGTTGCAGGTACAAGATATCCTTAAAACTATAAGAATTTTACTAACCTCTGAAGAGTTTTTATAGTATGTGCTCACACAAAATAATTTCTTGCAAGCAGGTGCAGGTTAAATATAGTGGCCTTTATTGTGCCATTATTGTAATGTCCATTGCAAATCTCTGACGGATAAAATTGGATTGGCAGTAAAATAGAGGCTTCTTCCTCCTCACTGTATCATTTTCATTTTGAATCTGGAGATTTTTCATAGAAACTTGACCACAGGTTTCCTCAGAAGTATCCTTGTTTTCAGGTCAAAATGATCATTCAATAGAAACCATTGTGAAGATAACACACATAACATATGGGTGGATAACCAGAGGAATAGAGCCTAATTTGAATATGTTGACAGATCAGGTCCTAATCATTTTTTTCCTTCAGATTTTCAGTTCATAAATGTTTATATAATTCCTATTTTTCATTCCAAGATGAAGGCAAAAATAAGTCAAAACTTTAAAATTCTTGTGGGAATTATCTTCCCAGCACCACATAGAAATTTTACTATTCTTCACAAGCATATTCTTCACTTTTCTTGAAAAATACAATATATATTGTAAGATTGGCTATTACATTTTTTCCAGGTTTTCATACTGAAGAATGCTATAGCAGCCTTTTTCATAATAATCTACCTGAAGATGGTAAAAGGATCACTGCTGTATTATTAAATTTAACTTGAGTAAAACAGCTTGATATCCCTACTTGTCAGGAGTTTCATCCTTAAAATAGGGTAGTAGGCTTTATTTCATAGGTGCTTGTAAAAGTCTGTTTTGGTCACTAACTCTTTGAAGATTTTTAAGAAATGCTAATAGGTCTTTGTAGCGTGCATGTGAAAACAATTCACCAAGAAAAGCCCAGTCCTCCAAATTCCTGCCTATGAAAGCTTATTTTGTTTTGTAAGAATGCTCCACTGAGAAGAAATTTAAAAGGCCTGGTTATAGAATCAAGCACAATAATTTTCCAAGTACAGTCAGTCTTTAATTATTTCTTTCCCAAGATGAAAATATACTCACAAAGTCTGTGCTTTCTAAGTGATTAAGTTAGTATAGAAAAAGTTCTGTGTGTTAGGGTTGCGGAGGAAGGTGGGGCTAGAGGCATGAATTATCCAATAAAATTAATTTTGCTTAACAAAACTGTTTTATCGTCAGTTTGTTTTTGGACCTGTGATGATGCATAAAATTATACGAGGATAATCAAGAACTTGATTTGACATGACAGCCTTGATTACTGGGGCTAGAATAGCAAACAGCTTTCTGAGGAAGATCATCTTAATTGTAGACTTTCTGTTACCAGTCACTTTCAACAAATCTGTTAACCATTTTAAAGTCTTCCTTAAGTAGGAAGGTCAATGTTCTGACTGCCAGGAATAGGAATTTTACAAGGAAGTGAATACTGAGATCAGTTTACTTTCCAAATGAGGAATAAGTTGCTGTCTGATTGTGCTCCTGAAGCTGACCAAGGAAAGACAGATACAGTGTTTAATGTAATACAGTCTTTAATCATTACAGTAACTGGGTAACTGGTAGCAATCCTTCTACCAAACTGTTAAAAGGCTTATCTATTGCAAAGCAGTACTTTGAAGAAGTTTTTTTTCTAGTATCACTGCACTGAAGAAAACCGGAGTCCTTGTGAGTGTAACATATTATAGGACACATGGTAACACTTGCTGATAAAAGTAATGCAACCGGATACAGTTATTATAGAGAGAATTTATTTAAATGTATTGCACAGTACACCATGTAACTGCTTCAATTTGAATGGGTCTGTCTGGGATGGAGTCAACTTTCTTGTTGGCAAGAATGATGGTGCTATATTTTGGATTTAGGACTAAAACACTGTTGAAAACGCACTATTCTTTTGTCTATCACAAAGTAGTCCTTGCACAGTGTAAAGGCTTTCTCTTTTTTTCCTTTCTCTAACTCCACAGTGAGTAAGCTGAGGTCAAGCAAGAAAGAAGAAATGGTCACAGTCAGACCAGCTGACGCAAATTGGCCAAAGGGGTATTCCATACCATGTATTGTCATGCCCAGCAATAAAGCTGGTATGGCAGAAGAAAGTGTTGTTTGGGGGTCTTATGTTTTCTGGAATACTGGATACTCAGAGAGTGGCTGTGCATCAGTCTGGTTGTGGGGGGTGGTGATTGATTATCTTTACATCACTCTGTTTTTGTCTTTCCTTCATTTATTAAACTGGTTTTTTTTTTCCTCAACCCATGAGTTTTCTTGATTTTGGTCTTTGTGCTGTCTCTCTTGGTCTGCTGGGCAGGGAAAGTGAGCAAGTGTGAGTTCTTTGCTACTTGCCAGGGTCAGCCCAACAGAGTTATACCTGCAAAATAGCTTACTTGCACTCTCAGTGACATGTGTTTTTATTGGAGAAATAGGAAATGCTTGCCTTTTGAAAACATGTAGTGTACTCCTGTTATAAGTCATGGCACATGAAGATTACCTGATTCCTTTCTCAAGTGTGACCCTGTGTGCCTTCTCCCCAAACCTCACACACACAACATATGTATGTATCTTCAAGCAAACTATTTAGTCAAACTGCTTATAATTCCTATATCCCTGCCTCCAAGTTTCATCAGAAAAGAAGGAGATTCTGAGCCTACAACAGTAGTGTTTTATCCCATGAGTACCTTGACTGATGCAAATTTACCTACTAAAAATCTGCAAAACTGGATAAAGGATTACCTGGCCCTCCTGTTTTTCAGTCTTGAATTGCGACTTTTTATTTTTTAACTAATACATTGACACCAGAACACTTCCCCATATCTATGAAAACTCATATGTATTTTCCCTGACATCAGGAAGTGTTCCAAGCATGAAGAACATTTATTTGATTTAGAGATTTTATTGACCATAACTAGCTTGCTGTGTTTTGTTTGGCACAACAGCCTTGGTGTGGTGGGTTCGTGGTTGAATTTTTCAGGCTTTGTGCAACCAGATCTGCAGTTAATGATTTAGTCTGGCAATATTTCAAAAACAGACAAAATGTATGCACTTTTATTTTAAAGTCTTCTTTTCCAATTTGTGGTTTTCATTTGGGAAGCATTTTTTTTTAATAACACAGTATGCCCTTTTACATATGAATAGCAGCATCCTGCTAAGAATGAAGGCTTTTTTGCAGTATTTGATGTCAGGAATATGTTTACATGTTGTTGCAATAATTTTTGAACTTTGAGAGTACAAGTGTTGAAGTCTTAGCTGGGAACCTTCAAGGGACAATGAAGTGAAGCTGGAACTTTTAAAATATAAGTCATCTACTTACAGTGAAAGAAACTACAACCTAGAGATGTCTTTCTGTACTGTCTATATGGAAAGCATAGGAAGCTAACTTATCTGTAGACATGTTGGACAGAGTAATTCCATTACTACAAATTCCCTGTAGGATATGGTTATTTCTACCACATTTTTAGGTATCTAGATATGTTTAAAAGGATCCGGCCTACAACGCCCAAAGAATTTGCTTAGATAACTAAACAGGCATTAGACTAGCACCCAAGTACTATGATTTCTGTCCTTCTAAAGACTAAAGAAGTTTGGACTTACTGACCAGGTAAATGCCTCAGTTGAGAACATTGGAGCTCATTGATGTCAGCAGTGGAATAAAGTTAATAAAAATGAAAATATAAACAAACATAACATAGTACTCTGGGTATCCAATCCTGGCCTAGAGAAAAAGATTTGAAAAGTAGTGACATAATTCAAGGTTTTATCAAACACTCAGCACTATGTCCTAAGTACAATTCACTACCATTTCTGATATGAACAGACCTGCTTCTTTGAATTGAGGTTGTAGGTACTCACTGCATAATTACAATGTGTGGTCTTTGCAAGTGCCTATTTGGTGACCTCGAAAGGAAGAAATATCTTACAATGCCAGTACTGTATTTTAAAAACTAAAGCAATTGACAAAGAAGCCTAGTGTTCTGTTTCGAAGAAAGTCTGATTTCATGATACTTTACATTATAAAAAAAGCATTTTTATTGATACAGAACATGAAATATTATTGGGTTTTATACCCTATTACTTTCACATGGAGAGACAGTAAGCTATGCAAGGAGAACATGTGCCATCAAAGATGTGCTGTGCCAACACAACACAGTGTGGTGTCTTGCAAGACAACCTGCTTACTGACAGGCTGTGCTGCAAGGAGGTGACGGCACCACATCCATTCAGCTCCAGCTACAGTATTGCTGTATGTCACTGCTTCATACTTTGCAGTTTGTGATTTGCCCTGTGCATGGCAATACGCTGGTGTGCAGCCACAGGTGAGGGTCAGAAAGCTTCTTGATAAAGTCAGTACAACTGGTATAAATACCTAACACTTCTGCACCACTTATTTCTCTTACATTTTTCCTCCTTAGATACCTTAATTGCCTTCAGCTGGTCATTAAGCAGCCATGACTGATACCTGCTGTCTGTGGTTTTCTCTTAGCCTTAATCTTATATAAAAAAATACGGTCTTTGGTTTTGTTAGGGTTCTATTTATTTTTAATATACCTGTATAAAGGTTTGTTTTGTTAGTGTGATCAAAGCACTTTGTCTTGGAAGTCAGAACAGATAATGGCAAAAATTGTGAAGACCTTTAGTTTTCTTTCTTACTCGCACACTACTTTATACAAAGAGGATTTCTATAATAACTAATAGGCTTTAAAGTTACTTTGTTTCACAGTACTGGCTGTCAGTCATGGTCTTTATCCTGGCATATTTCTCTTAGATACAGAGAGACTGTGCAATGAACATGATAAAGGTCTAAACATTTATCCTTTCTCCACATTCTCTGATAAATCAGCTTTATGAGTAGAGTGTGTTTGTTATCTTTATGTCAGCCTGTGCAGCTAAGTGTGCAGATTTACCCATAGACTGATGTCTTTAACCTTGGTATAATTTTGGAGTGTAATGTTCCAAGCAACATTTGGCTCTCACACTAAGGCAAAATTCTGGATCTTCCTTTATCCCATTTGTAGTAAGCCAAGAGGGAAACCAGCTACAGGCAAGCATCCATTCCCATTACTGTTCTTCATAGGAATACCAAACAAGATCTGATTACTCTGATTCTGAAAGACATGAAAGTGACATAACCATGGAGTCATGCTGCATCAAATAGCTACAAACATAGTGTTGAAAATCAGAATTTCTGTCTCCCTGGAATTTTTGAAAAATAAAAGCTAAGATCCAAAATGACTACACAGAGTTCTATTTCTGGAATGTAAACTAGATGGGCTAATATAAAATTTAAAAAACAAACAAACAAAAAAAAGAAACAAAAACATGGATGGGAAAATAACCTATAAAGTTATACTATTCCTGAATTAGTCAAAATATTTTGTGTAGAAAATGTAAACGCAGAAGAGGTTTGCGGTTCAGTTCTTCAAGGAAGCATGGAAGTCATGTGAACAACAGTTCAAGCTTTCATTCTTGAGGTCTGCAACATTCCTGCTGAGCTGCTGGCTTTTCTCAGGCTTCCAGGTTCTGGTTGCACAATACTACAAGGTTCACAAATCAAGCTGTCTACAGAACCACAATCCACCACCTTAGGGGAAAATGGTACAACATTTTTGCTACTCAGTCTTGTTGGGCTTTAGGCTTTAAAGAACCTCAACAGCTGTGATGGCAAGTGAAGAAATATCTTTGCAAAGGCATGCTGACAATTACATCAGAAGTTCATTAAAATTAACTTTCGTGCTTCCCATGACACAATAATGCCTCAATCAAACAAGTGTTCTGAAAAAACTTTTGTTGGAAAATGTTAAGCCAGTGTCATGAAAGCCTCAAACTGACAGTCATACAACATTTTCCAGAATTGTTTTCCAAGTTTAGTGGCCTTTTTGTGGTTATTTGGATGAAGAGGACAGTGAAAAGAGTTTTTCATATGGTCACGTACACAAGTCAGCCCTGTTAATTGCTGAATTTTGAAAAATACAGTTGTCAAATGAACCATTTCTGGAAAATTTTTAGGAGTAAATAGTATAAGTTGACATTAAACCCCAGTGAACTCCAAGCACAACAGCAACAGAATGAACCCCCCCTATTGGAGCATCTGCATAGTATATCAATTCTATAAATATTGCTTCATTGCTAGGAAAATATTTCCATCTAAATTCATTTAAGAAGGTACACTGGGTTTTGTTTCTTCCTTGGGCTGGTTTCCAGAAATCATCCACAAATAGCCCACAATGTTTCTGGATTACTGTGGTTGATTTGGAAATGATCATAATAACTCTCACCAAAATTGTCCATGACTTTGCCATAACCACTGCTTAATATGAAAGTTGAGTAAATACAGAGTAAAGAAGTCTCTGGTGGCTGGTGATTACTACTGAGCAAGAAAGAGACGTTAACATGGCAGTCTCATGGCATTAATCAGACAAGAAGCATTGTTCATAGGAGGAAAGTAATTCCATATGTATCAAAGAAAACTCCATTTATCAAAGATTGTTCCATTTATTGCCATAATTTTAAAGATTCAGATGGATTCAACTAGACATGTAGCCTTCAAGCCTTCCTTAATGCTTCTTGATTGAACTATAGATAAAATAATTTGAAATTGACCTTAAATCCTTTATGGAGATATTTTGAATGTATTTATAAGTAAGATACTTTATAAAATAAGAGAATAATTGAATTGTATTTGAAGATCATAATTATATTTGAATTTAAAAAATTGAATTTCAAATATGTTAGCTGAAAATGAAATGCATCTTCAATAATTTTAGAATTTCTAATTGGTCCAAGATCTGAGCAATATGAGATACCCTGGTTAGACATCTATCTTCATTTATAGCCATACTGTAAAGTAACCTTAGGTGTTAAGAAATCCAGCAAGGAACTTTCTGACTGCTCTCCAAAGCAACTGTGAAATTAGTGGCTACATTTACAGTTGGTAGTATTTAGAACCTGTATTACAGAGCCAGGTTTTGCTATAATTTGAGAAATATGTTGGCAGAAAAAACAATTATCAAACACCTTCCATGTGTCCTTAAAATTATAATAAAACTGTTGAAATCAGGTTTATATATGTTTCAGGTGAATCTAATTTGATATGTATGTTTGCATCGCTAATACTTTTTGTTTACTATGGAGGTCTCTTCACAACTGTGTAAAAGGACTTAGTGAACTTAATTTTGAAATGTTGGATAAATGCTAAACTTGCTCAATGGAATCCCAAAGGCACTGGCCACATGAGTTGGCTGTACAGCAAAACTGCCAGATTTTTGAAGACCTTTTTCTAGATTTTTGGAGACCAGGGGCTAAAAGGCCTGGTTCTGATCTCTGACTTGTGAAGTTTTTCACTGCTTCAGCTGAATCCATACACATCTATGCAGCGTGATGGGATTCATGCAAGCATCCTCAAAGAGGTAGCTTGTGTCATCACAAAACCTCTCAATAATTTTTGAACAGTTCTGGGAATCTGGAGAGGTCCCAGCTGACTGGAAGCCGGGGAATGTTGTCCGAGTTTTCAAGAAGGGCAAGAAGGAGGGCCCCAGAAATGACGGGCCTGTCAGTCTCACTTCAGTGCCTGGTAAAATTATGGAGAAGATTTTTCTTGGAAATACTGAAAATGCTGAAAGACAGCACAGTCATCAATCACAGCCAACACAACAGGACTGGAAGAAATACTGAGCAAGTCCACAGACCACACAAAACTGGTAGGAGCTGCTGACTCCCTCGAGGGGAGGGAGAGGCCCTGCAGAGAGACCTGCACAGATCGGGGCTCGGGGCAATCACCAGCCAGGTGAAGTTCAACAGGGGAAAGTGCTGGGCTCTGATCTGGGATGGAGCAACCCTGGATGTATGGACAGACTGGGGAATGAGAAGCTGGAGAGCAGTGCCATGGAATGGGACCTGGGGATCCTGGCAAGCTGAAGATGAGCCAGCAGTGCCCTGGCAGCCAGGAGGGCCAGCCCTGTCCTGGGGGGCATCAGGCACAGCATGGCCAGCTGGGCAAGGGAGGGGATTGTCCTGCTCTGCTCTGAGCTGGGGCAGCCTCACCTCCAGTGCTGGGGGCAGTTCTGGGCACCACAATATGAGAAAGACATTAAGAGTGTTAGAGAGTGTCTGAAGGAGGGCAACAAAGATGGTGAAGGGCATTGAGGGGAACCCTCACTTGGTCTGTTCAGCCTGGAGAAGAAGAGATTGAGAGGAAGTCTCATGGCAGTTACATCTTCTTCAAGAGGGGAAGAGGAGGGGCAGGCACTGATCTCTCCTCTATGGTGCCCAGTGACAGGACCCAAGGGAATGGTCTGAAGCTATCAGAGGTTTAGGCTGGATATTAGAAAAAGGTTCCTCACTCAGAGGGTGTTTGGGCATGGAATAACTTCCCAGGGAAGTGGTCGCAGCACCAGGCTGACAGAGTTCAAGTGTTTGGTTAACGCTCTAAGGCACAGGGTATGACTTTTGAGGATGGTACTGTGCATGGCCATGAGCTGGACTCAATGATTCGAGTCCCTTTCGACTCAGCTTATTCTCTGATTCTGTTTAGAGTTAGACAGCCCAAATGTTAATGGCTGTGATTCTCCTTCTGGTACATGGAGTAGAAATAAAACTATTTGTCTGGAGGACTGTGACATGAAAAGGTGTAAGGGCTAAACAAATATCACACTGGATCCATTTTGGGTATACTACTGCTCTTGAATTGCAAAATAGTAACCTTGATTCTCCTGTCATCATCTAGGCATCCCATCTGCCCATCTATTCACTGTCAGTAGCCACCTGCAATGGGAAGTTAAAATACCGTGCCAGTCTGTGCTATGTTGCTACTTGCCTAATTTCATGCCAATGGAAAACTCAGGGATTTTTACAGGGACAAAATAATGCAACTGCTGCAGCAACCACATGTTTTCCATCATACAGTGGAAAAAATAAGGTCAGTGTGGGCTTGAAGGGTTGTAAAGCTTTAGTCTGCCTGAATTATTTTATGCTTGTGAAAGTTAAGCAGATGAGAAACACATTAAATAAGATGACAGAATTTAGATTATACCTCCTCCCCTCCTCGTGCCCCTTCCAAGTCCTTAGCTCAGTGGATGAATTCCTCCCCCCATTCCTTTTTTCCTCTTTTTTTTTTTTTTCAATTTGTTAAGATGCTGAAATCTGCTTTGTGTGATTTATGAAGGAACTTGAAGCGATTAGTTTCACAGTGCATGAAAATTCCTCAGGTTCAGAGGGATGTCCAATCTGTTACACCACAAGCCGTTGACTGGATGAGAACATGAGCAGCTCGGAGCCATAAGGAGATTGTGTTGAGTTATTAAACACTTGTGGTAAAGCTGCTTATTGTTAATTCCCCAATGTCCTGCTGAAGTGATCGGATAAGATCAGGTCGGATTAGATCAAAGAGCCTGGGAACCAGCCTTTCGAGCAGATTCATTTAATCAATAAAGAGGTTCTCCAAAAAGAGAGAGAGGCAGTACCAGGATCACGAGAGATTAGAGTAGGGAAAATAAGAAACAACAGATTATTTTCCTCTGATTTTTAAAATGTGATTCTGTAAGTCAAAGCACGCTTTTATGCGTGCATGTGTATGTGTGTGTGCAAAAAACAGCCAAGAAGGATGTAAGTGCTCCCTTATAACTTCATTACCACACAGACAGTTTTAAATGAAGTATTTTGCAATACAGTAATACTTAATAAGTCAAGAGACTGTAAAATTATTATTAAAGCAATCAGTACCATGAAATACCTACTGTGAAAAAAAGAACCATTAAGAGCATTTCAGCAGAAGCAATTTTTGTTTTAATGATTCCTTAAGAATAGAGGATTCTGGGTGGGTTAATGTGCACAATTTCTGATCTTGCTTTCATCTAAAAGAAAAAAATATGAGCAAAACCCAATACCACCTCCAACAACAACCCCCACTCACCAGTATCACATCAAGATCAGAATGTATTAAATTAATAACATTGGCAGATGTTGTGGAATGTGCATTGTTATAATACATGTAATTACAGTACAACTGCTGCCATTGACGCTTGTACAGTGAATAGACTTGTGTATAATTACTTGCAAAACCTTGCTAAATCTGTACTAAAAGCTAGAAGCTGTTAGTAAATGTTTAGAAAATTAACCCACAGAAAAAGAAAAAAAAGGAAAAAACCCCTGAAAAAGAACGGGGAATCGTTCATTCTAACAAAGCAGTGGTGTAACTCCTTTCCATTTCTAGAGTAGCAGAATTTGGCCCGAAATAATTTGGAGAGAGGGACACACCTCTTTCAAAGATTATTAACCCTAATTGCTTAATAAAAAATTACATCTAGTTTTACAGGTTGTAGTTTATATTCAGAGTCAGATAAGGATACATATCTAAAAATCCCTTCTATAAAACATAATTTTCTGTCTAGATAGGCTGATGACTTTAGGCCGTACACACCTTTAGCAATTGTTAATTACTATGGGATGGTTTAACACTATTTTCCAAATCAGCATGCATGCATAAAATGACTGCAATCTAATTTGACATATTATTAGTGATGATTATTGTCAGAGATAAATTAGATTGAACAGAAAATAACCTTCATCCTTAGCATGTTTTAGCTCTCAGAATTAATGTGATTTGGTGAACACATATAAATAAAAGTCTGATGAGTCCCTGCTGACTGCAGGGCCTGCTGGTACTGAAGTATATCAATTTCATGCAGATGATGAATTCCTTAAGCATTCAATGATAATCATGCTTGATTTGACAAGACTTTCTCATGCTATTTTAGGGCCTTAATTTTCTGTGAAGTTCTGTCAAGTGTTCATCAAGCACCCACTTATCTCCCTGTCTTAACCTGGCAGCCAATCCAAAGGTTGCCTACCAGTGCCGCTACCAGTCCCAGTCCATTAATATTCCTGCCATGTGACTGTCCACGGAGAGAAGCCAATCAATGGCTGATTAACATTCAGGTCACATGATGCCCAAGGAGAGTAAATGAGTTACACAGTAAGACATCAAACAAATTTTCATCTTGAAAGAGTGATTGCTTTTTCTGCTGCTGTGATGTTTGTCAAATTCGCTCTAGCCTTGTCCAATTAAGCTCCATGAGCTGAATGACTAATGAAGAGAAGGGAACGCTGTGCCAGCATGACAGCTATGAGATGTATCACTGAATAAGAGCTGCTGAAGAAGTTTTTTAAAATTTAAAAAAAAAAAAAAAAAAACACCAAAATGATTGAAAAATCACGTCTGGATAACTGGTGTAATTGCTTTCAAATTTCAGATGCTGTTTAGAAGTCTCTCGTGAAAAATATAAAATCGCATTGTGCTGTATAGGACACTTGTTTTCTGTCTAACTTTACAATGGAAAATGAGCTTGCATCTCCTCATAGTAAAATTATTTTTGAGATTTTGAATAAATATACATTAACTGGATTATTGCCAACAAATGTGCTAATGAACTTTCACAGTCTGCTAGAGACACACTGGTAACAGAAGATCCCACTTTTAAGCATCAGCCAGTATGGATAAAAAACCCCTTACTTTATGAAACTGAAAGGAAAAAAGGGGAAAACGAAGATATATGGCAGATGAGGTGGAGGAGGGAAGCAAGTGCTCTGGATTTTGGAAGGAAGTAGCTTTCCAGGACATTACTTGAAATATTGTGTGAGATTCTTAAATAATGTGGCACAATTCTTTGTGCATAATTTCAGGAGCTGGTCCAGTTTGGAGTTATTATTTTATTTGTACATTATTTTATATTTTATTTTA
>VWZP01010600.1:0-32943 GCA_013396995.1 Dicaeum eximium
AGAACAAACCTAGGGTTCACAAGGGCAGCCCTTTAGACAAGGAACCTCTACCAAACTCGGTTCCTTCTGATTTTTATTTTTACTTATAAAACACCTTTTATCTTTTATTAACTTTTCTTGATTTTCTTTTACACACACAAGTTTTAACTCTTAGGGTCATGATCGAATCACTCTTATTTGCTCTGCAGGCAGCCCCTCTACCCCTCAACAGGAAAACTGTACCGGGACCCTACACAAATTTTACACTGTAATTTTCACACAAAATATTGCTCCTGTTGCAGGCAAAAAACTTAGATATGCCCACAAACTCCCCCGTGTCTAAAATTCACAAGAGTCAAGACTGAGCTGCCGCGGCAGGGAAATTCGTGGAATTCCTTTAATTCATTTTACCACAGTTACATGTACATAAATTACTACACTGTAGTTCTTTCCACATAAAATGCTGCACTTGTTGCAAACAAAATCTTAAAATCTCTACAAACACAACCATACAGTCCCAAAAATCAAATTACCACAGTGCGGGGGGAAAACCACACAACCCCCCTGTATCCCAAATCTCAGGAGTCAACTATAACAAGCTGTCTCTATTACAGCTCAAACAGCCCACAAACACCCTTCAAGGTAAAACCCTTCTAAAAGGGTTGCCTAAACATCTGAACACTTTCAACTCGGGCTCAAGCTTAGCACACAGTTAACACAGCTGACAAAACCCAAAAATTACTAGCTTGTTACAATTAGAACTTTTACACACTAACCAGCAAAATTTCACACCACACTAGATGAATCCAAAGTTACAACGTTGCAAACTCCACAAGGAGAAAGACTACAAAGGCATCGTGTTTCAGCATCCGACCCTTGCCTCCCAGGTCCCACAGGCAAAGGTTTAATTCTCGAACACAAAGCGTTGATGACAGACCGGTCATACCCAAACACCAGGTGTCACAGGGAATACCACTCCCCTCAACTCAAAAGTTTACACATACAAATTCACCAAGAAAGGGGGGATCTCTTAAAGTGCTCGCTTTCCTCAACACAACATACAGCATACAACACTTCAGCATCCACCCACATCAGCTTTCTCTAACATTCACACACTTTAGCACCAAACACACACACACTACACACCTACACAGTCTGGACACAGTCAAAAATAACAGCAATACACTGGAATTTGCCCAGTTCACCCCAGAACTGCTCGTGGGTCCTCTATGACACAACAAATTACCCCTTTAGGCAGCAACCAAACTCTACGGGGCTTGCAAGCAAACCTCTGGGCCCTTGTTGTGCGCAGGGTGTCCCTCAGTGACTCCAGCTGCCCCTCAACCACGCGTACGTATGACTTACAAACAAACAAAAAACCCATACTTTTTATCTGTAATGCCAGCAGTCTTGTCTGCCCCTGCAATGAGCAGATGGGGAGCGGAGGTCTTTCCAGGAATAAATATCCCGGTGGCACTTAGAAGTGTCCACAGCCCGGCTTGGTCTCACAGTGAGCAAAGAAGGCCTGCTGCGGTCGCCAAAATGAAGCACGGACAGATGACTCTTCAACTAATTAAAGCTGAAAGAGAGTATATTTATTATAGTGCTGGACCCATGCAGAATCCTTTCCAAAAGCATGTGCAAGGAGTTACAGGCTCTGGCTCTCTATTTATCTAAGAAGGTTTTATATATTCATATCATTCCTAAAACACCTAATACATATTCATTACCTAACCCCTCCTACCCCTACTTCATATTAAAATGTATTATAATTGAGTCCAAAGTTCATTTACGCTTGCATAGTCCTTCACTTTGAATGGGTCGGTGGGTTTTGAAATGGGTAGGTGGTCTTCTGAGGTCAAAGTGACTTTTACTTTTGCCTTGTTGGCAGGCTCTCAGACTCTTTGATGCATGATTTATATCTTAGCTTTACTTATTCTATCTGCTAATAATTAACTATTCTCCATTACTTCTACTCTTCTTGGTATACTCTTAATTGTTTCTATCCCTCTCTAGCTAAATCTGCTAAATATTTAACTCTTTCAGTTTCTTTAAACCCTTGATTCAGAGCAACCTAGTCTAGTGAAAGGTGTCTCTCCCATGGCAGGGGAGTGGAACTGGATGATCTTTAAGATCGCTTCCAATTCAAACCATTCTGTGCTTCTATGAACTTCAGCACTAACAGGAGTTAAAATCATCACCTCTGACTTTGTGGTGGTAAGCATTGGAACAGTCTGCCCAGGGAAGTGGTAGAATCATGATCCCTAGGAGTGTTCTAAAAGTTCATGAATGTGACTTGCAGACAAGGTTAGCGGTGGCCTTGGCAGTGCCAGGTTAATGGTTGGACTCAATGATCTTAGAGAAGACTTTTCCAACCATGACAGTTCTGTGATTCTTTGGTTCTATGACTGTGCTGTGTCTTGCTGTGACTGGATGGAATTGCTATGCTCTTGCTGCCTTATCTAGGTAACTTCCCTTGGCTGAGATAGGCTGCTGTCCATGATAGACCAGCTCTGATAAAGCTGTTCTAACAATCTCTGTTGAGAAATGAGCATCTTTGCTTTCCTGTGGACCGGTCTTGCCTTTAGTTCAGCAACTGCCCCTTCCTCTGCTTTTGTTTAGCTTGATATATGAAGTACATTTGGACTTCTCTGGTTCTTTAAGATCTCCCTGTGCTCCTAATGTTCCTCATTATACTTGCAAGAATTCTGATAAATCTGTCCCTCATTACAGGCTGGAAGAGGGGACTTTCCACTTTCATCACTTTTTCCTCATTTGTTTATACACAGTTACTGTCCTATTTTGTTGCCTTTGCCTCAAATCAGAGCTCTCCCTAGGGCAAATAGAACAAAAGGGTGCATGACTCAGTTTACGGAAAAGGCATGGCCCTTGGATGCAGGCCAGCTGCAGTGATTTATCCCTTCCTTGACTGCCAGCCACAGGGCATCCTGAGCATGTTACATGAATCCTGGGTTCAGTTTATACCACTTCATGACAAGAAGGACATTGGGGGATAGAAGTATGTCCACAGAAGGGAATGGAGCTGGGGAAGGGGCTGGAGTGCCAGAAGTGGCTGAGGGAGCTGGGTGGGGCTCAGCGTGGAGGAAAGGAAGCTTGAGGGGGATTTTGTCACTCTCTACAACTCCCTGAGAGGAGAGTGAAGTCAGGTGAAGGTTGGGCTCTGCTCACAGAGGACAAGGGACAGGACAAGAGGAAACGCCCTTAAGATGCACCAGGGAAGGTTTACATAGTATATTAGGGAAAATTTCTTCACTGAAAGGGAAGTCAGGCATTAGAGCAGGCTGCCCAGCACAGTGGCAGAGTCTCCCTCCCTGGCGGGATGTAACAGATGTGTGAATGTGGCACTTGGGGACATGGGTTAGTAGTCGGCTTGGTATGGAATGGTTGGATTCGATGGTCTTAGGGGGCTTTCCCAGCCTTTATGATTCTGGGTTTGCTCAGCTGGTTTTTCCCTCTCTGTGAAACAAGGCAGCATTATTTCCTACAGCACCAGCTATAAAGGTGGGATGTCACCAGCTTGCTTTGAGCCCCTCGTTAATTAACACAGCATATGCAGAATAATGCGTTTGTAGTGTGTACACAGCTTTTTTTTTTTGAGTCAATGTGGAAGCAGAGCCGAGTCTAATGAAGATTGAAAAAAGAAACAAGAGGACGTGCTGCCCCCATGAGGTGCCTGTCAGTAACTCCATGAGGATCTAACAAAGTCCCCAAGCATTTTGGGGAAACGCCAAGTAGCAATGCCAAGAAATCACCCACCCAGACTTGAATGGCCTTCTTTGAGGAAGAGGCAGAGACCAGAAATGCATACATTACCCTCTGAATAATTTTTTGTCAATTTAGCCCAAGCAGCAGTACCACAAGGAACAACAAATTATTTTTCTACGGTGCACATTCTCAAAGCTTTGTGCTGTAAAATGATCCCCTTGAAAATGGTTCTGTTTGGCAACAGCTTAGATGAATGAAGTTTTTCCATTTAAAGAAAAATCCATACTATCACAAAAATAGGCATTTTCTTGCCTGCTTCTGACAGAGATTCAAGGGACCACATTAGGCAGCTGAAAGGGCAGGAAAAAAATGCTAAGGTAGGGATTTCTCTATTTTGCTTTGCGGTTATCTTTTTTTCTTTCAAGTAGGTTTTTTGGGGGTGAAGATGTTTTAACAGGCTGTAAAAGGCCATAACATAAGCCTGGTGGGAATGTAAACTCCATCCAGTCTGATTATTTACTGGTTCCCTGATTCCTCTTAGATCTGATCCACACTTCTAGCTAATCATACATTGGGAGTTTTTTCCCCTAATAGTTTTTGGCTTTGCTGTGTGCTTTCTGCTGTGCTTTGATCAAGGCGACACAGTGCAGGCAGAAGCACCCTCCTGCCGCATTTGACTGAGCCAATATTAGCCTCTGTGGCAAAATGTCATACTGCCATTGCATGAAATCTTAGGAATGGTTGAGCTTGATGATCTGAGAGGTCTTTTCTAACCTAAATGATCCTGTGATTCTATACCTTTATGCAAATAGGCTGTATAGCATCAAAACCCATTCATTCTTCTTTCTTGTCACATCAGAAGGTCTGGATATCCCAAATTCTTTCTAAATGGATGTAAAGGTTTAATCAGTGAAGAGTCGGTCAGAATATCATGACCTACAGATGATACCTTTTAATTATCAAAGATCAAGAAAGTCTTGATGGTTTGGTATAGTGGCATTATATTGTCTGGGAGATCCTTATAGCCAATGAAAGTACAAAGTTTTGGTGGAAATGCTGTCCTGGGGAGGCTTAACAGCCAGTAGGCTCCAATTCAATGGGTATACTGATTATTTGTCTTCTTATGTATATTTAGCTTTCATCAATGGATCATCTGGCAGAAACTTTTAATTCAAAGGGCCTTAGAAGTTCTATAAATATTCCAAAGAAGGATTTACTTTTCCCATAGTTGAAATGCAACCACTTCTGGAGTGGAAAGCACAACCATGACACATCAGATTAAGTGATAAAATCACATTACCACCGCTGCAAGATGAAAATGCAGGTGCAGTAAAGGGAGGGACTTTATTTCAAGCAGAATTCAGAAATAAGTTTCCTTCCGGGACTTCTGGTAATGTACCAGGAGATATTTAATGACTGTACTTACATGGCAGCTTAGGAATTTTGCATCTTGTTTGGAAGACAATCCTTGCAGCAGCCTGCAGTCCCAGTGCTTATTTTTGGCATGGGGTCGCTGGTCGGAGACAGAGATGACACACACTTTCAGAGATCCAACAGAGATGCAACAACAACGAGTTTTATTGTTCGGATCCTCTTTATATAGGGGGTTTGAAATGCCTTGGTTTAAACCACTGATTGGTCTGGTTTTAACACCACCCAACTCTTTGACCAGTGAGATGTCTGCAGCTTAGGATGGAACGTGATTGGGTGAAGTCCCTGTTTGGGTTTAAATGTATCCTATCATTGTTCACCCAGGGACCAGTTTATGGAACTGGTCTGGGTTTCTTATTTATAGCTGAATTAATTGCCCAGCTGTGACACTTATTCAGTTGTGAACCACTAGCCTTTGGCCTTGATCTACCCACTGAAATCAGATAGCATCTTCTGGTTGATTTACACAGGCTTTTAATGGAGTCCCCAGTGGCAGCAACCACTTTGAGGTGGGTGGCTGTGATGGACCCCATATGCTATTCTCCTTCATTTAACTGCATTCTCATTTAAAATATATTCAGTTTCATAGAATTACAGAATCATTTTGGTTCTAAAGCCTTTGAGACCACTGAGCCCAACTATTCACCCAGCACTACCCAGCCCACCACTAATTCATGACTCCAAGTGCCACATCCACATCCACACATCTGTTAAATCCCACCAAGGATGTGGACTCTACCACTGCCCTAGAAAAACTGTTCCAGGGATGGATGACCATTTCCATTAAAAAATTTTCCCAATATCTAACCTAAACCTCCCCTTCCACAACTTGAGGCCGTTTCCTTTTGTCCTGTCCCTTGTTCCCCAGAGAAGAGCCTGACTCCCACCTGGGCCCACCCTCCTGTCAGGGAGTTGTAGAGAGGGAGAAGGGCCTCTTCCAAGCCTCCTTTTCTCCAGGCTGAGCCTTGCAGCTCCCTCAGATGCTCCTTGTCACACTTGTGCTCTAGTCCCTTCACTACTTTCTCTCATTCACAATATATATTTAAAATACATGGTTGAGTCTGAGAAGGAAGTTTTTTTCCATGTAAATAATAGCCCTTCTAAGCACCATGAGAGTAACAGATATTCTAAGCATCATTTACCTTCCAAAGCACCAGGAGTCCTCTTCTCTGTCCTGCGTAGAAATTATCTGATGGTTATGGGCTGACTTGAAAATGTCTTCTACTGAAAGTGGATCTCCTCTGTGCACATAATGTGACCTAAACAGCTTAATGGTGTGTCAAAAACATGATTAAGTGTCTCTGTCTGAGGTGGGGTTTATCTATAATGGGATACTCAGGAAACATGATAAATTAATTAAATCAGTTTTAATACCTCCATATTTATGCAGCTGATGGTGATGGTAAAGTGCAAACAATGGCCAGTTCCAAATTAATACAGTCCCCCTTGGAGTTTATTGCATTAAAGACTTATTAATTCAAAACCAAGAGCCTATTAATTTAAAATCAAGGGGCTCCACATTGAGAAGATCTGACCTTTACTGTGCTTTTCACTGTGAGCTCCTGATACATTGCCTAGGGATGACCAGAACACCTTAGATATCTGCAAGTGTCTCACAGCAGTTCAAAATAACCTATGTGAAGGGAGCAAACATATTCAGCTGCAACTAGAAATACAGATCCTAAGAAATACTTTGGACACAAACAGGTGCAAAGTTCAATGCCCACAAAACCATTCTCTTGTTTTAGTCACTATTGCTTGAGATTGATTCCTCTGAAAGCAAAGCTAAACAAACTCTTTTAACCCCACATCTGTGGCTATAAATTACATTATTTAATATGCATTCAGTGCAGAATTTGTCCTTTTTTCTCTTTAAATAGCTCACAGACTTCAAGTATTTTGCTCTGCTTTTGGAATGCTTCTACCCATCAGTGTTGTCTCATTGGAGTGATTTTGCAATGATCTCATACCCCAATAAGAAGCATATTTGACCTGATCTGTGGCAGAAGTAGGAATTATTGTTAGCCACAAGGTCGTTTCTTCCCTTCCCAAAGATTCTACCATGCCAGAATTTGCAATAAAATCTATTAAATAATATCTGTAATAACTTGCATGTAGTATCTCTCCACCACATGTCATTTTGAAGAACATGAGTCCACATGTCTCAACTTCAGTGCAAAAAGACCACTGATAAAGCAGTGCTTCCAGAAATGGCAATTAAATATTCAAATGTAATTTCTGACAATTTCTCACTGGCACTTCATCCAGCTTTCTCCAGAGGTTTTTCAAAAATAGACTTCATTCTGCAAGAGTCTTTACAAGATTTTGTTAAAATTGCTTTTTGGAATTCAGTTAGTAGTAATTTTAATTAACTTATGGCTTTGCTTGAAAAAAAAAAAAGAAGTCCAGAAGAAATGCCTCCTGGTATTCCATAATGTCAAAGTGAGGAGCTCCCAGAGTGAGTTTAGACAACACATAAACACAAGACAGGGTCAGTAGTCTGGTGATGTCTTTGACTGTTGAATTCACCTGAAGAAAACTGAAGATCATAGACTGGCTTAGATTGAAAGGGACATTAAAGCTCATCTTATTCCAGCCCCCTGCCATGTGCAAAGACACTTTCTAGTAGACCATGCTGCTCTAAGCCCCATCCAACCTGGCCTTGAACACTTCCAGGGATGAGGCAGCCACAACTTCTTTGGGCAACCTGTGCCAGGGCCTCACCACTCTCACAGGGAAAAATTTCTTTGAAATATCCAATTTCACCCTGTGTTCTGTCAGTGTGAGGTCATTCTCCCTTGTCACAGACTCACAGAGCCACAGAATATTCTGCGTTGGAAAGGACCCACTAGGATCATTCTGTCATTCCAAACCCTCATCCAAAGTCCCTCTGCAGCTCTCTTGCAGCTCCTTTAGGCACTGGCAGGGGGTCTAAGGTCTCCCTGGAGCCTTCTCTTCTCCAGGCTGAACATCGCCAGCTCTCCCAGCCAGTCTCCAGAGCAGAGGTGCTCCAGCCATCAGAGCCATTTTGTGGTCTCCTCTGGACTTGCTCCAGTAGTTCCATGTCCTTCTAATGCTGGACCCCAGAGCTGGAGGTAGCTCTGCAGGTGGGGTCTCACCTAAGCAGGACAGAGAGGCAGAATCCTCTGTCCCTTATGGCCCTTGCTGTGGGATCAGCCCAGCACATGGGGGCTTCTGGGCTCTCAGCACACATGGTCAATCCTTTTGAGCTTCTCATTCATCAATACTCTCAAATTCTTCTCCCCAGGGCTGCTCCCTGTTCATTCACAGGCCCAGCCTGTGTTTCTGCTTATGATTGTCTGACCCATGTGCAGGACCTTGAACTTAGTGTGGTTAAACTTCACGAGGTTCACACATACACACTTCTCCAGCCTGTCCAGATCCCTCTTGATGCCATCCCTTCCCTCTACACAGTAGACACACTACTCAGGTTGGGTAGATGGGGAGATTATGTATGTAACGCACACAGTGGTGTGTCTACCGTACTTGCTGCAGCTGCAGGAACTTCATCCTTTATGATAATACACCGCAGGAACACCCATGGGGACATAATAAAGAATATACTGTGATGTTCAAAATTATGCAGACAGATAATGACAACCTTTTGAATTGGTTCAAAAATTCCAATCACAGTTTCCTAGGGTATCAATAAATTAAACAGGGTACTATGTAATGCCATATACATGGGTGAGTTGGGCAGTACTGCTCCAGCATTACTGCCTCCAGTGACTGCTCATAATTAGGGACAAAAGAAGCCACTCTCCAGCTGAAGCTTGCAAATATTCTGCTTAAAATAATCCAACAATCCTAATTAATGAACTAATTATTGTAAGCCCTATAATTCAGGAACGATCCCAGCTATTAAATGGCTGTCATCACGTTGAATGGTCATTGTAGTGAACTATACGAGGCAGGTACTAAACATCTCAAAACTCATGAAAATCAGATGTAAATCTGAAACCTGACTGTTTTGGCTCAGTCCCTGTCAGTCCTTGGTAGTGCCATAGGGATGGGTGTCTTGAGTACGACACCTACGCCAGGCAGTGCTGCAGTGTGCTGCTGGGATGGATGGCCCTGGTGGGGCACAGGCACACGACTGGTGCTGCGAGAGCTGCATGGTACGTGGGGATGGTGTTGTTCCAGGTGGGCATGGTCTCCTCTGCTCAGGATGGATGTTGCCTGGGTGGGATGGGATGGAGTTAGGTACTGAGGGGTGTTGTTGTTGTCTTTGCTCGAGGGGTTACCAGTTGTGTTGGTGTTTTCCCCCCGAGCATAAAGACTTTGACTCTATGTATCAGAAGGTTTATTATATTTGGTTCAATGTTCAAGGCCCGAAGCTTAATGCCTCGTATGTGCAGCCTGGTACAAGAATGCTCTTGTTTAGTTTCAGAATGATTCTTTATAGAGCTTTGGTGTAATTTTTAATACATGCTTTCTTCCCAGTGCTTCGTACAAGAATTGCTCTTATCTCCCGTGTTATAAGAACAGGGTAGAAAACAGCAGGTGTTATCTTGAGAATACAGAAAATGTTTATAAAACTGCTGGTGGGAAAAATTATCTATTCCCTTGGAAAGAAGAACCTAGCAGGCGTGCTGCTAGGAAATTCAGGAAACACAAAATCATAATCACCACAGAGGGGTTTGCGTTGCATTGGGCTTTGGTGGGTGTAGGCATCATGGTTGGTATGATGTGAGGTGAGTTGGCCTGATATGGGATGGCTTGGCATGGAATGGGATAATGGGATGGGTCCATGTGATGTGGGAAGGGTTTGTCTGATATGGCGTTGGTTGGCACAGTGAGGGCCAGGTTGGTCTGTTATTGAGCAGGTTGGGATGATATGAGGCAGGTTGTGGTGACATGGGGCAGGTGGATGTGCTGTGGAGAACGTTGGTGTGATGTGAGGCAAGTGGACGTGATGTGGGGAAGGTTCATTGAATCATAGAATTGAGAGGAATGACAGACTGTCTTTTCAAACAAACTGTGGGTCTGCTGGTAGACAGAACCAGCACTGAGAGATAAAAGAAACAATGGGAAGGATTCCACTGACTGATGAATGGGAAAAGATATTTGCCTTTTCAAACAAACGGTAGATTTTGCTGATAAATAAAATTGGATGTTGGAAGATGAAAGGAACAATGGGGAAAAACTCTAAAAATTCCATGAGAATTTAAAAATTAAAAAGCGGGGTTATACATTATAGTGGATCAGGTGTTCTGGGAAGTCTGTACCTCTCAAGTACCTCAGCCAATGGGGAAAGAGAGAAGGGAAATGCGGCCAGGAAATTTGGATTAAAAGGAGGCTGTGTCCTCCAAAACTTTGAGAGACCCCAGGGGAATGCCCCATGGCCTCTCCCTTTATTCGAATAAAGTAAAAGGGACTCCTCTGTCTCCTTTTTGGCCATAAACATCTGATGTTTGTGGATTAATTTTCCTGACAGAATCATGGAATAAGCTGAGTTGGAAGAGACTCATCAGGATCATCAAGTCCAGTTCCTGGCCCTGTGTAGACACCACAACAATCCCACTCTGCAATAGCCTAAGGTCTTTTTATATTGACATGACATAGATGGATGTGACACTGCACAGGCTGGCCGGTTGTGGGGCAGGTGTCACATGGGGCAGGTGGATATGATGTGGGGCAGGTCGGAATGATGTGGAGGGGGTGGTGAGGAGGACGCCGCTACCGAGCCACAGAGTCCGGGCCAGCCCCGCAGCCCCTCCGGCTGCCATGGCGACCGCCCCTCCCTCCCCTCCGCTGAACTATTTTCCGTCGCACCACGTGATGACAACAGCTCCCGCACACGTGACGGAGGGCGTGCTGTCAATCAAACTCGATCTCCTCCAATCACCGCCCGTGATTTGGCGCCGTCCCGCCTTCCGGAAGCGGGCCCTCCAGCCGACACCGGCGCGCGTTCCAGCGGTTTGACAGGGCCAGCGAGAAGGGGCGTTGATTGGCGTCAGGTTAAGCCAGTCGTAACTCGAATACGGGTGTGGGCTCCCGCCCCTGCGGCGCGAGAACCAATGGGCGTGCGGGAGGCGGTGCTTCGCCCACCCCCCGGCACTGCGGTAATATGGCTCCGTAGCGGGCGGCCGGCTCGGCGTTGCTGCCGCCATTAACCCCTGCGCGCCCGGCAGCCTCGGGGGAGCGGAGCGGGAACCCTACGTGAGGATGACCTCGGCTGCCGGTCCCGCCGCGTTACCGCCCGGCTCCGCCGCCCGTGCCCTGCATGTGGAGCTGCCTTCGCAGCAGGTACGGCGGGGCCTCGGGGTGGCGCTAGGAGGGGGCTGAGGCGGAGGACGGTGTCCTGAGATGAATCAGGAGTGTCCCCTGAAGTGTGGGATGTTCTGAGGTGAAGGGGATGTGCTTTTTTAGGTGTCGGATGCCCTGAGGTGTACACAGGGATATGCTCACTGAGGTGTGTTATTCTGGGGTGAAGGGAGATGTTTCCTGAACTGAGAGGTGCTCCATGAGGTGTAGAGGGGTTGTTCCCTCGGGTGAATGGGGTGTTCCCTGAGGTGTGGGGTGCCCTGAGGTAAAGGGGTGGACAGGTACTCCATGAGGTGTTTGTGGGGCTTCCCCGGGTCTGGGGGCACCTGAGGTAGAGTCCCCAAGCTGATGGAAGGGGAGTCCCTGAGGCAAGGGGGGGTTTGACCACCTTTGTCTTAGGCCGGTAGGAAGGCAAGAGGGAGCATGGGGGTAGGAGTCTGTAACTCTCTCCCAGGGGAGTTAGGTGGTGTTTCCTCTCCCAGGAATCTACTTCTGTGCCTGCAAAGGATCTGGAGCAGACTAAAGGTGGGAGTTGCAGCAGGAATAACACCGTGAAAATCGGTGTTAAACTTGGGCACCTCGCGAGGTCGGAGCAGCTGGAGTGTTCTCTCCTCCTTCTCTTGGCGGGGTGGGGAGCGAGTGTGGATATAACATGAGGTGTATTCTGAAAAGCGGTGAAATGTTCTCTCCCCATTGCATCCTTCCTTCACCTAACTGTCTTTTTCCTGTTTGCTGATAGTTGGCTTTTGGTTTACTGGGCATTTGTCCCACGTTTTAATTTTGGAGAGCATTAATTTTAAGCAAGGAAGACTAGGTTTTGCCTGAGCATTTAGCAATCTCTATCAAACCGACTCTCTGCCCTTTCACCTCTTGCGTGTGGTGACTTTGTACAGGAGCTGGAGCAGGAGTGGTGAAGGTTGGAGTAATTAGCAAAATTTTGCTTTCCTTTAGAAATATTGTGAGGTGTGAGTGTTGTTTTGGCTCATTGACTCCGTGCAGATGTTACTACGAGGAAGCCATGCAATCTGTTTGACTTGAGCTACATGTTACCAGGTGGGAATATGAAGAGTACCTGGAGAAAAAATCAACAGATGTTAACTTGAAGTGGATCTGTAACTGCTCTTTTGTTAAACATGTTCTAGAAGACATCCACTTAGGGGCGAAGGGAGGCAATGGAGGTGGCTGTTGGCCACCTGATCCTAATTTGCGAGCAAGTACTTACTCTGAAATATGGGTCTACTCTACATTCATAAACATAAACATGAATGCTGCTCTGTATGAACAGGAAACAGTGGATTTTCCACCAGATCAAGTATGGCCTTCTCCTTGCTGAGTTTTTGGTTTTATTATTTCTCAGGCCTGTGCAAGGACCAAGTCAATGCTGCAGGGAGAAGCCTGAGATATTAGTCATTGGACTTTTTTTATGAAAGTGAGACCAAAACGCAGGCTTTTTCTCCTAGGAGCAGAAACTTTTGTAGGAGTTTCTAGGACCAGAAATTGAGTCATCAATTACAGGATATTCAGTTGAGTAAATATTTATCGAGGATGCTTGTATGTTAATTGTAGCAAGTGTAAGGCTGTGACAGAGACTGAGGTTTTCTGCTGTGTGCTCTGCTAACACAAGGACCATGTGCTGAGGGATCTGTGTACTGTGTCTGTACTAGGAATCAAATTGAGAGGCTCAACGGAGCACACTGATAGCAAATCACCTTCTTTCTCTGTATTATCTGAGCTCAAAAGTGTGTTACTGAAATGCAAGATGCCTTGAAGGGGCTCAGCACACTGGAGCTATTTTCCTGCAGAATTATGAAAAAGATAAGTCATTCCTAGTCTGTTGTACCACCTCTTTAATGCCATAATTTGGCTGATCCAAGCTGTGTGGTGCTACGTAAGGCAAGGTAATTGTTTGCTATGTGCTAGCACAGAAATCAGCTTGGTGATTTGTTTTAGTAGGCAGCTTTCTCTAGAGACACATTCTCAACTGTGAATTCAAGGTGAGTGCTTTTAATGACTGAAGTGACTTCTTAGGGGCAGAAGTATTGATGGTGTAATTTGGGTTCAGTCTAGCTTTAATTGTTCCAGTAACATTCACACTGATTAGAAAACAACATTCCTGCTACTGACACTTTTGCAGGAGTGAAAAGCTAAGCCCAAGACCTTTTGCTAATGTGATGACACTTATGTCAAAACTGACTGACCTCTTCTTTAACTTGTTTGTGTGGCAGGATGACTGGGGCAGAGAATGCCTTTTGCTGTTGTATTCTGTATTTTAAGAAGGAGAAATAGACGATATGCTGTAAAGAAATGCATCTGACTAAGCATAAAATTCCCATTCGAATCCCTTAGTAATTATGTCAGGATGTTCTCTTTTGCTGTAAGAGTGAGCACAACAGAACTGGAAATGTGAAATAATTGCACTTCAGGAGCAGAGATTCTTTAGTAAAATCTCTTTGCAGTTGCTCGACGCAAGAAAACTGGGAGTGTTATGATAACTTAAAGATTTCTGAATGCTCAAAACAAACTGATCAATCCTGTCATTATAAACCCAATCCCAATGGAGGGATTGGGGAACCCAAACCTTTCAGACTCTTATATATCCTCAGTGGAAGGAATTGGACAGAAAAATGCAGCCTGAATGTAGTGAGGCAGTCATGCCACAGTCAAGTGATCTGTTGAATGCTACTGTGCTAATTTCTGGCCAAAACAGATTTCACGTGTGGTTTTCTAGTGACAGGAAAGCACATAGTCATGAACTCCAGAACTAAAGCCTGGGAGGATATATGTGAGGGAGAGGTATCTGCTGTGTATGGATTGGTGGTAAGGAGGGAAGGCATAAATTGTGCCATCGTGTACGGCCGTGAATAGTGTCAGACCAGGTCACCCAATATTTTCTGTATCTTTCAGTTCACAAACATCTCTTGACAGACAGTGAAAGTTTCTGTGGAGAGGAGCAGTAATGAGGTTTCAGCTACAGGTGTCAGAAGTGTATGTTTAGGGTAGAACAAAACAGAGCAACCAGTTAGTGAAACTTCTCAAGGACACTGTGTAGCCTCCATTAACTTTAAGGCTGGGATTCCTAAAGGTCCAGTTGGAGTTTTATGCACTTTTATGAGTCCAAGAGCAGTGCTCAGCATACATGGCTCCTGTGGCTTCCATACCAGCTTAACTCTGGGAGCATCTCTACCCTCAGGATTTGACCGTCCAACCAACTCCTTATCCATCTAACGGTCCACTAATCAAATCCCTCTCTCCAATTCGGAGAGAAGGATGTTGTGGGAGATCACGTCAAAGGCTTTATAGAAGTCCAGATAAATGACATCTGTAACTCTTCCCCTGTCCACTGAGGTAGTCACCCCATCATAGAAGGCCATTGGGTTGGTCAGGCAGGACTTTGCTTTGATGACACCATGCTGGCTGTCGAATCACCTCCCTGTCTTCCTTGTGCCGTAGCACAGCTTCTCAGAGGATCTGTTCTTTGATTTTCCCAGGCACACAGGTGAGGCTGACAGGGTGGTAGCTCCCAGGGTTCTCCTTTCTGGCCTTTTTAAAGATGAGTACTTGTGGGAAATGGATTTGTAGAGAATTCTCAGAGCCTGACAGAAGGCCCACACTGTATGCATCTGTATGCAAACTTTGAGATAAGAAATGCTGACTTAGAAATGCCATAGAATAGGACAGATATTGTTGAGAGAGAAATAAGCTAGAAAAAAGTTTCAAAGGATGGCCTTGCAAATAAGACTAGATACTTTGGAGAAATAGAACTATGAAAGATGCATTGTGAGAGCACCCACGAGGGGTAGTTTTAGATGATTTGCTTTAAGGCATCTACAGCATGGTGTGGCAAAAGCTGATAGGCCAAGAAAAGCTTATAGTGTTTCGTAATTAGGAAATAGTTGGCTTCTGATTGTGATGGCAGGGATTGTAACATCTGTATTGTCTCGCCCTTCATATAAAATGGAAAATAGAATAAAAGGATTTTAAAATGCCTCTCAGTTGCCCCATCTCTGGGTCATAAAAGGGCAAAATGTGACAGGTACTATGCTTCCCCTTTTCCAAGCACCTGGGACTTCACCTGACTGCCATGATTTTTCCAATATGGAGAGTGGCTTGTGGTGGGTTATAGAATACTCCTAGTTGAGCAACTTGCTAGCTAAAGACCAAAGTCTCATTTATGAAGGGAAACTGACTTATTTGCCCTTGATTTATCATCCAGCGACAAGATAAGTATTAATATGCTTCAGGTTATTAATCATCATATGCTGTTTGCTTGTGCTACCTAGAGTGTCCTTAAGTGTTTCTTTAAGGTCAAAATTGCCATTGCTTTGATTTTGTTGATGCCCTTGGTTCTGTAATGCCCTGTTTACTTTTTGTGTGCTTCTGGCTGAGTACCATCTTGATATTCCCAGGTTATTGCCACAGCAAATGGGGACTAATGCTCCTCCCGCCAAAGTCATGTTAAACGGCTTAAGGGACTTCTCTCAACTGCTGCAGCGTGTTATTAATGAGGTGGGACTTGCACCCTGATGTTCTCTTTTCTGTCTGGTGAATTAGTTCCCATGCTGTGTCAAAGAAGCAGCTACAGTTTCAGTCTTTCATCCACAGACTAAATAGTTATTTAGACAAACTCAGAGAAAAGCATCAATAAGGAAAGATGTTATTTCTAGCTAACTCTTCTAAAAGGTTTTGGTTAAAGACGGAAAGACTGTCTACTTTCCTATTATTTCCATCTTATGTAAACACTTAGCAAGAAGAGCTTTGTCTGGCCAGTGGGCAATATTTGTAAGATTTTCTTAACCATAGTTTAGGGCAATTTTTTTAGGGTGTGCTGACAGTTCTTACTCTTTGGAGCTGTGGTGTTGTCAGCTCACTGGATCTGTTGCTTTTGATATTATGGTGACCATAACCAAACACAGCTGTTGAAACAATACACAGAAAGAATTTGCCCAAGACCCTGCATAGGCTCATGATTTGGCTTTTGAACCCTTCCTGTTAACATTATGTTTAAGTTAATTCTGTGTATTGAGTCTTGTTTTCCACATCTAACCAGCTATCCTGTTTGTGTCCCAAGACTGAATGTGTCTTCTGTACCTGCCCCTACAATATGTTTTAAATAACAGGCTTTTACAGTCTTTCTGCAGAAATTAGCACAAATTCTGATGTGAAAAAAAAAGGATAAAGATGAAGAAGAGTGAGTTGTCTGAACATCATGAGTTTACATCAGTTTTAGTCTTAGTTTTTTCTTTCATTTTGGACTCTAAGTGGTGTAGATTTTCTACATGTGATTATGGGGTACTAAGAGAAGATTTCTTGTGCCAGCTGAACAGTTACCAGCCGTTTACATCATTTCATGGAGGTAGAAGTTGAGTTCTGAGTTCCTCGGTGTAAATGCAGTTACTTAGTGAGGAAGGAGTTTACAGGTTTCACTAGTACGAGAGGGTACAGGGGAGGATAGACCAGAGAACACAGCTGTCTTCCAAGAGTAGTACACAGTCTTAAGTTTTTTCAGTTATAGTACAGTTATCTGTTTTAATTATTTTCTGATGCTACTGTTGCTTTAGTTAGTAGTAAGGGAGCAGATCATGCCATAGACTAACATATTTTGTTTGATCTAACACTGACTTCACATGTTGCCTTCTTTAACTCCATACTGACCTTGCAAAGGGCTGTTTTGCATTCAGATAGCTGGAAAACAATTATACTTCTGCATGGACCATGTCAAGTATTGAGATATTCCTTATTCTTCCTGTTTCACTTTCTCTTTGTGTGAATTAGGGCAAACTTGATGTCTTTTGAACATCTTCTATTTGCTTACTGTTCCTGGTGAAGTTCTCAGTACAGTACAGAAGAAGGAGTAGCCGTGGCATGGGGTATGGATGATTAGAAACCTGTATTGACCCTTCATGTGTTCATGTGAAAGTTTTATAGCTTTTTCCTTCTTCAGGGAAACTTTCAAAAGCCTTTCAGATGCCCAGAAGTGTAAAGGAAAGGAGGCACTTCGATTTAAGGAACTGTAAATTAAAATTCACAATTGTGCATCTTGGAAAACTTTGAGCCCATGTTGATGAAATAGCTTTGATTTTTTTTGTGGTCATTTAGGCTTTGACTTTTCTTGTGGTTATTTAGTCTGGGTAAATCACTCTGCACAGGTTCAGTGTATCTGGTTCCTTGCATAAGATCTTTAGGAATGTGAGGTATGTGATGTATGTGAGTGTGTTGCACCTTCATAGGAAAAAAAGTGTAGTTGTGTTCCTACAGTGCATTTTTGAACTGGTGGTGTCCTTAGTTCTGGTTCCTGGTAGAAATAGTTTTTTAAAGGCACTTGCAAGAAAGTAGCTTAATCTTAAAAAGGGAAAGGAGTTCCTGGATGGCTGTTGATCACTTGACATGGGGAGATGGTGATAGTAAGGAGGCACAGTTATAAGGAGAACCACAGGTGATTTGTTGAACTAATTATGGCTGTATATGAACTGAATGTGGCTATGTAGCTTTGAGGGCCTTGCTGTCTTCAAGTGTGTGCTGGAAGACAATAAAACAGAATTCCTTAAAATTCCTTATGGCGTGTCCCACGGAATTGCGTATCAAATGCTTCTGCTTTTCATCAGAAGTAGATCTGAGAGCCCATTTGATTGTCTTGACTCTGAACTGTGGAAAACTGGTAAATTGCAAACCTCATAAATCTTCCTAGCAAGTGTGTAAACTGGAGTACAAACATGTTTTTGGCCTTTCCCGTGGTTTTAAGTAACCATACATCTGAGTAGTGCCTAAACTTCCCATGTACATTTCTTGGATATTAAAAGCTTTATGTTTTGCAGCAGTTAACCCAAACCTTCTGTAAGATATGCTCCACTCAAAAAAAAAAAAAAAGAGGCAGCTGTATTAAATTGGAAAATGAGGCAGCTTGAAAACTTATATAAAATTAAGTATGAATTTTTGTCTACCATTTGACTTCCAAGAGATTGGATCATGTGATTGCTTTTTAATATTCAAACTGGCATGGAGAGATGAAAGCAAATAGTGAAAATCTGAGGAAGTTGGAAGGTGCAATATGGAGGTGTAGAGCAGTGCTGTGATAATAAATAATGCTAATGTTGGCTAAATGTAGATCATATTTTGGTAACTTTTTTTTTTTGTTTCAGGGCTGGAGGTTTTATGCTTTTTAAGAAAAAGACCCACCTCAACCTATCTGCTATGAGTTACAAAGCACACAGAGCCCTCTGTTTTAATATGACTTAATTCTGACAAATATCCAGACATCTAAATAGCTGACATTGTAAGCTCAGGTCCGTTCAGTTCAAAACCACTGGATTTGCTGTAGTAACATTTGTGTTGCTAACTAATCTTTGCCTCCTGCTTTAATGCTAAAATAGTTGGGAGGATTTTGCTTAAATTCTTCCAAAGCTTCTGTGGGTCATGGAGCAAGTAACCAAGCTATGAAATTCATGTGAAAGCCAGGTAAAAACAGAGTGTGTACTGTCTCATACAGAGGTCAGAGCTGATCCTGATTTGAAAAGAATTCTGGGAATTTACTTCTTTGACAGAATTGTGAGGAGGGCACCAGTGTAAAAACAGGGATGGTGCCCAGAGATGAAGACTGTCTTGGAGTGTGTTGATTAAAAACTGTTTGATAAGTAGGGTACTCCATTAAAGGCTAAGGAAGGAGACCTGGTGCTGAAATTTTAGCCAGTGTTGAAAGTTCTTTGTTCTGGAAATACAGTAATTGCTTTTCAGCTCATCAGGCCTCTGAGAGAGCCCTGAATGGTGATACAGTTTTGGTGAATTTGGGCTAAGTAATTTATGTAAACTTCTACTTTGCTTGTACAAGATAATTTCCCTGCCTTCTTAATGCTGGTTTTACCATTGTATTTACATTTCAGGCAAAAGTAAGTTTCTCGTTACATGGGTTGTATGGAAAGTCATCAGGAATGGAATGCGTGGGGCAGCCTTTTTCAAATTCAGTCACAGATGTGTAAAACTTTCTTCCTGGGCAATTGATTTTAAGCTTCATTCTGGAGAATGTATTCTTATTTATAAAGTTCTTAAAAAATCTGCCTTATAGAATTTCTGAAACTTGCTTTTGGCCATGGGTGCAGTGAGCCCACTGTCACTTAGTAATATCTGGAAGTTTTCAGCCAAACCCTCCATTCAGCGGAGGCTGTTTGATGGCATCTTGGATGGTTCTTGCTGGGAGAAACCAAAGTGCCTACCTTGCTTAAGTTTAGATATTCCCTTGACACCTTTGCAAATTTATTTAACATGTCAAAGGGCCTGCTGAGAGTAGAATTCATTAACAGCTTTGCTAAGAGTCAGTGCTAAAGAGGGAAGACCATGTCACTGGGAGAAGGCAGATGTTTGACTAAGAGGAGACAGACTGCCCCCTTTTCCCAGCTGTCAGTCATTACATCATCCCAGCTGCCATAGCATGATAGGCTCCATGTTATTAGAATGGGCTTTGCTGTTGCCCATTTTAGTGACCTGAGCGTCACAATTGATACTTGGAGCCAGAGCTGGAGTCAGTGTGATGGATGAATATCAAAAGTAGAAAATGGTGTTTGGCTGTGTTCTCATCCAGCTTGGATAGACTGACATTATTTTTTTTTACCAGGGTCATCAGATTCTTGTGAGGGAATAATGAAGTGGTTAAGATGGAAGACAAATCAGAAGTCTCCATGCTTACTTTTGCTACGCATTATATGACCTTGAACAAATAATTATGAAAATCCAGGAAAACTTGAGGCTGTTGTAGGTAGTTCTGTTCTCCTGCCATGAACAGTCCAGACCTTGTGTTAACAACAGTGCACTTCTCTCTCATTTGACTCCCTTTTCTTACCTCCCTTCTGTGTCATCTCTGCCCTGATTTTTATTAATTATACCAGATTATTAGACAAAAAACAGTGAATAGCTTTATAATTTCTGTTTCTCAGGCCTGGAGGAAAGCAAAGAGTCGTATCTGGATAAGCTTAAGCCATAAAGAAACTTAAGTGTTGAAGTCTGCCTGCTGTGTCCTTTTTTTGTGTTGGGCACATCTGTGTAGCTGTAGGGAGCTGAATTGGAGGAATTTACCCGGATGTTACCGTTACTTACCCAGTTAGTTACCCTTACTAACTTTGGGTTTTGGCAGTTTTACCTTGGTGTAATTTTCTGACCCTCACCATAAGACTGCACAAAACACATTGTGTAGGATGGAAACATGCTGAAAGTGGCGTTCTAGGCAGAGGTATGGTATCTTAGTATTGAGGGAACTAAAGCATCAAGGGACCAGACAATTTCAGTCCTTTAGACCTCAAAAGACTTGGTAGACTGTCTGGAATCAGCTGATGAAAAAGCTGTCTTAACAAGGTTGATGATGAAAATACTTGATTCTGGAGCAGTCTGATTTGTTTTGGGTGAAGCTGGTAATCACTGAGCAGGGATGGTGTTGTTGCACTCCACAGCAGCTCTGTTAAGATGCTGTTGTAGTATTCAGGGAAGCTGCTTTTCTGCCTCTGCAGGCATGTGGGATGAAACCTGATGGTAGGTTCTGCTCCTCAGATCTTTCCTACAGCTTTCCTGATCAGACTTTCTACGTATCTTTGGGATAGCTGTCTGCTTATGACCTGTGCTATCTTTACATGCAGCAGTGTTTTTAAAATACAAGCTACTCAGGATTTCTCTTAATGGAAAATTAGTGTATCTCTTCTCCTGGTTTGTAGTCACTTATCTTTAACATAGAAGGAAGCACTGATTTCTTTCATGTGAGTCAACATATAGTTGCTATATAGCAGTTGCTTTTAATCAAATGCAACTTAGAATGGCAATTAAAGCAAAGGATAACCACGCCTGTAATGTAATTTCACTGCTCCATTGGCTTTCTTGGGAATTGCAAAGGTCTAGGACAATTGTAACCAAAATAACTTGTGTCACAAAGGGAATGACCTGTTAGACCTGCTGTACTACCATGCTAAGCACTGATCCAGATATGCCACTGTTAATGCTGCATGTTCTGAATTTAGGGCCTCTTGGAAAGGTCAAACAACCTTTTCCATGGTATTAGTTCTGCAAAAATAATGGTTTTTTTGCTGTAGGATATCTCATTAAGATACTTGCTGTAGATGCCTGTCTGAGGTCTTCAGTCTTGTATTGCTGGTAACCTGTAAACTCTTTGAGGAGATAGCAGTGAAAATTAGCTATACTCATTGTATATTTTGCTCATTTTTTTTTTTTAATGAAAACAGGTCCTGCACTATCATCTTGCAGTCATGCTGGCCTTTTTGAAGTTAAGTGACCCATGAGGCTGCCGAAGCACCTAGATTGTTTTTTAGCCCTCTTATTTTGAATTTTAAGGTGGGCTTTTTAGAATGACTGTTCTGGGGGCAGAGCATCTTATCCTTGGGGGAATCCTCTCTCATGATGAAGATTTCTTGACACTTTTATAGAAATAGCAAAATAGCTGAAACTTGTCACTAAAGAAAAGGGACCCTTTTTAGCACTTCATCTAGAAGGAGGAGGAAGTTAAAGAATTGTGTATTATTTGCAGCTACTGTATTCAATATAGAGTGCACTGGTTTATTCTCTAAATTGCCTTTGCAGTTTGAAATGCTCTGGTACCTCAGTGTGAACTGCCTTCCCCTTGGCTTGTGACAGTGCTGGGCTCTGTTGCTCCACATACACTTCAAGCTGGTGGTTTCGTTCCAGCAGTTCCCTGCCTTCAGCCTCTTGCTGCTGTGCTGTCCCCTCCTTGGTCTGAGGAACTGAGCTGGTGAAACTAACCCAGGAAAAGAGAGAGGTGGTTAGTTTCCATCCAGATTGGTTCCCAGATATGATTCTGTGAGGGGCTGCACAAGTGCTTATTTATGGTGGAACGAATAAGAAAGGGTGATGCGGTGCTTGGGGCTGGCAGTGTTTGGCTGATGCCAGTGCTAGCTGAGCTGCAACAATGGAGTTTTTGTTTTTTGTATTACAATGTCTCCAGCGCAAAATGATATGAAATGCATAGGAGGTAACACTAGATATTTAAAACTTCCCTCAGAATAATATTTACTTTGTTACAAAACAAAGCCCTTGATGAGGAATTCTAGAACCTATTTCAGTTGTCTTTGGGTATGTCTTTGTAGCTGATAGTCTTCTGGTTGAAGCTAGTTATCTTTGATCAGGAGAGGTTAATTAATTCTGAATGTTGCCTGTTAGAGTTCTGAGGAAATTTGAATAATTCATTATAATATCAATGGAGATAGTGGGCAAACGGGAAGATTTATTATCAGGATTCACGTGTCTCTGTCATCATGACCTCACTAAATGGATAGGAGGAGAGTGCTGGCTGAGCTAGAGATTCAAATAGACATTCATTACCTGTTGCACATTGAGTTCTGAACTATGTTGTGGTCCCACAGCCCCAAATTTAATGATTCTCTTCCAACAGGTTTAGGAGAAGTGAGACTTTAACCCCCAGATCCTGAAGGGTGCAAGGAAATCACAAACCATGAAGATAAGGACTCACATCTTGTTCAGAGGTGCTGGTGTAGGTTAGGACACTCGAAAGCTTTTTTTTTTTCTTTCCCAAACTTTGTTGATCTCATTGTGTACTGTGAATGATTAGAAACTTGTTTGACTTTGCTTGAGAGCTAATCAATGAAACATACTACTTAAAGCAGGCACACAAATTAGTTTGCAATCCTAAAGAGACTTGGAGAAAGTTGCCCTCTTAGTCAGGGTGCAATGTGGGCTATTCTTTGTAAGGGATGAAAGGAAAAAAAACATAACAAAAATGAAGGGAATGAGCATGGTAGTTGATTGATTTCTGTGCTACTGATGTTAATTGAAAGAGCAATGGCACATAAAATTCTTGAATCATTTTCATACGTAGCAAAATGCATGTTCAAAGCAGTTTCTTAAAGAGCATTTCAGTTGCACATAAAAACAGTCTACCCAGTTTTGAGGTTAGATGTGAAAAAATGTTAAAGGTCCATGTGGCTTCTTTTAAGTGAGCCCTAATATTTCTGTTGACATTTTTGATACCAGTTTCTAAGAAAAGAACACCATGTAGTCTCACAGAATGTTTTTTTGTTGGTTGGGATTTTTTGTTTTAAATTTTGTAGTTCTTGTATATACTAGAGATACCTGGGCATCCTATCTCAGGCTATGTTTATAGTCTAAGTCGTAAATAGACTTTGAATGGAATGAATCCATCAGTGATTTTTAGGCTGTTAAACAAAAATTTAATATTCCTCATACCTTTCCATGAAGGTAAACTAATATATCACTGGAGGGGTGTTAAGTAGTATAAAGTGTCATGCTATGATTCTAAAACAGATGATGGCCTTTCCACTCTTATTAAAAGCCTTTTAAGACAAGCTACAAACAGGAAAATTGTCTTTTGGTTTTACAAGCTTTTAAAATGTGCTTTTGGTCAATCAGCTTTTAAGGTGGATTCAGCCTTACAAATAAAGATGCTTTTCGGAAAAAAATGGTGTAAGATGAACTCTGAGGTATAAGTATGTACTAAACCAGTTGTTTGAGGCTTGTTGGTGAATTTTGGTGATCCACAAAGTATGTGGAGCCGTCTGTCAATATCCCCATGGTAGTGGGCGAGACACTGATGAGTTGAGAGATTGATTGGGAAAATATGACACTGAAGGATTTGGTGAGAATTTTAAGTATTTGAAGTGGCAGTTTGCTGAGCGCTGCATTCATGGGAGGCTTTGAAGCATGGGTCTTCAAAGTTACAATAGAAGCAACAGCTAAGCAATGATAGAAGTGTGACAGTCCTGCAAAATTGCTTTGTTAATTAGTTAAATTTTATAAGAAGTTAATAATGTAAAATATTTGTCAAAGATTAAAGGTGGGGTTTGCCTTGAAGCTGACCTTAGCCTCTCTGTGCCCAACAGGTATTAAAGCTGTTGGGCACAAAGAGGTGGGAGAGAGAGATTGATTTGATCTGATGATTGTCATTCAAGATGTAGTATTGTAATAAACCGAGATAATGTTGGAGTTGGAGAAAATCACTTAAACTAAATATTTTAGTGACATATTCATTCCAAGGGAAAAGGACTCTCTCATCACAGCAGATGATAACTGACAGTGAAAATCTCAAATTTCACTGTGCCCTGAATTTTCCCTGAAAATCTTGATATGTCTTCCTGATGTATTTTACTTCTATTTAAGATTGCTAGAGCAGTTTCCAGGATTACCATGAAATCAGGAAGCTTTGTTCAGCCAGTTCCTTTATGGCTCTGGATTAGGTGGTGGTTTGTTTGAGCTCTTTGTCCATTAATGCTTGTTGAAAATAGCTTTGGCTGGGAAGTGTTTCCAGTGCAATGATGCAAAACATCTGGGTGACGCTGCTGCTGTGTTTGAAGCTGATAGTGTCATGTATTTGCTTGAAATTGCTTGAAGAGTTGAGGTGATTTAGTCATGTAGGATAAAAATTACATATAGGACATGAATAAGAATAGCTTCTCTTGAATATCAGTGTTGCTTAATCCAAGCTTGTAGGTGCTTTTTGCTTGTCCTGTGGCTTTGCTGAATCCTGGCTGTTTACACTTGCTGTCTGAGAGAAAATTGAGTGTTTGGTGGGATTTTTTTTCACAACAGCGCTTTTGGAATCATTAAAATGCTTTGAAAAAAGAGAAAGGGTTAATTTTCAACCTAAGAAAATTCTTTGAAATTTTTTTTCTTATTTTTAGCGCCGTCTTCGTCATCTTCGGAATATTGCTGCACGTAACATTGTTAATAAGAATGGTTATCGCCTCTTGGATACATACTTCACTCTTCACTTGTGTGATAATGCCAAGATCTACAAAGGTAAACCAGGCTTTCTATCAACCTTTTTGCTAGTTAATCTTTGAATTCTTATGACATGAGTTCTTCGTCTTCCTTTTTTTTTTGTCTTGACAACTTTCTGGCATTAGTTGCATCAACGTTGCTAGCACTAGAAAAGAGCTCTTTAGTTCCCTTAATTTCATGAAAGCTTTCAGTGTTAGCAGCCAAGGAGGCAAAACAGATGACAGGTTTTGTAGTCTCTTAAATCAGCCTATTTTTGTCATTGCTCTTCCCTGAGTGATGATGTAAGAAATTAGGAACTTCCAAGGGCACATAAAAGTTAAAGCTTTTGGAGCTTTAGTTGTCTTTTGTGGGGAAGAATGTCCCACTCTGTGCATACCAGTTGTTTTATAGAGCATACATCAGCACAAACAGTTATCAAAGTTTTCAAAAAATAGAATTGTCAGCCAATGACATGAAGCATCCAGACATCTGTTCTAGTTTAGATGATTGTGTTTGAGCATTAGATCTCCTCTCTTTCTTGCTTTTCTTTCCCACTACAGTATATAGTTCATTGTGGAGAGATGTTACTAAAAATATATTTTCATGCTCCTTTTGGTGTGATTGGAGATGAATTTTGATTTTCTCTTAATTTTTATTTTCATCTGGCACAGTGACACATCTGGCATCTTGCTTTGCTTTTTTTATTAAGGTTGGTGTTTTAGAAGGATAAGAATACAAAACTTGAGCTTGCTGCCTGGACTTTGTTGTGTTGGTTGGTTAAACCTGTCACTGATTACTGTTTCTGCAGTGTTTGGTGTTAGGGACTATTTTGCACTTCATTAAAGCTTTATCCCTGGTCTTCAGTGGGTGGGATATTGTACAAAATCTGTATTCCTGCCTCTAGAGCTGTCTAGATTATCTAAAGTCTTTTGAGGTCTTGCTTTGACTGGGAAAGCCAAGGTTCATGCGCCAGCAGTTGCTTATTCCCATTTAAATACAGGGTTGTTGTCACCTCTGTCAAGTAACTTGGCTGTTTCCTCTCTGAGCAGCTGGAACAGGTGTAAAAGTGCTGTAATTAATTTATCCAAGCTGCTGTGTTCCAGGAAGATGTTGTGTGGCAAACCAGTCATTTTTGCAAATGTCATCCAAATATCGTTAAGTACCGTGCCATGTTCTTTCCTCAGAAATCAAAGCCTTGTAAAACTTGAGGATTATTGTGGGTATAAAAATGAAATATTAAATTTAAATAATAGCTTATAATAAGTAAGTGTGAAGGAGTAATTTTAGTCAAAAGCATGACTGCATTTCAAAGTCTCTCATGAATCAGTTACTGAAAAACTGGACCCACTAACATTTGTCTTTCTTGATTGTTACTTATTTTAGTTTTTTCTGTTTCAAATATTAAGATTCATATCAATGTTTAAGCTAATCTAAAGATTTTTTTTACTTGTTTTTCTTCAGAATTTTATAAGAGTGAGGTGATCAAGAATTCTCTGGTAAGTTACTTTAGTGTGGAAAAACTTTGTTTTAAAAATTGTCTATTCAGTGCAGTATATTGATTTCTCTGTTGAATACCATAACTGTTTAATGTGTCTTTCCACTGTTTGGTTCTGTTAGGAGCACTGTGTTCTTCTCCTCCTTTTCAGATCCTTTTCTTGAGGGTTAGAATAGGGGCTACTGAGTAGTAGAAATGCTGATTTCTAGTAACATCTTTGTGTTGTGTAGGAAAACAGCAAGAAATGTGTACCTACCAGATATATTTGTATATTCTTTGAAGAGCTAATAGCTGTACGAAACTGAAGTTTGAAAACATGTTAAATTTTCTAAATTTTTTAGTTTAGATGAATGAAGGGGCCAGAACTGAACAGTTTATTACAAATGAGGAAGGATAATAATAGGATAGAGGTAGGATGTTGCAAATGTTGGCTAAGAGAGTTTGTAAACCTGCTGAAGACTTTTTAATACCTTCATTAACAAGGTAGAACTGCTCCATTTATAGCACCCTAGATAAATGCTTTGAAACTCTCCTGAATGAAGGATAAGCTGTCTGCTTACTCAAGGCTGCTAACTTCTCCAGTTTCTCTCTTAAGTTGTTAGGATTTTTAGTTCTTTCTATTCTAAATTGGGAAAAGAGAAAACAAAAAGGGAAGCTAACCCCACAGGATATAAGAGATGGAATAATAAAAATCTAAAGAAAAGATGTCTTGAGGATATCCTGTATTATAACCTATGGGTATTTTAAGTACCTGGTATTATTGTACCTGAATAGCTATGAAATACTCCTTCGTGTTAGGAGGACTTGATTAATGCATTTCTTCTGTAATATTTAGTGGGTAACGTTGCCTCTCCTTTCTTTTCAGAGGCATCCTATTTCCAATTTACTCAGCCCAGTTCAGGGATGCTAGGCCTTTTCCAAGCTGCTTAAGCAGTAGAAGGGAAGGCGAGTTCTTTCATGGGGTGGTGGGTTCCTACCTTTTGTTTTGCAGGAGCTACTGTTTCTGTGTTCAGCAGAGGAGGGAGAGAAATAAATATAAATAAAAACACTTTTCCATTTCTGGTTTTGGACACCCTCCTGTCTCTTGGCACTAGTAATGTTGGATTGACTTGGTTTTGTCATAGCTTGGGTCAGTTCTTTAGATATTGTTAGAGATGAGTGGAAATTCTTGGAACATGTAGTCTTTGCAAATCTGAGTTCTGGTGGAATTTGCAGTTTAGCTTAATGTGTGCTGGTTTGGAAAAGCTCTAGGTGCAAATTTGATCTCATGGAGTAAAGATAAGCTTTTAGGGACAGCATTTAAGGATTGAGCATCAGCCAAGGAGGAAAAGAATGTGAACAAACATGTCAGCAAGTTCTGCAAATTTAATTATTGGGGAATGTATCAGCATTTAACTTTGGGAGTATAAGCTATACTCTGGTTTTCAGAAGCTGAATTATAACTGTGAAAGGAATGTTACTTCCATTTTGAAAGTTCCTGATTTGGTTAAACTGAATTAGTAATTTCTGAAGTAAATTCTTTGATGTCTTGTAATGGAAGGAAGCAAAACCCATTCACAGTTTCTGAAGTACTTTACAGCACTTTACTTTACAGTACTTTACCTTTTAACTGAGGAATTCTCTTTAGCAGACAGGGCAAGGAAGCAGCAGAGCTTGAAATGGCTGTTGTTCCTCATTCTTAGGATTTTTAAAAAATCTTTGAGGTGGGCTTTGCTACTTTCTGAGTTGTCAATTTATGGACTAGTTTCGGCTTGTTTAAACTGTATTTATCCTTCTTTGAATACTTAGAATCCAACATGGAGGAGTCTGGACTTTGGAATAATGCCTGATCGTCTTGATACCTCTGTCTCTTGTTTTGTTGTGAGGATCTGGGGTGCCAAAAAGGAGCACTTTCAGCTGTTGATTGAATGGAAGGTCAATCTAGATGGGTTAAAGTACTTGGGCCAGCAGGTAATGTGAAAATATTTTTTCTCAACTTTTTTCTTCAGGAAGCAAAACATCTGGATGAATTAATATATAGAATGCTGAGAGAGGAAATGCGTGTGTTTGAAGATTGTATTTTAAAGTTTGATTACAGACATTCATGTTAGTTTATATGAGAGCTTTAAATCATAAAAGCATATAGTGGTGGGGTTGGAAGAGACCTTAAATATCATCCAGTTCCACCCCCCTACAATGGGTGGGGACACCTTCCACTAGACCAGGTTGCTCCAAGCCCTGCCCATCATGGCCCCCTTCCAGGCATGGGGCAGTCGCATCTTCTGTGGGCAACCTGTGCCAGGACTTCACCACCCTCACAGACAAGAATTTCTTCCCATTATCCCATCTAGCCCTGGCCTCTGGCAGTGAGAAGTCATTCTGCCTTGTCCAAAGTCCCTCTCCAGCTCTCTTGGAGCTCCTTGAGCCACTGGCAGGGGCTGTAAGGTCTCCCTGGAGCCTTCTGTTCTCCAGACCGAACTCTTGAGTTTTATCTCTGTTTAGTTTCCAGCTGTCTTATTTATTTTTGTCACCTGGAAATGCAGTAATAGGAAAGATGCTCTGTCTGGTGTTTCTGATTTCAAAGTAGAATGGCTGAACATAGTGACTGTTGGTAAAGCTGTGAAGCAAACAGGTTTTCTGTGGTTCAGTTCAGTTTTCTGTGGGGTTTTGTGTACTTCTAGAATTACAGGTGATGAAAAACTGTTTTAGAGTCTCGGAGCAATTTATGCTCATTTGGTGTGAAAATCTGCAGTAAGCTGGCTGTAAACTGATTTTTTCCTTCCCTACAGATCCATGCAAGAAACCCAAATGAGATTATTTTTGGTCTCAATGATGGTTATTATGGAGCTTCATTTGAACAGAAGGTAAGGGTGTCTTGTATTTGTTCTGGCTTGTTGGTACTGGTGACAAACTGAAATTCAACCTGTGAGATTGATTTTTCACATCTGGATGCTCTGAACATTAAAATGCTTTGTTTTGAGAAGGAATAGTTTTTTAACATGACAGATATGAACTAATGTCTTGCCTTGGTTGCATGGATATCTGTGATGTTTTAAAAAGTGTAGCATTTAGGGTCCAAAAACCCTCTGGTTACTGAAAATAAGTTTTGACTGTATTCTTTGAGGCAGACATTTCATTCAAACAGGACATGTTGAAAGTGATGTGATTGTTAAGACTCATTTTCATGGCAAATACAAAACCAAAAACTTTTGGTTATCAGCCTGAAGCCTAGAGTTCCTAAGTCTTTAATGGGAAGCTATTTATTTGCTCATGCTGCACCTGTTTTACGCCATGGATTTTTTCCCTCATGGATCCGCTGTAGTATTTGTGCCTGTCCATCCAGTATTGTCTCTGATTATTACCTCATTGATGATGAAAAAGTTCAGGCTTACCTGTTGTAAATAGTGCATCTGGCAGGTTTTTTTTAATCTCAAATTGTTGGTGGCAGTACTGTGGTACAGATAGGTTAAGGAGTCCCTGATTGGAGAGGAAATGACTCCTTGACACACAGCTGCAGTTTCTGCGTTCAGTTTTCCTGAAGCAGGATGCAGTTGTAGTTTTTCAAGATTTCAGTACTGACAGCCTGGGCCTGACTTTGAAGATGGGAACATAATCTTCTTTTTCTGATTGTTGTCAGGACTTGTTCCCTAGCTCAAAAGGTTTAAAGGTTCTTCTTGGTTTTGGTTATAGAATCATATATAGAATTGTTTGGGTTGCAATGGATCTTCAAGACCATCTTGTTCCAGCCCCCTGCTGTGGGCAGGGACACCTCCCAGTAGACCTGGTTGCTCCAAGCCCCATCCAGCCTGGCCTAGAACACTTCCAGGGATGGGGCAGCCATGCTTCTGTGGGCAACCTGTGCCAGGGCCTCACCACTCTCACCAGGAAAAATTTCTTTGAAATGTCTGATCTGACCCTGCCTTCTGTCAGTATGAAGTCATTCTCCCTTGTCACAGAGTCACAGAATATTCTGAGTTGGAAAGGACCCACTAGGATTATTCTGTCAGTCCAGGCCCTTGTCCAAGGCCCATCTCCAGCTCTCTTGCAGCTCCTTTAGGCACTGGCAGGGGGTCTAAGGTCTCCCTGGAGCCTTCTCTTCTCCAGGCTGAACATCGCCAGCTCTCCCAGCCAGTCTCAGAGCAGAGGTGCTCCAGCCATCAGAGCCATTTTGTGGTCTCCTCTGGACTTGCTCCAGTAGTTCCATGTCCTTCTTATGTTGGAGATCGCAGAGGTGGAGGCAGCACTGCAGATGGGGGTCTCACCCTGCAGGTTCCTCCATTCTGTATCTTGGTTGCAAATACAGTCGTTGCCTGTCATGTAGAGGAGGAAAGTAGGAAACTCTTGCAGCATTACTGGTGGAGAAATTCTAAGTATCCTAGACAATTGTAGTATAGTAATTGTCTTAATCTGAATAAAAGAACGATAGCCAGAGCCTCTTTCTTAATAGTTATTTTCACTGATTCTTCACTTTTTTTCCTAGAGATGCCATAAAACTTTTAAATTCTGTATCTTTGACAATATATAGGTATTAGGACCTTTACCTTCCTTCCACCTCTTCTGTCCAGCAGCAACTTGTCTGGTGCTGAGATGCTAAAAAAAAGGTTTTCTCTGAGTCATGTTCTTACTCAAGTTTCAGGTTTTTTACTACCATGGATACTTAGCTCATGGCAAGGGAAAAGGTTGGGTTTCAAAGGTTTCAAAAGCCTTTGTGGGTGCCTTCTGAACACTGAAGGGTAATCTTTCTTTACTATAGATGTCTGACAGTAACTCTTCTAGTGTTTACGGCTTTTCTTCTCAGTGTAAATACAAAAGTGTGCTGCCAATATAGCTGCTTTGTTCTTGATCACACTTGACTTTCACATGACTGTACCTCCAACTTCTGGACTTGAACAAGTTTATTATTATTTTGCAGCACTAATTTTGCTGGAAGATTTCAGCAGGATTCTGCTACTTTCATCAGTATCATGTCCAATGTATTTTCCTATTTCCTTTCTGGCACTGGACCACTGAAGTGCTTGTTCCTGTTTGTTTCACTCTCTCTACTAATCATACACTGAACCTTTATTTGGAGTTGCTTGAACTGGACCAATGTTTACATAAGATAGATGTGTGCTTCAGGGATTTATTTTGAAGCTGTTAACCTAGATTTAAAGTATTCCTGATCCTTGAGCAACTTTTCAAGTCTGTTTGGTTTTGTCTGAGGCTTCATGCTGATGTGTAAAACCAGTATTTACACAGGTTGAACATAATCAACTCTGGATGCTATACTAGCTTTCCTAAAGCCAGGCTTCTTGTCCTCTGGTTTCCTCAATGCCTTCCTGACTTACAGATTGCCTTTCAACCGTTTTATGCTTGCTGCTTCCAACTGATAGAACTCACCCTTCTTGCAGGGATACCTCTTCAGAAAGTACACTGAGGGAAGCAAGTGTAGCTTCTAGTTAATGACTAGCTTTCTTATTTCTCTTTAAAGAAGTAAAAGCAGAGCTAGTCACTACAGCTCTCCATAGCTCAAAAGTTGTCAGAGGCATGGGGAAAGAAATATATTTGTTCAGGGATGCTGAATTGCAGCTTCATTTTCAACCATCAAGAAGGAAAGACCCTCATCTTTGGAAAGCTGCATCTCTCTGTTTTTTTAGTCTGTGGCCTCTGTCAATGTAGGTAGAGTCTTCCCCACATATGCATATTCTTAAAGTGGCTAGATCCTGGCCAAGCACAAGCAAAGTACAAGCAAAGCCTTTTTGTATGTTTACAAGTACATGTGCCTATATCTGGTTAATGTGTCAGAGAAAAAGACACACTCCTCTTTCAGAGGGTAAACTTCCTAATAGCTAAGTCTGAAACCCTTACGTTACATGTTCTGCAAATTTCCTCAGGGTAAAACAGTTTGCATACATCACTTGGTGCCTGATTGTTTGGAAAATTCCTTTCAACACTGTAGTATAGGGGAAAAAGACTGAAATAGGTTGCTGCTGCAAATTCTTTCACTCCTGAAGCCAGTTATTCTAGGTCAGTCCTCTTCTTCTCTGAGAAATGTTGCACTTTGCTTTCTGAAGGCAGTGTTTGTTGAACACCATCAACTTCATGCTGTAAAATCCTAGAATGGTTTGGGTTGGAAGGGACCTTAGAGCTCATTCAGTTCTACCCCCCTGCTATGGGCAGGGATACTTTCCAGTAGATCAGGTTGCTCCAAGCTCCATCCAATGTGGCCTTGAACACTTCCAGGGATAGGGCATGGTGATGCTGGTACCTTGTGCATTTTCAGTTTTCCAACGTGCTAGTTCTTTCAGACAGACATTAAATTTTTTTTT